>WHYT01017259.1:249595-363788 GCA_009806455.1 Tetrax tetrax | reverse complement strand
TTTTTTTTTTTTTTTTTTTTTTCAACAAGGATCTTTTTAGCTTACATTTCAGAGCCTTATGAGCTTCAGATGATATCAAAATTACAGACTGGATACCTTCTTCTTATGTTTTATAACTATGGTCTTCTATCTACTTTACTTGCATCCAGGGGATATCATGGAAAACAGTACGCTACATGATTGCAGAAGTACAATATGGAGGCCGAGTCACAGATGACTTTGATAAGCGTCTTCTTAATTGCTTTGCAAGGGTGAGAGACATTGAAAATACAGTTATTTGTCATTTTTATAGGCAGCTGCCATATAGAAATCAGAAGACCTTTCTTTCTGACGAATGCGCGCTTCTTCACCAGTTTATAAGACTAAATGAATTTTTCAAAACATGGTTCTTTGGCAGTGAGGTTCTTTCCTTTGGTTTCTTTTTAGTGAGGAGGAGAAACTTAAAAAGACTTAGTTGGAACTCAAACTTAGAAGACATAGCTTTTAAGGATTTACTCATGTATTCAAGTAAAATTAGATGTAGTAGCTAGAACAAGAACCCTAATTCTCGAAGAATAAAAGTGAGATTAAAAGAACTCTGAGTAGCAAAATAATTGTGTTTGTTTCCTCTGGATTTTTCACAGGTATGGTTTAATGAAAATATGTTTGACAGCACTTTCTGTTTTCACACTGGATATAAAATTCCAGTGTGCAAAACCCTGGAAGAGTATTTTGAATACATCCAGTCACTCCCTGCCATGGACAGCCCAAAGGTCTTTGGTCTCCATCCTAATGCTGATATTACGTAAGTAGGTCTCAACATACTGAAAACAAAGACCCTTTATTTTAGTATTTGGAAACAAATTCCTATGAAATGCTTAAGTAAAATATATTTTTCATAGGAAATCTAGGACTCATGAATTTCACTATTGAAGTGGAACACTTGATGTGTATGTACATAATTATGAATGCAGTATCTTCAGCTACATTTTACATGTTCTTTTAAACCAATTGGAATTCTTATTACTTACTCCTCATGGTTTTAATATTTTTTTAATTTGAAAGCATTATAAAACTTTTATATGAACACTATACAAGGTTCTATAGAGTTCATCTAGAGAAAGTTTCTAATGTTTGCCTTCTGTTCCAAGTAGTATATTATTTTTGCATGCACACTTGTTAAATGATTCTCTGGATTGTCATTTGGTTTACAGCATGCCTTTGGATGTAACTACAATATTGCCATTCCCATTATTTAAAAGAGGCTTTTCAACCTCACCAAGTACTAACTCCATTTAAAATTTTATCTTTGACTTAATTCACTTTTTCATTCCAAATAATCTGTGTAACAGTTTGGCTTTTATTTCCTTCTAATGTTATATGCCCTATGAAAGGATATGAGTCATCATCATATCTTTTTCACTGAAGTTCTTAATAATTCTTCCATGAGTTATTGCATTTTCATTATGTCCACATTCATTCTTTCTTAACACAGCTTTTTGTATTTTTAAACAAAAAAATGTAATTCAAATGTCCAGCTGCTGTGGAAACCTAACATCTTCTAACACGTTTGGACAAAACAAGAATTTCCCACAATTTTTCAGTCTCAGATTGGAGAGGCTGATGCTGTATCGAAAGCTTAGTCTTCTAAGCATGCTGTGAGAACAGTTCTCTGCCTAGCACCTACCATTGTAAATATATACTTCTGAAGAAAATAATCTAAGAGTAGATTCTGTTTCGAGTAATTTTCTGATACTCGCAAAAACTCACTGATTAAAAAAGAGCAAAGATTTACCAGAGAACTAAACCAAGTCCTAAAGAGATACATGCTTCATATCCAAAATTAGACCTTTAGGAGGGCTAATTTATAGGGAAAAAAAACTTGAAACTATAACAGTGTTAGGGGAGCTTAAGTGAGTAGGAACAGCTCATTCATTTCTCTTTAGTAACAAATTTTTCTTTCACTTAGTACATCAGCATATTCCTACTACTTTAGTCCTTTTTCTGGAGATTTTCATTTGCAGGTATTTCTTTAAAGTTTGGGGGAAATGTTCAACAGCTTCATGCTCCTTTCCATGTTATTACAGTCTATTATAGGCAATTATTCACATCTACTGACTGTCTGAATTTCATCTTTAACACATAGAGCAAATGGATTAGCAACTCAAACAATCCCATAAAAAGTTGCATTCAAATTCTCCTTAAAATATCCTATCAGTATCTGCAAAGTATGCAGAAGGCTGACTACCAGAATTGGAACCCTGAGACAGACAGGACCTTGCCATGTTACTCTCAGCGAGGACAAGAAAGACCTTCATCTCATACTGGTTTAGTCGTACAATTTTCCAGTTCAGCAAAAAGCTCAATCCATTGGTTCCAACTGTAAGACTTAACTGAATGTCAATACTTTCATCCACTTGGGATTAACACGTGAAGTTATTGCAACTGATTTTCACTTGCTATGTGAACCATAGGCTCTGCAAAGGCAACGTAGTTAACAGGTACCTGAGCAGGCAAGGAATATTATGACAATCTTCTGTCAAAACCCCTTCTCCAATTGGTTCCATACTGAAGCTTTACATCTAACTGAATTTTTATTAACTGACTGAAAACAGAGCAGAATCTCCCATTATCCCTTTGTAAATGTGAGGTTTCGAATACCATGTTGCAATAGATATTGCTGTTTTTCACACAAAGCTGAGGTAACGTTTCTGTCAAACTGCATTTGTTCTCAGTTTTTACTTCCAGTACAGAAAATTCCTGCTAGCAGACACTCCAGCTATCAAACTATGATAGGCTGTTGAATCCAAACTCTTTAAGAAAATATCCTTAATAATACTTTTTAGAGCAAATAAAAATCCATCAAAAATTCCTTCTTTTTTTTTCTTCTTATGACACATTTTGTTTTGCAATACTGCTTCAGGGAAAAACAATATAAACAGGTATAAAGTGCTTTATCTTACATACTCGTTTTTAGGCAAAATTGACACTGTAAATGGGATTTATTTAATGTTGCTTTAGCTTCCTTTATGGTTACCCAAGACTTCCTTTACTCTAATAGAAATAAATAGATCCCTGTAAAGTGCAATTTCTCTGATCACAAAGCAGACATCTAAAATACATGAGGTGAATCATGCTTCTTTGCATTACCTGTAAGGGCAATCTAGACAAACAGCTGTTATGTAGACATCTACACTTAGATGTCAAAATGTGATGAGGGACACCCCATCATGTATATCTGATTTCCTTCCCAGGAACATGGTACTTCCTCTACAAGCCTGTGCAATCTTTTTTTTTTCACTATTGTTTGCATCTGCCTCAGCATTTTATTTGCAATGTAAAGGAACGTCAGGTTTTCTAAAGCCCAGACAAATTTTGATTTGGAGTGTCTTTTGTATTCACTGTGTCCCACTGTTATGTGAATGAAATTTCTTGTTTCTATTTTCTCTTCACTTCCACACTGGAATATCATTTTTATTTATGAACACATTGAGATGCATATTTTTGGTTTTTTTCTATTTTTGTTTACAATAAAAGTCTTCTCGTTCAAACTACTATTGCTATTCATGTTTGCTTCTTTATACAAGATTCAGATGATCATTTCTTCGCTTCAGAAGATTCCTAGTTTGTGTCATTGAAGAAAGGAATATTACTTACTTTTGATTCTGCTCCTTTGAGGTTATTATTCAAAAACTGTTCCCTGCTTTTCCCCAAAGTTTGTTTCTATTTTTGTTTAGATTTAGGCAAAGACAATTCATTTTTATATTTCTATACTATTTTATAATTTAATTGATGGGACCTATTAATCATGGGACCTATTCATTCCCCATAGAAAAGTCTGACAGCAGTAATGGAAGAACAGTACTTACAGTGTGAAGAAGGCTCACATCTCTTTTATCACTAGTAGTTAGATCAGCGAGACCCAGAGTAAGGGTTACAACCACCATTATGTAATCCAAATTAGGAATGAAGCCACGGGACCAAGAGAAATTTAATTTTATCAAACTTTTCTGTTCATATATGGTCTTGAATAAACCATATAATCTCAGAAGCAGAGATTATATTCTCTGAGAAGCAAACTGCCAATAGGATTTCTTCTATTTTTCTCATTTATAGTCTTTATAATTGCATTCACAGTTTATGTTGAAATGCTGCAGTATCTAGCTTCTGTTGTCTTATGATACTATCTCCAAAGCTTAAATGCTTTAGGACTTCATGTATTCTATCCTGTGGCACAATGCTTGGTTTCATTTCTTATATAATTACATATGACAAAGTAAGAAGGAGATGGGGGTCACATGAAGGTCAAAAAGTAAAACTGGCATGCAAAATTATGCTTTGAATCATAAATTTATGTTCTGGGTCAGACTCAGTCTGTGTGTTCCTCATGTAGCTGATTCCATAAGGTAAAATGAGGCAATGCCAGCACTGCAGTACCAACACATACACTGTTACGTTTTCTTTCTTACTCCCTGTTGTAACTATGCCACCGGATAGCATTATAACAAAAGTACTCCTCTTATTCTGCTTGTGTTGAAGGACTGATGTGGTCTACTGTCTTTTACTACCAAATGTCACTTGAATTAATTCACTTTTTTGTATTGACTTAGAACATAAATTTACATTAACACTGTCCATGCTGTACTGTGGAATAGAAGGTTTTAATCTTCAATGTGGTAAATCTAGCAGCTTTTATCATTAATCCTGAAATACTGCAAGGCAGAATGAACTTACTGTTGAATAAAGGAGCAGCTTGCAGAGTTATGCCTCCACCTTTTCCTTCTTCTGCATTCCACTTTGAAGAAGTAACTAAATGAGGGAAATAGTCTTCCTTGTAACAAAACTTGCTTTTTCTCAGCAAATAGTTGTTTAGAAGTTCAGACATATGCCATTTTCTTCCCTTTCCTTAGAATCCCTAGAAATCATATGATTGTTTTTTCTGCCACTTCATATTCTCAAAGGTTGAGAAGCAGCCTGCAGAACTTTTTCTTCTTAGCCCTGAATTAGAAAAACAGCAACTGTATAACAGAGTATGTAGAGGGAAGTTCATGTAACCATGGAAAACCACACGTTCACTATCAGCATGTTCAGCTTGGTGCACGACGCAAAGGAAAACAATTTATTTTGGGAGTTTTGATTTAACATGGTGACATAGTAGGTTTTTTCTCAACTTTCAAGTTGTATGTTCTACCAAGTATCCTTTTAACTATTCAAAAATCCTATGTAATTTATAACATATTTCTTATTGTCCAGATACCAAAGTAATACAGCAGCTGATGTTCTAGATACTATTACCAACATTCAGCCTAAAGAAAGTGGTGCAGGACCTGGAGAAACTCGTGAAGCAGTTGTTTATCGTTTAGCTGAAGACATCCTAGAGAAGCTTCCTCCAGATTACATACCCCATGAGGCAAGCTAATCTTAGTTGTTTTCTTACTGTTCTTTCTGTTGAGTTTTCATGTAAGACATTTCAAAAAAAGAAACCCTGAACTGTAAAGAAAGATTGTATGGTTAGTAGCAGATTCAAGCAAGGAACCAACATCTTTATTGCTATCAGTATGAATTGATATAAGGCTTTTTTATTTAAAATCAAGGCATCTAACAATTGATCATGGAGATATGTCACAGAGACTATGCTTGGACTTCTAACGCTGTGTGGGAAAACACAGAAAAAAAAATCACTGTTGACTTTTTGTGACAGCAGTCTCCTGAGCCTTCTGGGTGAAATCCTATTCTAGCAAAATCATGAATAATTGGGTAGTGTCAGACGAAAAATAAAAATAAACATTGCAACCGTTTTATGGGGATAAAAATATAGTTGAATAATGTGAAGTACAAGTCTACTATTTACTTTTCCGAACACAAGAAAGTTAAGATGTCATATATGACAACAGTATTTCAGCATTTCAGATTTAACTAAATTCCTTCTTCTGCACTCCTGTATTTTAGGTAAAAGCTCGTTTAATTAAAATGGGACAACTTAATGCTATGAATATTTTTCTTCGGCAAGAAATTGACCGAATGCAAAAGCTGATCACAATACTCCGCAACAGTTTGAATGATCTTAAATTAGCCATAGAAGGAAGTATTGTTATGAGTGAGGCAAGTAAAAGCATGTTTACCTTGTATGGAATACTCTGTTTTAAACTATTACCTTGGTTGCTTTAGTTCATGTATTATAACTTCATTCCTTCAGAATTTGAGAGATATACTTGATAATATGTTTGACGCTCGAATTCCTCAAATATGGAAAAGAGTATCTTGGGATTCTTCAACACTTGGCTTCTGGTTTACTGAACTTTTGGAAAGAAATAAGCAATTATCTACTTGGATATATACAGGACGACCAAATGTGTTTTGGATGACCGGATTCTTTAATCCACAAGGTAAGGGTACTGAAAGGACTTGAGTAATAATGTATTTAACAATAATTGAATAGTTTTAACTACATATATACTTTAATATTACACCTAGAAAAAATGTTTTCATCACTGTCAGAATATGTCATAGAAGCCAAGATGATAAAAGGATTCAAAAAACTGATTAGATAAAGTAATGGGAAACAGATCCAATGGTTGCAATAAACATGACTGTCCAAACTTAACCTTCAAGTTGGGAGGTCCCTAAACTCCAGATTGCCAGAATATTGAAGAACATAGAATAGAAAGGATTTATGTGCCATTTTGCCTGTTGTTATATTATTTCACTAAGCATCTGCCTTTGCCTAGTGTCAGAGACAGGATGCTTGTACAGATGGTCGTTTAGTCTGACATATAAACACAGTTTGTATATTACAAGAAGGAAAACACATAAAGAAAATATGCTTTTCCTGTGGTTTCAAACTGTTTAACTTGTTCTAAACTGTTAGTTGTGAGTATGAAAGAGCTTTAATCCAGAGCAATATGTTATTTATATGCTTTACTGAAGCAACAGAAATAATAAGAAGCATTAGTATTTAGTATTAGTATTAGTAAGAGTAATAATTCACTGGAACAACCTCCCCAGGGAGATGGTAGAGTCCCCATTGCTGGAGGTTTTCAAAATGCAATTGGACAGTGTGCTAGATAATCTCATCTAAGCTCTCTTTCCCATGAAAGGTTGGACCGGGGGTCTTTCAAGGTCCCTTCCAACCTGGGCTGTTCAGTGATTCTATAAACATACAGCTATACCAGAATTTATAGCAGTTAGCTATCTTTCACAGAGAATCATCAAACTGTAGTTTTCATAGTGTTTCCATTTCATTATTTAATGAAGAGTTTGTCCAAATTAATCAAAGATATACTGGAAAGTACAAGTTAACGTTATCTATCATTACCTGTTACAGCTTGGTACATTTATCATTTTATAGGAAAGAGGAAAAGAAACAAATCGTAACCATCTTCATGAGTAACACTTCATTAGATGCACATTCACAGAAGAATTTCATTTAGCCTACACATACAAAATTCTCATGAGAAACTTCTCCTATATAACAGCTATGAGGTGGTTTGGGTTTTTTTTTTCATTAGGATTAACCTCTGAAATCCTTGAATATTTTATGAGTTATCTTCACTTTGTGATGCTTCTATTCTTATCAGCCTTTCTATGACCAAGATTGTAAAAAGTACTAATATCAAAGTCTTTTTTGGAGTTGCTCTTAGAAACAGTTGAGGTGCCTGGAGCACATCCAATTTATCTTTAAAAGATGATACTGAGATGCCAGTCAAAATATCATTCCATTTGTATCATAAATGGCACAGCTGGTCAGCATACTGATCTCTGGTGAGCAGAGAGCCGTACTCATGGAGTTGTAAAAGAAGATAATGGATCAGATTCTTTTGACCAAAGGAAAATTTAGCCTAATAGCAAACAAAATTGAGACATAGATGGTCTTGAACTTATTTCTTCAACCTCTATGTTAAAAAAAAAAAAAAAAGTCCTGTAGATAGAGAAAGAACTGTGCTCAGTGTAAAATGTGTGCTGTGGCTAGGGGTGAGGTAAGTATAGCTACTATATCCATAATACAGTAGGGCACAAGCAGTCCAGGGCACAAGCAATCCAGGAAGTTCCTTCTGCAAGTGATAGAGGAGCCAACGAGGAGATGTGCTATGCTGGACCTTGTTCTCACCAACAAGGAGGAGCTGGTGGGGAATGTGGAGCTCAAGGGCAGCCTTGGCTGCAGTGACCATGAGGTGATGGAGTTCAAGATCCTTTGGGCAGCAAGGAGGGCATGCAACAAGCTCTCTACCCAGGATTTCAGAAGAGCAGACTTTGGCCTCTTCAGGGATCTGCTATCCAGAGTACCATGGGATAAAGCCCTGGAGGGAAGAGGGGCCAAGGAAAGTTGGTTAATATTCAAGGATCACCTCCTCCAACATCAGGAGTGATGCATGCAAACAAAGAGGAAGTCGGGAAAAAATGCCAGGAGGCCTGCATGGATAAAAAAGGAGCTCCTGGACCAAATGAAAAACATAAAGAAAGGCTACAGAGTGTGGAAGCAAGGACAGATAGCCTGGGAGGAATACAGAGAGATTGTCCGAGCGGCTAGGAATCAGGTAAGGAAGAATAAGGCCCTGACAGAATTAAATCTGCTCAGGGACATCAAGGGCAACAAGAAAAGCTTCTTTAGGTACATCAGGGATAAAAGAAAAACCAGGGAGAATGTGGATCCTCTCCAGGAGGAAATGGGAGACCTGATTACCTGGGAAATGGAGAAGGCTGAGGTACTCAATGACTTTTTTTGCCTTGGTCTTCACTGGCAAGGGCTCTTGCCACATTGCCCAAGTCGCAGAAGGCAAAGGCAAGGACTGGGAGAATGAAGAACTGCCCACTGTAGGAGAAGAGGAGGTTCGAGACCTTCTAAGGAACCTGAGGGAACAAGGGGGACCTGAGGACATGCATCTGCAGGTGTGAGGGATGGATGAAGTTGCCAAGCCACTGTCTGTCATATTTGAAAAGTCATGGCAGTCTGGTGAGGTTTCCACTGAGTGGAAAAGAGGAAACATATCACCCATTTTTTGAAAGGGAAACAAGGAAGACCCAGGGAACTACAGGCCAGTCAGTCTCACACCCAAGATCACGGAGCAGATTCTCTGGAAACCATACACATGGAAAATAAGGAGGTGATTGCTGACAGCCAACACGGCTTCACCAAGGGCAAATTGTGCCTGACCAATTTGGTGGCCTTCTGTGATGGCATTACAGCATTGGTGGATAAGGGACAACCAACTGATAGCATCTAACTGGACTTGTGCCAGGCATTTCACACTGCCCTACATGGCATCCTTGTCTCTAAACTGACAAGACATGAATTTGATGGATGGACCACTTGGTGGATGAGGAATTGGCTGGATGGCTGCACTCAAAGAGTTGTGGTCAATGGGCTGATGTCCATGTGAAGACAGTGATGAGTGATGTTCCTTAGGGGTCGATATTGGGACTGGTACTGTTTAACATCTTTTTTGGTGACATGGACAGTGGGATAGAGTGCACCCTCAGCAAGTTCACTGACGACACCAAGCTGTGTGGTGTGGTCAAGACGCTGGAGGGAAGGGATGGCATCCAGAGGGACCTTGACAGGCTGGAGAGGTGGGACCATGTAAACCTCATGAAGTTCAACAAGGCCAAGTGCAAGGTCCTGCACATGGGTTGGGGCAATCTGAAGCACAAAAACAGGTTGAGCGGAGAGTGGATCGAAAGCAGCCCTGAGGAGAAGGACTTGGGTGTGCTAGTGGATGAGAAGCTCAACATGAGCCAACAATATGCGCTTGCAGCCCAGAAAGCATCCTGGGCTGCATCAGAAGGTTGAGGGAGGTGATTCTTCCCCTCTATTCCGCTCTTGTGAGACCCCACCTGGAGTACTGCATCCAGCTCTGGAGCCCCCAACATAAGAAGGACATAGACTTGGAGCAAGTCCAGAGCAGGGCCAGGAAGATGATGAGAGGGCTGGAGCACCTCTCCTGTGAGATAGGTTGAGAGAGCTGGGGCTGTTCAGCCTAAAGAAGAGAAGGCTCCAAGGAGACCTTATAGCAGCCTTCTAGTACCTAAAGGGGGCTTATAAGAAAGACGGGGACAGGCTTTTTAGCAGGGCCTGTTGTGACAGGACAAGAGTAATGGTTTCAAACTAGAAGGGGGTAGATTTAGACTTGATATAAGGAAGGAATTTTTTACGATGAGGGTGGTGAAGCACTGGAACAGGTTGCCCAGAGAGGTGGTAGATGCCTCATCCCTGGAAACATTCAAGGCCAGGTTGGACGGGGCTCTGAGCAACCTGATCTGGTTGGAGATGTCCCTGCTCCTTGCAGGGGGGGTTGGACTAGATGACCTTTAAAGGTCCCTTCCAACTCAAACTATTCTATGATTCTGTTATTCTATAATACTGTTCACCAGGAAATTTTTAGTTAAAAAAATCAAATAATACACTAAAGTTCAAAAATTGATTGGTGTGAAGCAAATCAGAAATTGGACTACCCTGTGCTGCCACTGCAGGAAAATCTAGACTGATTGGACTGGTGAATCAAGCTCTAAGTCTATCACAGTATTGGCAAATACATTATAATGTCGAAACATGAGGAATGTATTTTATCACTTTAGTGAAAATATCTATTTATAGTAGTATAACATATCACCAATAATTGTATTTAAACCTGTTGTGATTTTTTTAGCAATTATCAGTGTTTGTCTCCTATAAATTATCATTATTAAGAGAGAATTTATGTTAGTGGTGGTGCAATATTCCGTTCAGTAGACATGGCACTTGGAATGAATAGGCTTGTAAAAACGCAAATATCATATTATAGAGATATAATTAATTTTTCACAAAATTTAGAAGCCTATATCACACTGGGTTTTTTTTTTGTAAGCATATATAGTACTTGAGAAATTAATACATGTTCATTTCACGTACTACATTAATTATATTTATATCACATATGAATTTTTTTAGCAGTGACAAATATCTTAGCTTCTAATTGGCTTTGTTCTAATTAGCATGTTAAAACATTTCTTAGATCTTGAAATGTCTTCTACTGCATGCCATGTGCTTTCATACTTGGTCAGTATTCCAGTTGGTATTTTAGCCCCCTTGTAGATACCTGAGAGCTCACAAAATGCTAGTCTTTTCCTTTGTGCCCTATCAAGAAGGAACTGATGCCATTTCATCTTTATGTCTCTACAGTAATCACTCTTAAGTATGCAGTTCTCTATTGTTAACTTTTCTCTCTTCGTCTCAATCTCTTTCTGACAACTCCAAGTACTTCTTCATCTGGTAGCATAAAATAGCAGCTATTGATTTTTTGGTGACTGCATTGTCATCTTCTGAGACACTTATACAGAAACAAGGACGTATTTGCTATGAGCGTTTAATTTTTTTTAGCTTTTTCCTTTATAACATGGCCAAAGCTCTTTGCTGCCCAGTTATTTGTCATCTTGTGCTTATACTATTCAGCCCTTTACCTCTCAAAACTTTTTTACTGCAAACCTCTGTAAAGTCTGTTCAAAATAATACTCAAAAAATCACCTAACTTGCTGCTTGATTGTGTCATCCTATACCATAATTTCTGTCTAGGACTCCCTTTTCTTCGCTAACAAAACATATCCTTAGTAGGCACTGCCTTGTCTAGATTCCCCACACTCATATAGTTATTTTTAGTATCACATTCAGACACACCTTTTCTGTTTTCCATCAGTGAAATTTATTTTATTTTTCTACTTCTTTCATTTAAAATAAAAATTTCCTTTTTCCTAAGTTGCCTTTACATAAATATCAGCTCACATAATTGATATCTTGTCTCCCTACAAATTCCTTCTTGAAATACAAATCTACCATGGATCCTGCAGTTGATTGTGTAATTATAATTTGTAAATCAGTATCCTGTGTAAACATTTGTTAACTGAATAATTCAGTATACAAAATGAAATATGTTATTTTATGTGCCATTTAAAAATATTTTTCTCAGTATAATACATTCTATGCCACTTTTGTCATTTGTTCCTATTTTGGCCCCAAAGCAAAGTTTGCTATCATTAGTCAAGGTGCTCATTTTCAATAGGACTCTGAATATCTGTGTATAATATTCAGTGCAGAACCTTGCAGATAATCAAGATTTTTTTTTTGTCATGTGAGATACTGAATCTCTGGCTTAATTTCTCAAGGATTCCTGACAGCAATGAGCCAAGAAGCAACTCAAGCACATAAAGGCTGGGCTTTAGATAGAATTACAATACATAACGAAGTGCTAAAGCAAAACAAAGAAGAAATCACAGCACCTCCTTCTGTATGTATGACATGCAAAGATGTTTCAGTGTTAATTTTGGTATTTAATTTATATTATGTATCATTCAGTCATCTTGGATTGCTAGAGGAAAAGGTTACTATTCTCTTCATCTCACTGATTTTGTTCGGCATAGAAGATAAATAACAATAAGCATGAAGAATGTAATTTTACTTTGCAGTTACAAAAATATTTTATTACAAGAACCATTTAATTGTACCACCTCTTAATTCTTGGAATTTGTAGTAAACTTTAGATAAAATTATAAAATGTACAGGCTTTATTAAACAACTTTTATTGCCATCCATTTCAGCAGCATTATCTTCTGAAAAGTGATTATATTATAGTTTAAAATTAAATAGTTTGAAAAGATTCAATATCAGAATTTTTTTTTTTATCATAAAACCTATATTCCTTTTAATGGTTTAAGCCAATGCTTATTTAAAAAAGAGATGCTTTATCTTGTGTGATGTATCTGCTTACTCTCCACACAGGAAGGAGTATATATCTATGGGCTATACTTGGAAGGTGCTGGCTGGGACAGACGAAATAGCAGACTCACTGAATCTACACCAAAGATTCTTTTTGTCCAGCTGCCTGTGGTGCATATGTTTGCTGTTAGTACAACCAGTCCTAAGGATCCCAAGCTCTATATTTGTCCTCTTTACAAGAAGCCCAAGAGGACAGATCTGAACTATATTACAGTGATCTATTTAAGGACAGCAATGTCTCCAGACCACTGGATATTGAGAGGAGTGGCTCTCCTGTGTGACATCAAGTAAACTGTTTTTCATACCATAACAGAAACAGAATATACATCACATGTAACCAATTACATGTGTAATTTTTCCACTTCTTTTTATTTGATGGCCATTGGTAATTACACTAGAACTTTAATTTCAGTCTTGGCTTAATGAATTTTTTTCTCTGCTTCCAGTAAATCCAGTTTGTCTTGGCTATTTGGTGGTAGTTTTAAAGTAAAGTTTTCAAAATAAATTCACTGATTGTAGTATTTGGTGTTTCCATTATATTACTTTAAAAAGGAATATTTGCTTTAATAATACAATTAAAAGTACAATAAAATGTTATTAAACCTTAAAAAAGAAAAACTGAGCTTTTTCACATTCTTTCTCATATATAGCTTTTAGCTTGTGTTTCAGTGTCATATCATGACAACAGAAGACAATATAGAACATAACAGAATTTCCATTCTCCTAGACAAAGGCTTTAAAATATTCCTGGATTCTGCATGATACATACATTATTTTCTTTGACTCTACAGGAAACTTTATATTTAAGACAGAAAAGTATATTTGATTCCTGTTTTTTGCTTGGGGTTTCTCAGTGTTCACTTGTTCTTGTTAAACTATATAGATTAAGCAATACTATGCCAGGCGTGTTTGTGTCTGGAATATCAGATGGAGACCAGTACATTCTCTGTCCAGTTTAACTGTGTGGGAACAGCTACAGAAGTAGAACAGTGCCAACTACTTAATATGGATGTTTTTGTAATTAAAATAGAGAACCAGATTAACTCAAGTACAATTTTCCTGTGTCTCATCTTAACTCTAAAATATAGGCTAGGATCCTTGGAGTGGCTATCACAGCATTATTCCATGACAAACCTGCTGAACAACCATGAACTTTCCAGATGTAATTAATATGAAACTAATTCTATGCATGTAGTACTAAAGAAGATACACAGTCTACACTATCTCTTTAATAATCTGCATAAAATTTGTTCTTCCTTCAGGTAAATTTATTTGGTAACACAGTTTTTCACTCACACTCCATGACTGGATTATGTTCTTCCTTTTGCAGTTTAAGAGTAATCAAATGCATCTGCTGTGGCAAAGTACAGCTGCTACTTGATGAAGTCCTGGGACATCTGATGGGATGATAAAAGGCTCTTCTTGAGTTAGAATCCTATGGCTTTCTGTTGAAGTCGCCATCCCAGGATATTCTCTAGGCTGTGGCATATAGGAAATAACAATACACAGATAGAAAATTATGAGCAGAGTAACAAAAAAGGAAGATCTCCAAATGCTATTAAATAAAATGTTTCTTCTCTCTGTCCTCTGTAGACTTCGTTAGATCCAAATACAACAAACCTGGTAAGGTGTTAGATAAAAATACACAGAAATTGTAAAAGTTAAAAGTTTTACCACAGAACTATATATGCACAGAGCAAGGGGTTGGGACGGGGTTGGGGAATCTGACTGTGCAACTCCAAGAGATTTTGCTCCAACTAATCAAAAAATTGATGACAGTACTTGTGGTGGATTGAACCTGACCAGCAGCTAAGTACCTGCCCAGTTGCTTGCTCACTCCTCGTTACCCCAGCAGGACAGGAGAAAGAATTGTAAGAGTGGAAGCTGAAAACTTGTGGGTCAAGATAAAGACAGTTTAACAAGTGAAGCAAAGCTGCACATGCAAGCAAAACAAATTAAGGAATTTATTTATTGCTTCACCACTAGATTTCTTCCTACTTCCTGGGAAAAAGGGCCTCAGTGCACACAATGATTACTTGGGAAGACATGCAATAAGCACAAATATCCCCCTTCCTTCTCCTTTCCTCAAGCCTTTGGTGCCGAACATGTCATCATATGGTATGGAATATCCCTTTGGACAGCTTGGCTCTGCTGTCCGGGCTTTTTCCTTTCCCACGTTCTTGCGCACTCCCAGTCTACTTGCTGCAGGGGCAGAGGGGGAAGAAGTTCAGATCCAAAAAACAGCACAACCACTATAGTGTAATTATTGCTAAAGTTTTCTCCTGGTCTGGCCTTTCAGCTTAATTACAATGTGTAACCCTGTGAATGCCTCCACACGTGGAAGATGTGCATTTACAAGATGCCACATTTACAAGTGAAAGACTATATGAGAAAATACCGGGGAAGGTCCAAATTAATAATGTGCTGAGTTACATAACTTACACCAAAGACGATTTTATTCTCCATCCTGTATAATATCAAGAATAGAGATTAATAGTATAATGTTGATCTCAACTACTTCATATATTGCATCAGATTCTTGACAGCTTTTCTTTCCTCTGTTTGTCAGAGCCTGTTCACCATTTTCACATTTTCTCCTCTGAGCCTCTCTGGGGATTTGTTCCACTCTGTTTTGTCAATACCATGCATTAGCTCATTACTTCCAGGTTACAATGGATGTCAATTTCCATATAGCTTTCCAGTTAGCTTATGGAAATAATTTATGTTTTGTTACAGCAACAATCAAAAGGCTCCTTTTTTTGTCTTTGTGTGCTTTAAGAATATTCACAAAGTATTTCCCTGTCCTAGTCAGATGTGGGATAGTAAATTCTTACACTTACTTTGGTGACAGCCAGCTCTTCAAACATCTAACAAGGTGCAGTTAATTACTTGACTCACCACAAATTATTCCTCCCAGATGACATAATCGATAGGAATTCAAGACCTCAGTTCAAGACCTTTCACTCCCAGGAATACTCTATACATCCAGAATATTGTAACAAGCATTCACATTCCAAAATTAACTCTAACATAGTTTTTTTCAAGTTACTGAACAAGTTACTTCTTGAACCTTTTTATGCTCTTTTGCCATTCAAGATACTGCTGTTCAAGTTGTGAGACAGTATTGTGGTCCCTGGATTGAGAAAGACAAGAATGCCATGTCAGCAAAACACAAATATTTTAACATATGATCAAAAAAAGACAAATACTTGAAATACAACATTTAACTAGTCTCTATGAAAGTAAGGGTCTAAGTCATGAAGATCTGTGTTTGAGAATGTGAAGAAGAATATGTCCAGAATTAGCTTAGAGGGTGCATCCGTAGTCTATTGTTCTTTCCTCATTAAGTGGAACTGTCACCCATTTCCTCTGATTTTCAGAGGTAAGTCCAAGCAGATGAGATGAGGGAGTGGAAGAAAGTGCTGCTTTAGAGTGGACACGTTAATTGGGAGTCATTGATCTGCCAGTATGTCAAGGTACTAATTTTTCTTAGAAGTGTTTGTTCTTAGGTGATGATTCATGAGAAGTCTGGAGTATGGCTGTATGATGAGCTTTTATATGACAATGGGTTGAGTTAATAAAAAATATGGAAAAAAGCTTGCAAATATGGGGTGGGGGGTGAAGGGATTTGTTTTCTGGTCAAGTTGCTAAATCTTACAAAATCACTGATTGGAATGAGCTTGTTCCAATCAATCCAGGAAGGTAACATTTCAGCTAAACTTTAACTTAAAAGATTTGTTAATTCCATAGAAGAATTTTCTTCATCCAAACCCTCTGTTTCTGCCTCTAGATTTCATACTGCTAACATGTATGATGTATTTTTATACCTCGTTATTTCCATTACAATTTCTTATTTATTAGATATAAATATATGCTAATAAGGTCCTTGGGTATATCTGAACAGTCTCTAACTTACTGCATTGACTGCTTAATAAAGGAATTACTCAGCTAAGGTATTAGGTAGATGACTAGTAATTAACAGATATCCAAGAATGCAAGACCTGACTTATCCAACTTCCACTATTTTCACATACTCAAATGTCTAAAAGGATTAGTGGTTGTGTTCTGCCAGATTTTTTTATGTTTAACTTAATCCTTATCTTGTTGATAGACCAACCATTTGCCTTGTATTTTTAAATTATTTTTTATTAATCAAGATATTATTCACAGTATTTGCATGAGGCTCAATCCTCAGGAAAATTATTTTATTATTTTTCATAAATACTGATATCTCACCCAAAATGTATCCTTAATGTCAGTTCCAACATTTACCTTAATTAAATTACAGTAATAATTATTTTTCCCCCTAAGCCTCATTTAGTGCCTTGGAAATGTGACTCCACTCTCTGGATATTAGGATAACATTACCTTTTTATCTTTCTAGGACAAAATGACACAGTTAAAATAGGTCCTCTCTGACCCCTTGCCTTTCCCCCCACACCTGCCCCAACTCCTAGACTTTCCTTGTGGATCTGCAGCTTCTAATGTCTTACAATATCAACAGGTTGACTCCTTCCGTTCACCTCACACTCCATTTTTCCAAAGCAATCTTGGTAGCAGGTCTTAACAGATAAACTCTCTGCAGCTTCCCAAATATATTCACTAATCAGTAATTCCTCCTACCAGCGTTTATATTTGATATTCAGATTAGTCAAGTGGTTGTTCAAGAGGTTAAGTAATTAAAACTCCTAATATTAATTTCTCAAAGTCTGCTGGCTAATCACCAAAGTGAGATTTCTGTGAACAGATACTCAAAAGCAGAATGAGTATTTGCCTTACAGACATGGTAATTCAGAGAACTGCGTTAAAGAGATAATTGTCCTTCTTCCTTGCAGCTTCAGGTGACTTATGAGCAGGCTGCTGTATAGTGATGGAAACTAATGATGGTTAGGGTCACTCTTTTGGGGGGATGTTTATGATGTGAAAAGCTACAGCCTCAAAAGACACTGTGATTGTGTTTGTGATCTCCTTCTCACTGGACACATAAGCACAAAAAGTAAAATTACTGTAATGTAAATAGCCATGTAAATAGAAAGGATTTGATCTGCATATTTACGATCTAGAGAATTTATTCCAAAGAGTACCCCTCTCTCTCTCTTTAGTCATAGCCATGATAGCACTGGGAAACCCATGAAACTGGTTTCCCATCTCACTCGTTCATCCAGGGAATATTTTTTGATCCAAAATGCTAGACTATAAAATATTACCTCTTTCTCAAGAGACACATCCTGTCCCTCTTCAAAGCATATTTTTCTCAAAAACCCATCAGATGCCGCAGACAAGCTACTAAATTCTTGTCTCAGCCTTTTACTGAGGGAGGGAATCCAGGTCCTACCTATTAGGCATCTAGCAGCAGAGTAGATAGAAATCTTCCCTGTCTCTTTGGAAAGGACCAGCATTATCATCATTGCAGAAGATATACATCAAACTATACAAGACAGTTTTCCTTTTCATATCAAGGTTTCCCTTGGTAAGAATATACGGAATGGAGTGATTTCCAAATAATTTCCTTGCAGAAAAAAAAGCTACCACTACAAAAGAGGGAGAAAGGAGAGCAATATTTCTGAAAATTTTACTTAATAAATAATAATTTGACTTTACTCTTTCCTTCCTTTGTTCTGTGATTCGCAGCTTCCTACTTTCTTCTTGCGAAAAACGAGGGGAGAAATTGAATGTTTTACAGAGTATTTGTTACTATAATTTCCTTTGCACAGGCATCTTTTAATTTCGTTCATCCTAGCAGCCTTCTATAGTCCAAAATACAATTCATAAGAAAGTATTCTTGAACAGGGGATTCTTAATTAGGAAATTTTAAGTAGGAGTCAGGGATTATGGTAAGAAAGTCAAACTGTAACAAAGTTGTTCCCTATTATATTATATAGCTGCAAAGAACCTTTACATTTCTATACTTCTAAGGTTTTTAAATATAGGAATGTCTGGGTCAGACTCAGAAATTACTCAACATAGAGTCAACAACATTTTATGGAAAAGATTTAAAGCAATTTCTTCTTTATAAGACAAAGAATGTAAGCTTTGTATTGAAATTAAATACCTATCTAAATCAATCCCTCCATATAAACATTACATAGAATAAATTCCACAAGGCAGCTAGACCCTAAAAGTAGATACATCTATTTCAGTTAATTATTTAGTTTACAAAATTTCAGTTTAAAAAAAAAAACTTTGCACTCATTTATTTGTTGTCATCAAGAAATATATAGCCCGAAGTGTACAAGCCATGCTATCTGACAGCTGAAAAATGGAGCAGTCCATTTTGCACAAGCACTGCTTATTCTTCTCGTATCTTTACATACAACCAGGACCTCATGTCTGGAACTGCAAACTAGCAACAACTATGTTCATTCTTTCCGAGTCTGCATTTGTAATACTACACATTACAGAAAACTGGGTGATTTCAAGCCCTGCTTTCCAGCACTGCTTAGCTACCATGAGGCATTTCATGTACTGAGCACATTCTCCTACATCTGGGCAGATAACTTAAGCAACAGAACAATTAGCACTTATAAGCACTAAATTAAAAATAATGAGACTTAATGCATAAATATGTACTATGGCCAGTAACCAGAAGAAATTCTTCTGCTTCCTATTGCACTACACATTTTGAAATTTTGCACATTGATCTGTCGTAAAACTATTTGCTGTAGCCATGTTCTGATACAAAATACTGTAAGATCATTTTGAATATTACTAAGATGCGTATATTACTCAGTTCACAAACTCCAGGTTTCAAGGTACAATTCAGATGATTTAGTTTCTCCAAAGATATTAAAGTACATACAGCTCCACGACAAGTTGTAGCTTATGTGTTTGTAATTCTCATACTCTCATTTGCGTAATACTGCTCAGAGCTACCTTCTCCCCACCCCTCTCTCCCCAGGAGGTCTACAGAAGGATTCCACTTAGATGAACTTTTATTTCAGTTAAGTAGGTATCTATATGAATTAAAATTCTACAAACATCATCCACATTCAATGATTCAACACTAAAATTCTTCTGCTTCCTTTCCGAAACACATATTTGAAATTTCTAAGTGATTCATTTGAATAACTTCATAGGTGGTAGTCCTCAACTCAGACACTCTAGCTTTTACTGAGCTTGGAAAGATTTTTACTGAGAGTTCCTTTTGGCTTTGTAAAATGAAAAATGAGCCAAAGCGTACTCACTGCTGCGGCACACTACAGTTACAAAACACAAAAGTAAATAGCTAACAGCCTCCTAGGCATGTGAGCAGCTCTTACACAGCCACTGTACAGGACAGCAACTCCTTCAAATTTTCATATAAATCCTGAGGTTAGGTGAAATACTTCATTCTCCAAATCTCAGCAACCCTGTACCCTGCAACTTCAAATACACATTTACCAGGTAGAAAGGAATAAAATCTCACTAGGAGTTTAGATCCATTTGCATTGTGCTTGTTTCCAAGTATTGCATCTTTCTATCCCATAAACAAACTTGTTATAAAAGCAAGTAATTACTGGTCATGGAGAAACACGAAGTGCATAACTTGCACTGAAAACTGGTAACATTCTTTAGGATACTGCCTATGGCAGCTTAGGAAAATGTCTGTTACTCAGCAAATATCACAGCAGAAACACGCAGTTTCTCCATGAAACAGATTTTTCTCTTCAAAAAGTTTCAGAGACAAAGCATTCAGTCTTATGCGGGGCAGGGATGTTACTTTCTGCATTTATGGGGCTAGTTGTCAGAGTTCTCAAGGATGAGAGAGCCCAAACCCTTGCAGAGACTTTGTCTCTCACCCATGGGAACCTTCTGTGGCAAGCCACTGGTTACCCTGTTTCTGCAGAAAAGGATTACCAAGGGGAGTTATTAAAAAAGACACTGACCTTTCTCAAAATGCAGTTGAGCCCTCAAAATATAGTAAATTGCATTAATAATGCTCAACAGTCAATACAATAACCCCTGTGTTGCAGTGTAACTGCAAGGTAGCTTCTCCTTAATACATCTGAGAGGTTTGCTCCAGCCTAGAGGTAAAGGAAGAACAGAGAAGTTACGAAGTCCTGCATTTTAAATAGTATTTCCAGTCCTTCAGCTACGGAAAAAGAGGTGTTTGCCTCAACAAACAAAATTCCTAAGTTGTACAAAGCTTCCTCAACTCCTTGCATTGCATTTTTCAAACTGAAAGGATGCCAGCAGCTTTCAAATTTGGATGGTCCCATTTTAATGCTTCACGTGGCTATTTTCAAATTGTTCTTTTACTACATTAACACTGACAAAAGATCAAGTTAAATTTTACTATTAATAAAACTGTGAATAAATTTAACAAAAATCCAGGAGACCCAGATTTTAGAGACAACTTTGATCATCAGTATATCACCCCCCAAAAGATTTTAATTTATTGGACAAATGCCTTTCCATCTCTAGGAAAATAACCTCTCTTTTATTACAGTGATTTAAGTCAACAGGATTTGTTCAGTCTCCTGAAATGTGATAATAGCTTCTTAATAGGCACAATAAAAATGTGCCTGTTCAGAGTTTATGCTGATCCTTTTTTTTTTCCTCCAAAAACATTCACGTAGATAACACTAGTGTATGAAGTCATCATACCTAAAAAGTTACTTTTGTTTATTTCTGGAAAGCAGAATTATTCCAGAGAAACACCTCTGCTTCCAAAGCGATATATGTCACCCTCATAGCCCTGATAAGGTGCTTCAACAGAGCCATGAGCCTATTAAGCTCTTGTGAAAGCAGCTGGCCCTCTGCTGCACAACGGGTGCTGACAGTCATCTTGGGAGCAGAAGTCTTAACTGGAAAACTTAATTAATACACGTGGTGCGGAAGCAATAGAAAGCAGTAGAGATTTGCATGTGAGGTAGGTGCACCTTGCTAAAGGCTGGTGGTGCTATCCAGGTGGAACAGGTTTCTTTCCCTTTATTTAAAAATTTCAGTTGTCTGGCCTGACAGAAGCTGGAAGAGATTTTGCTCAGTTGTCCAGTAGTTTTGTTGGTTTATTGAAAGCAGCTGTAACATGCATGGTCTTCAGGTGCCAGGAGGTAAGGCCAGCCCTTAGGCACTTCCAAATGTGGTCAGGTGTTGAGCTTCAAATAAAACATTTCTGTGAGGTATAACCAGGCTTGGGAAGGGTCCTCTGTCAGACTTTCAGGGGAGTTAAACCACAGAAAGTTGTTAATTAACAGCCAACTGCTAGTTTTCCTAGTCACATTTTTCAGCAGTCTGGTATTGCAGATGCTCTCTGGTTGTTTCCTTCAAGAATGTGTGATAACTGCAGGTAACAGAAATACAGGGTTTTTTTTACAGACGTTTTTCATCTCTATGTGTAATTTACCTTAGCACAAACATTAAAAAAAATACAGATTCAGGCAAAATAAGGTGGCTTTCCCCTGTCTCATTGCCCTTTGAGGCAAACATTAGGTATGGGTTTAAATCCAGGGGATCACTGATTTCTTTAAAAATCAGAGTCTTTTCATTGGTCCAAGTGACATTGCTGTGGCAGAACATGCTTTTTCAATTAGATCTTTATTCTTCATTCCTTCTCATTGTTCCCTAAGTCTTCAGCAATGTCTGTAGCAGACATAATCATTCCACAGGAACAGAGTATTTCTTTTACTGGGGTAGTAAAAAAAAAAAAAAATCCCCATGAGCAACATAAAAAACATCACCTAAGGTAGACGTTAAGGGTTTCAACTAACTTCAGGTGTTTGGGGATCATGTCTTTTAACAATCCAAAATGTATCTTTCCTCTTTGGGAGCAATTTTAAAGTTTTTCTTCAATTTTGTTTTCTCACTTGAGAAAAGTTTAAGGAACCCAACCACCACGGCAAATCCTTTCTGCCAGGAGTTAGCTGTTGAAATGTAACTGCTGTCCTGCCAGTTCACATGCTGAGCAATTTCATGATCTCCAAGCATGGATGCTCGGACCAGTTACATTCCCAAAGCATTAGCCTGATGCTGTGTTTGAAATTAATATACATCATTCATATTTAAGCTATTAACTTCTTTATATTCCAGTAGCATTTAACAGACCAATGTGAAATCCCTTTCCCTGCTCCCAGTTCATTTGCAATGTCTCCTTCCAAATCTGTTAGGTTCTGTATACCTTCTTCTTCCAGATTCTGGTGTATAATCTCACCAAATACATGTGATTTAGTGAACGTTTAGTTTTACTGGTCAGTGCAAAGTCAATATGTAAGGACAATAATACAAATCGAGTACAAAGCAGCCTTCTTTTGCTAGACAAGTAAGTATTCCGAATCCTCCAAATCTGCATATCATGTTACTGCAGGGACTGACCTGTGCCCTGACTTTAACTTGGAAACCAAGCTCTGATCTGACGTGCAGCTCTGCAAATTGATGTTATAAATGGGTAATTGCATTTACTGTTATTAAAAACTAATAAAACGCAGACGTCACGAACAGCATGAAGGCCACCAAGATGCCGAAGCCCGGACAAAGTCTGATTAAAATAAAAGGAGATGGAGAGGTGGGGGACAGGATGTCAAAGGCGCTTTCTCGCTTATTTTTTTTTGTTTTCCCTTCCCCTCCCCGAAACAGCCCTTCGCCCTGAGAACACCAACACCCAGCCCACCCGCACCGCGCAGCGACCCCCGAAGCCCCCCCGCCCCCGCAGCGGCGACAGCGACCGCGACCCATCCCCGCCGGGCCGACCGCACCGCACCGCACCGCACCTGGGCCGGCCCCGGCCCCGCCTCCGCCGCTACAAAAGCGGCCGCCGGAGCTCCCGCTGCTGCCGCTGAGCCTCCGCGGGGAGCGGGAGTCTTGCCGGGCTCCCGCGCATGGGGGGGGCGGCCCCGGACATGCCCCCCTCCCCGCCGGCACCGCCGCTCGGCTCCGTTCTCCTCCTGCTCCAGCTGCTGGCGGCCGCGGGAAGGGCCCTCCCCGTCAGGCGGGTGAGTGCGGCGGCGGCGGCGGCGGCGGTGCCGGCCGCCCAACTTGCGCGGCCCGGGGTTACCCCGTTCCCCCGTTCCCCGGGCCGCCCTCCGCCGCGGGTTTCCGCGCCGCGGAGCGAGCGGCGGGACGCGGCTCCTGGTGCCTGGGTGCTCGTCGAGAACGAGTCAGAAGTCAAACGCGTTACTTTTTGGGTGCGCAGCGCGCCCCCGCAGCGGGGATGGGTGCGCGCGCACGCGTCCCGCGCAGCTCTGGCACTCGTTGCGTGCACCCCGGCGGGGGGGTGGGGGAACCCTGAGGGGAGGAAAGAAGCGGGGACGCTGCCGCTGCGGGGTAACGCTCCCCCCCTCCCCGGGAAATAACACGCGGGTTTGCAATGTCAAACGAATGCAGCGCCGTGGGAAAGCCAGGGCGGGGTCGCGGCGGGCAAGCCAGACTGGGACGCGGTAGGAGCGGAGGGGGAGTGGGCGGGAAACCCCCGGTCTGAAATTGGACGGGACCTGCCGGGCGCTGGACCCCGCTGTCTCCCCGCAACGCCGGGCGAGTTCGTTCCTGACCCTTTCTCTGGCCGCTGCCGGCTGGAACAGACGGGGCCGTGGGGTTTTTTCCTCTTCTTCCGTGGGCGCTTGTGGGGAGTGGGGAGCTGCCAGCCCTGCCGAGCTGCGGCCACCTCGGGAAGAGGCAGGAGCTGGGCCAGGGTGGGAAAACGAAGTGTGGTTTGTTGCGAAGAGCGATGGAGAAGAGGGAGGGAAGGGGTGACGGACGGAGAGGTGCAGTTTGGTGTGGCTGGGGACAGAGGAGGACAAGGGAGACTGGTGACAGAGGGGAGGTGACGGGAGGGGGCTGCTGCTGCTGTAGGGAGAGCGAGGGTGGACTTGAAGCTGAGGATGCGGGCAGTGGAGGTGAGGGAAGGGATGGTGAAGCTGGTGATGGACCCAGCTCACTGTCTGTGCAGCTTCTCTTCAGTTGCTGGAAGGTTTTGAGGTTACTGGTTTATACAGAAGGGCACTAAGATGGTCTGTTTGGTTCCCAACTGGGTCCAAGTCTGCAGGGTTGTCTTAGGCAGTGACTTCTGGGATGGGCTTTTTTGGTGGTTTTGTTTGTCCTTGTTATGGCCATTGGCCCTTAAAGAGGCAACAGGTATGAGTTGCGTCAGGGAAAATTCCAGTTGGGAAAAATATCTGATCAGATACTGAAACAAGGCTGGGGAGCCTCCATCCATGGAGGTGTCTGTTGTTTGACAGGAGGTGGTGCTGAGTGGCTTGAGCTTGCACCAGGGAGAGCAAACTAAGGAGGGGGCTGCCAGAGGCAGCAAATCCAAGTGGAGCACCTTCCCTAGCAAAGGGGTCCCCTTTGCCTAGATGTGGAACTGCGAGGAGGTGAGAAGAAAGATGCTTCCCTGGTCTTGACACTATGGTTGCCCTTTGACTTCAGTCTGGCAAGAAAATGAGAACTCTTATAGCCTCTTCTGACACTAGAGGGTCTTACCTGACAACTTGTCTAGAGCAGTGATTGTGCCTGTTGTATGCTGAGAAAATGTACAAAATACTCTGCTCAGTCCTAAGTGTACAAAAGTGTGGGGCTCTTGCTCTTGAGAGTCTTTTCTCATGATCAGTTCAGAATAGTGTTAGAGGTGATATTTAAAGTAAACTGGAAATTGTGCCACTTTTAGGCAGTAGCAGATATAGTAAATTTTGGGTAGTAAATCAGCTGCAAGGTTTTCTGGTTTAAATGGGCAAGACAGGTGTGAGAGGAAGGTAGAATGATTTGATTTTTTTTCAGTGTTGTGAGTCCTGTTTTACTCTAACCTTCCTTCTCTCTCCCCTCAACCCCTCAAACAAGTGAGAAAGGGGAGATGGAGAAGAGAAAGCTGAGAATGGACTTAAGTTTTTCTTCCTTCTATGCACAGAGTTTTTATTTGGGGTGATGCTGTTTACTTGCCATCATCTTAAATGCAGAGTGACTGGGAATTGCTTAATAAGTGTCTAGATCTCCCTTACTGCATTGAGGGTAGTGAAATGGCCAAGTGCTGGTAGCACATGGCTGCATTGCAGAATCTTGTTACTAATGATGAGCCTGTGTCCTTTCCCTGCTTGGCCTGGAGCAGCTGTGTCCTGCTGCTGACAGAGCCGAGCACAGCTGGCTGCTAGATCCCTACCATCCAGTTTTCTCTTGGATTTGGATTTCAGATCCTCATTTTCTATGTAGCACTTGCGCTCAAAGATTTCCTAAGATAATCTTGAAGGAAGCAGTTTAAATGTCAGTGAAGAGCAGACAGGAGCTGTGCCACAGTTCTTAACTGGGGGTTGTGTTTTTCAAACTACCCCAGTGCTTTCATTCCGCAGGCTAAAATGTGAATAATGCAGGCTCCTGGGTGCAAGTACAAACAACTGAGTTTGGTGGAAAGGTTACAGATCTTTTGCTCTCCTCGGCTCTTATTTCTGAAGTGCTCTTGTATGGGAATAGAAGAGTACTCATATCAGTATCAACATTAATTAGAGCATATGGGTATGTTATTGGTGCTCCCAATTACCACTGTTCGTGTCTATTTACATACAGTTGCTAGTCTGTTCTCCAGACCAACAGTCAGCCTGGCTTCTTGGATTGCAGGTGTTGGGGGTGCTTACTGCTACTCACTCACCCTTCTGGAGCCTGCCGCAACTGCTCCGAGTTCTGCTGCGTCTGCTGCTTTAACTGCGGGTATCTGGGATCAAGTGGCTGTCTCTGAGGCTGCTAGCTTTGAATCCTGATATGCCATGAGGAAAAGATGCAGTGTGAGGGGGTGGTTTTGAGTGCCTCGTTAGTCTGCTGTGCTCTGCCCTTGGCAGCACAGAGGTCCAGTGTGTGTGAATGTCCCAGCACAGACTTGCAGGACTGTGCCTCTGTGTTTTTTGTGTGTTGGTTTGTTTGTTTTTTTTTTTTTTTTTTTACTTCTGGTGTGTACCTGAACGCTGAGAGAACTGAACTAAGGCTCCTGACTGCCACTGTCCTGTAGATTTGTGTCCTTTAGAAGTCACTAGGGCGGGAAAATGCCTGGAAGACAAATAGAACAGTGACCTGGAAACCAGTGACTCCACGCAGAAGCAAGGATGGGGGATGGGACTGCATCTTGGTTAGCTGGGCCTACACCTGGGCAAAAATCCCCCCTTACTTGGATTGGCTGGAAGTTCTGAGTTATTCTTTTTCTTTCTCCGAAAAGCTTGCACAGAGCTGGTTTTCTTGTTGCCTGCGCTCTGAAAATCAAAATATTCTAGGCCAATTGCAGCAGCGCGTACTGGCAGTGGTATAGAAAGCAGTGGAGGAAAGGGTGAATGGAGGAGGTCTCCTGCTGTGCCACCTTGCTGGAGTTGTTATCAAAGGATACTTGGCTGGCTTCTAGGTAATGGGCTTATTTCCCAGGAATATGGCCAGGTTCTTAATATTTGTAGGCCATTTAAATTCATGATGATATTAATATGGTGTAAATCTTTGAATTACTTAATAGCTCAATCATCTAAATTAACAGATTAAATTGCTATCCTAAATTACTAAAACCTTTATATATTCATAAAATAATGTGGGATTTTTTTGTTGTTGTTGTTTGCTTTTTTCTTTAGAAACAACTCTAATTTTCTGGAAACTTTATAAAGCTAGTGACAGATGGCCTAACACAGAAAATCTCATTATGCAAGCTAAAAAGAAAATATTTATTTACTTGTTATAGTATCCCAAATCTAACTGTATAGGGGGAGGGGGGAAATGACGTGCATTTTGGGCTGAAGGAGCCTAGGATATAAAGTCTCCAAGGGGCAAAGGAAAGGACTGTATTTCATAAAGCAGAACAACTACTTTGACTTGGCCCTTGGCATTGTTTTACAGCTCTGATGTCTGGTCCAGGCAAGTTTTAGTGAAACAGTTGTCAAATCTTTCTACCTTCCTCATATTTCTAGTGCCATTGCTGCACCCTTCCACCACCACTCTAGGCAGCAATCTGAAAGAGTTTGGACAAAAGTATTTGAGATAAAGTGTAGGCAGATACAGCTAGGCATGGAAGGATGTGTTTCATGACTGTAATAGCAGTGCGGCACTTACGGCTGTCTTCTGGAGGGTGGGAGTTTTAGTTTTGCAAGGCTCCATCACTTTGAGAATACAGGTTTTTCTTCTCACAGAAGTTGTAGCTCTGTAGCTGCCATAAAGTTCAGTGAAACTGGGTCTGTTCTACAAAGCACAACCAGTTGTCTGCTGGCTGTTGGAGAGATTTTTAAAGGTATTGTATCATATCCTGTTTCTGTTAGCCTGTCAAACTAAATTGAGCTTTAATTTGCTGTGTTGATTGATTGCCAGTTATTTGAGAGGACCAACCAGGAGGGGCTGTTATCTCTGGAATCACAGGGCCTTTGCTAGTTTATAACTTGGAGAGGTCCTTTGGAAAATGGATTGTTTCCTTCTGCAGTGATGTACTGAAATGACAGCTATTATCTTTGCATTCAGCTTCTTTCATTAAAAGCTTCTTGTATTTCTTTCTCTCTGGTAAACCAGTGCTGCCAAGGCTGTCTGCTCAAGTTTCCTTGGCACAGTGCATCAGTTCCATTAGTTTGTGTCTTAACAAAAGTAAGTTTATACAATAGCAGATGTCTCTCTGCTATGGAAGAAAGTTGTCTGCTCAATAGATAAGAGACCTTCTGTTGAAGCCCAACAGTGTTGTTTTCTTGTGAGGCTGAACTAAAACATCAGGCAGGAACTCCTTTAATTAAATCAAATCTTCCTAACCTAGCTACCCATGAAGAGATGAGTTTGGTACTTGGATCCAATGCTTCCCATCAGAAGAGGGATAGGGTAAACAGTGTCTAGGCATCTCTAGCTTGCCAAATGAAGCCCCTTCAAATATTGTAGTTTTATGCAAAATGCAACAAATTGGAACTTGCTATAAGTGAGTATAGATTTGCTTCTGGTGGCTGAATACTGTTCTTTATGGCTCTTTTTGTTCAGTATTGGAAACTGGTGTTTATACATAGCAGCTACACTGGCCTATGATCTGCTGTGTTCCGGTGATCCTTTGGTGTGTGCATGGAGGAGCGTACAAAATGTTTGTTAATCTTCATAGGTAGTAGGAGAATCTCCAGGCAAAACTGCAGCAGCATCATCAGTGGCTTGTAAGCATGGAAATCCACCTCATCCACTGCTGAAGGAAAGTAAATTACTCTTACTGCTATGAATTACCCATGCAAGGGAAACTCCCTGCAGCTTTATCTGGACTTCAGTAAGCCTTGCAGATTGTGTTCCTGGAATACAGTGTGGCAGATCTTTGTGGAGGAAAACATGAGTGGATTTTCCACCAGTTGTCTTTCTCCTAATCTTTATGGTCTTATGTTTTCAAAGAAACAAACAACCACCCCTGCCCTCTGATGTTGTGAATTAATCGATACAGCTTGCGAAGTGCAGACATGATAGCATGAGAATTTATTTCCCCAATGCTTACATGAAAACCTTGTGAGCAACCCCTTGCCCCAGGCTGAAGTGTGGCTTCTTAATAGTCTCATAAATACTGTAGCTATGTATAGAAGAGAGGCAGGTTTAATTTAATTGAATGAACAATTAAAAAAAAAAAAAAGATAACTGGATAGAAGAACTTGCAGTTTACACATAAAGAAAAGAATAGTTCTTTCAGCTGGCCATTTTACTTGCTTTGTATTATTGCTGTTTCACTCTAATTGATTGTTAATGGATTGCTGTCTTAGTGCAGTCTGGTATTGACTGCTATTTTTCTTGCAATTGATTGCATTTCATTGTTAGTTCACCCTCTCACCATCTTTTCCCTAGCTTTTTTTTTATGCTGGCTTCCCCAATTACTGTATTTTTCTGTCTTGTGCTCTTCTGTCTGTTGAGCTCATCTGTGTTCTGTTGTGTTCTTGCCCTGTCTCACTTATGCACATGCCCTGCTGCTCTCCCAGTGCCGCCTTTGATGTCTTCAGGACAATTTTTGGAAACTTGCATTGTTGTCTTGATGTGTAATTTCAGCAGTTGTTTGCTGCTGCCCTTTTCCTTGCTCTCTTGCTACTTCTATGCACTCCCTGCTGTGCTGTGGGAGTAATTCAGGAAAGTGAACCTGCTTTCTGGTTGTGCCTTGAAAGTAGCTAAAGGGTCAAGCTGTGTGTGGAAGAAGCTTCTGCAAATGTTAAACTATGAACTCCTGTCCTGGTTCTGGCTAGGATGGAGTTAATTTTCACCTGAGCTGGGAGAGGAACTGGAGTGGGTGGCACCTGTGGCTGGAGGACACAGCTGGGACAGTTTCCTATGTAGCCAACAGCTGGGACAGTTTACCCAAATTAGCCAAAGGGCTGTTCCATCCCATGGGACATTGTGCCCAGTGTATAAAGTGGGGATGGTGCTAAGGGGAGGTTCCTGCTATTCAGGAGGGATCCAGGCATCAGGGATCAGGATCCTCCTTGAGCTATTGTATTGTAAGTTACCTGCTTAAGTTTTTTTTCTTCTGTTATTGGGGTTTGTTTTCCATCTGTTTTCTTTTCCTCTGTTGTTCTCAAACTTTTTTTTTGTCTCAACCCATGAGTTTTGCCGTCTCTTTACCAATTCTCCTCCCTGTCCTACTGCGGGGAGGCAGGGGGTAGTGAGGAGGGAGTGAGCAACTGTATGGTATTTAGCTACTGAGTAGAGCTAAACCATGACACTTTGGTAACCCCTCTAACATCTGCAGTTTTGGTGCTGCTCAGCACTTCAGTCTGAAAACTGAGCCACACTGAAAGGCCTAGCACCAGGTAAACCAAAATGCCGCTGTGACCAGCCTAATGGCAAAGCTGGAGGGAAAACAGTGCTCTCCTATAGATCCTTCTGTAAATGGGAAGAATGGTGGCCACCGAGACTTTTGTATTGAATGCATCTCTGGTGCTCGGCAGAGGCTTATGGAACAGTCCTTCTGTGCCGGAGCCTGTTTTTGTGGCAGCAGAAGTAGTTTAGACTGACTTGCTCTTATGCGTGGACAAGCCAAATGCAGGCAAGAAGCTGAGCCTGCATTAAAGAAGAGCTGCCTCCGGAGTGCTCTGGCTCTTGTTCAGAACAAGTATTTCTCTGTTGCTTTGAAAGGTGTTCCAGCTACTTGTGAGTGTATTCTATGTTGAGGGATGGCAGCTGATGCCATAACCAAGCTTTACTGTGCTCTCTACTGAGCTCTGATAAACAAGCAAGACCTACTAAACTCCTTCCAAATGAGTGTGTGGATTACACCTCTTAAAATCAGACTCTGAATATTTCAGGATATGTAGCATCAATCTTTTTTTCCACTGAGTTCTGCTAGCAACAAACTTCCATGTGTTTCTTTCCAATAGGAAAAAATGGTCTTATTCTTCCATTTGCTAACATTCCTACTCCTTTTCTTTTCTATAGATATCAACACTGCTCACAGTATTGACCAACATCTGGATGCTGTATTTATCCTTATGTATTGTTTCATTCTGAAAATGGAAACTTTTTTTTTCTCAAAGTATATTCTGGTTTCATTGCAGCTCAGCTCTTTGCAACTAAGTTTCAAAGCTTGTTTTTAATGTGACCAGATCATGAGTTAAATTTTGCATTTGCTCTTTCATCAGTTCGATCTTCATCAGTGCTATATGTGCTGCCAGCAACCCAGCAGACTTTTTTTTTTTTTCTTCTCTCCTTCCTGTGAAGGAGGCTAATTCAGATCTATTGCAGGTAAAGTAATGGTGGAAACCTTGCTCCTTTCAGAAGGTGATCCCGATCTAGTTTTCTGCTTCTGCAGGTGCCTGGTAGAAATTCTGAAGTATGGGGTTAAGGTAACTATTAAGCTGTGGTGTGAGAAAGTAGTAAGTACTGCCTTTCAGAGCTTCTGGGTGAGACTGACTTGCTTGATATCCATAGGCTTCTATCTAAAGATTCATTTCTTGACATGCATGGACTACTGGCAATGCGGTAACCTCTTCATTGATTTTTCTTCAAGATGGAAATTGATAACTTTATTTGCTCCTCTGATATGTCTAGTGTTGTACAGAAGCTACTGAAAAGTTGCTATAAGACATTTTGACATACAGAAAGGGTTGGGTGTACAGAAGCATTGACAAGCATCAGGTGTCTTCCTTTATGCTGAATTGGAGGGGGAAAACCAGGAAACTTTCAAAAGACTTGGTTTGTAAGCTACAGAACGCTCTATTTAAATTACTACTTTATGAAGTTAATTTAATTTACTTGTATCAATTTGATCTTTGTGTTGTTCAGTCAGTTAGTGAGCCCCTTGGGAGCTGGAATAGGGTGACAGGGCGAGGTACCTGTCTGGTTTGGAAAGTCTGGAAGCCTGTTGTCTTTATGGCTGGCTGTGGCTCCTGGACAGACCAGTCATTGTGCTGAAGAGTTTTGTACACAGAAATCCAAATTTTGTGCCTTTCACACAGAGTGAGAATTTAGACACTTGAATTTTTCACTCTGTTCCAGTAGGTGAAATTGAGTAGGAAGCATGAAATTTAAGGGAACACCAACATCTATGAAGCCTCCCTCATATGCCCGAATATCGCGAGAGGTGCTACTACTGCTGTGAAAAGAGACAGACCCTCTGCTTCCATGTAAGTAATTTTTAAAAGTGTTATAGATATTGGTACAGCTGCCCGTGGGCTACAAATAAGGGACAGAGTCCTGTATCACTGGATGAATGATATTCAGTTAGGTCAATCCCTACCTTCCTCCTTCAGTCCCATTCCTCTCAAATAAAAATAATCTGTACAAAGCTAGTTGTACAGAATGAATGAAGCTTTTTGTTTTTATCCCTTGAGATGGGAAAATTAAAGGTATGGTATTTGATTGTAATTATTTGAAGTAGTTATTGGTCTTTGCTTTTGTCAGGTGCTGTGGTGTCCTCTAATCTATTGCCCTTTTCATTAGTGTTTCTTAATAAAGAAAAATTAATCAAGTACCGTTTGAACTGCATCACTCTAAGAATAACAAAAAGATCCCATTCTTCTTAAACTCAGTGACACTGCAAGAAGCATACACTCTGGGGAAAAAAAAAGAGGGAGCTATTATGTGCTGTTTACAGTGACACTGCATAGTTACAAATTGCACATCAAATAACTTAAGATGTATTTGTAGTGAACTTCTTTAAAAAAGCCCCAAATCCTTGATATGTATGACTTTTCTAAATGAAATATGAAGTGTCACAGAGATAGTACAGGAGACATTCAGTTATTAAGGCGGTCAGAAACATCCTGTTCAAATAGTATTTCAGAAAACTAAGTTCCAGCACATTTAGTGTTATGATAGATATGCTTTAAGCCTAGCTCTCAGTACTCTTATTTATTAGTTGAATTTGGATAAAAGTTGACACAGGAAACTTTTCAAAAACTGCATTCAGTCTCCTTCAGCTTCACTCCATATGGACTTGTAAGAGGCAGCTATTGTTAGTTAAAGGATAAACTTGAATTAGAAGGTATCTGTAGAATAACTCTCTATGCTCTGAATTTGTTCATTGCTCTTTGGGGATTAAGACACCTGGTGGTAATGAATGAGGCTATTAAAACTTTCTAGAATAAAACTGATTCTGTTACTAATGAGATGTAAGGATAAAATAATGTTAGCTTTGTAGTTTGAACTCAATTTAATGGCCTTGCAATAGCAGAGATAGCTGTAAATTGCAGGAAACAAAGCTGGAATTTGAAAGTCCATTTCTTGGTTTTGTTTTGATTTTTTTTTTTTTTTGGTTTTTTTTTTTTTTTTTTTTTAACTTTTTTTGTTGTCTAACCTACGTTGGTGTCTCAGGATTGGAATCACAGAATGGCTGAAGTTGGAAGGAACCTCTGAAGGTCATCTGGTCCAACCTCCCTGCTCAGGCAGGGCCACCTAGAGCTGGCCCTGTGATGGAAAATTTTATTTATTTACTTGTGTGGTAAGACAGCATCTATGCTGATGAGTCACTGAGCAGCCAATGAGCTCTGTTTTGTAATCTATTTTCTTACTTTGTGTTGGGACATCCTCTAATGATTCAAGGAAGGTTTCATCTTGCTTCTCACTGCTACCTTGTTTTGCACTCTGCCACCCTTCATCCTTCTTAATTAACTAGGGACTAAGCTTACAGGTGGTATTTCACCATTCAAAACTTTTATTCAAGATGCAAAAATCTAGTCAATCTCAGTACATTAGACTTATTATCACCTGATTGCCCTCAAATAGACCTTTTCATGATTGCACCAGCAATTAAACATTATACGAGTAGGGAACTGGGCAAAAGATTACATGGACTAATCTCTTCCCCTACATACTAATTCTAGAGGAAGCTGTTACAGTTGTAGACTGTTAGTTTTCTGTATAAGAAGTCTTGAGTTAGTGCAGCTTTCACTATTCCTACTTGGTTTTGGCAAAAGGATGTCACAGGCTTTCCAAAGCCTGTGAAGAGTGGTCTCTTGTTTGGACCTTTATGATGATCTTCCAGAATGCTCTTTCTTTTCCCTGAAGGAAGATAATAGAGAGGATTTTTTTTATTTTTTTTTTCTTTTTTTCTTCTGCCCAAGGGGTGGTGGTGTATTGTGGGGAAACTTTCAAAACCTGTTCAGGATAAAATATTTCTTGTTTTCAACAGAAAACTGAAATGTCTGTGTGGGGATGGGCGGGAAGTACATGTTTTCAACTATGGAAAGTAGTTAGGGTCCTCTTTGGGGACAAGGCTCTGTATGTGGGAAAGAGGAGAAGATGGGTAAAAAACTGTCCATGTTGTTGCTGTAGTAGCTATGGTTAGTCCGAGCAATCAAGGGAGATGTGCTGAGACAGTGGTTGCTGGTGGCAAGGGGTCTAGCCAAACTGAAACTTGTGGCTCATTCACAAGCCATTGTTCTTTGTTAGTGTTTTCTTTTTATCTTATATAGTGCCTACACTTGCAGATAAAGGCTTTCTTCTGGGAATAGGGAATGTAACAGTCAGGTGAGAGAAGAAACAGGTGGCTCAAGATTTGTTTAAATGGCTTCGTGGTCTGTGTGTGCAAGTCTGGTGGAACATCTTGTGGCTGACAGATGACAAGAATTGTCCAAGTTTAGGATTGGGGAGGGTGTTTGCTTTTTTTCCTTGACTATCTTGCACAAAGATTTTTAAAGTTGCGAACTTGTAATATCTTTCCCTCTTCATCTTAGGGAGATTGAGTTAGGTGATTATCATTCCTGTGGACAAATGTTTTAATTACTGAGTAGGGAAATGGGTTACAGTGTTGTTTTGCACTGTGCATAGAAAGTAGGAGTGGTTGTCACTCTTACTATTAATAACAAGGTAGCATGACCACACATGCATGTTGTAAGGTGACCCCTTCTAAATACCTTTTTGGGAGAAGGAGTGGTAGTAATGAGTTTTCTTCTATGTCCATTTAATTTACCAAATCTGTGTGCTTGGATGCTACTATGATAGGTGCCTTGGAAATATCTGTAATAGCTACAGAAGGCAGAGGAGTATGAATCGTTTTTTATGTTGAGTTAGGGTTGAAGGTCTGTTTTTCTGAAAATGTTCTTGGTTCCTGTCTAATTTATTTTGGGGGAGGAGTGGTTACAGCTGCGCAGTAGACATCTTTATCAGTGAGACTATTTGTACTATTAAACAGTATACTCTCTAGAGCCATGCACTTAATAACAAACCAAGCTGTCAGTTGGTGCTGCTTACTACTTGGGGAGCTTAAAGGCTGTAATACTGAGAGAACAAAGCTAATGTAAACATCCGTTATAGTTCGTGAGGTTAACTTTGTACTTGCTCAAGCCTTCAGTAATTAGTTTCCTTCCTTTGTATTGCCCCTTGCTTGTAGAGTTCTTGGGTTCAGCAACTTGGTTCACTGCCTGGCTTTAATCTTTGCTGTGTGCTGTCCCCTGTTGTCTTTGAAAACACTCTAGTTTTTCTTCAATGGAAGGACTTGCAGTCCTCTCTAATTTTAGCTTTGCCATTCTATCTGGGCTGCTTGGCATAATGCTTAAAAAAAGCTTTAAAGAAAATTCATACATTCAAGTAATTCATGAATATGCTTGTACTTCAGAGAAGGGGAGTGAGAGAGAGCCTATGTACTGGCTGCTCAAGAGAAATTAAATTTGCAGTTAATGTGCTAGAAAGAACTCACATAAAAATCCTGAATTCCAAATACTTTCTCCTGTCCCCAGCTTACATCCAAGATGATATCTATGTTGATGCTACTTTATGGCCTCTGGAGTTTTTTGGTTTGTTTTTAATTTATAGCTGTTCTTATTCGTCCCTCTTTTCCTTATTTTTGTCATGCTGGAAATATTTGGAGCAAAATCAAGCTCTGAAAATAAACATATTTATTATACTGTTCAAAGTGTCTGTATCCTGCTCAATGGACAGCTGGGATCAGCACAGAAGAAAAGTGTTTTGTGAAAGGCAATATGGGCAGCAGACTGTGTCACTGGGAAATGAGAAGATAATTTCATAGCAAACTTGTGGCAAGTTTGGAACACAAGTACAGGATGACAGGCAGCTGAAATGGAAATATTCAACTCCCAACACCATTGCAAGCTAACTGTTTTGTGCATGTTTTGCCATGCTCATCTCATTTAATTTTATGATCCAAACTGGAAAAGAAACTATTTGAACAGTGAGGAATGGAAAGTGTCAGCCCACTTTGGTCTTGACTAAATCACTGTAGCTTTCTCTTTAGCATTCTTTTCCCTCTCATCTGTCTCTTCCTCCACCCCGGCGCCTTCTTAAGTTTTTGACTATTTCTGGTCCAAGTAATCTGACAAGAGAAATGTTCTGCGGGTTAGTGTCCTTTCCATTAAAAGTTTTGGTGGAAACAAAGCAGATAAGCTGGCCAGTCTGCTGTGTGTTTGTCTGGTTGCTCAAACTGCTTATCTAATGGGCTCCTCCAGGGACTGTGTCCCAGCTCTGGCCAAAGTTATCTTCCTGTCCTCCATATAGTGAGTTACTGCCTTTTCTGATTGTTATTTCTTTTCTTGAATTCCATCAAATGAATGCATCTGAACAACTCTTAAACTGAGCTCTCTAGAACATTTTTATTGTTTTTTCTTTTGGTTTTGAAAAGCTAGTGCTCATCACTACAACCCAGGAAGGCTCCAGTTGAGTACGGGATCTCACCAGGCTGATTACTATACAAACAAGTGTTTCACGTGAAAATATTTTTTTCTTTTTTTTTTTTTTTTAAAAAGTCTGTATAGCTAAATGAGTCTTCATCTTGGAGATAGGGACTGCAAAGAATAAAACTTGAATTTGTGACTCGCTCTTCTTAATAATTGGAAACTGTTGTGTAAATAATGTTGGGAGGTTTGCAAGCACAATGACCTGTTCACAGGTTCTGAATAAATATTAGCTCTTGTAAAGGAGGAGAATACACCTCACAGTGACTTGAACAGAAGCTGTTCCTTCAGGTTGTTGGACCTCAAGGTTTTTCAGCTGTAGCGTCCTGCTGAAGGATGCAGTGGGTTGTCTGTTACTTAGATTCTTTAAGTCAAGATTAGATATGTGTCTGAGTGGTATTTTCTGGTTAAGGTAGCATGTGTGAGATGGACACAGAAGTTAGTGTGGGGGTCTAGAAGGTACTGTGCAGGAAATTGATTATCTTAATAGATCATTCTGGCCTCAAGGTCACCATAATTGCCCTGTACCATTTCTAGTGGCAAAAGGTGAAAAATCATGAGTCATCTCGTAACAAGCATAGACAAAGAGACCGTAAGGGCTATTTCTTCAACAGCTCAGATCTTTGCTGCTTTGTGAGTAATTAGCATTGGACTACTAGCCTAACATTTTTATACAGGTAGTGGACTTCACTTTAGGCTCCTTTTTAGTTTGAAGATGGTGCATATAATTAAGACTGTTCTTATGCCTCACTGTAAGCTGTGCTGCTTTTGCTTATCTCTGCTTCACAACAACTCATATCCTCTTAAAGGTTTTGCCTGTTTAATTTTACCCTGGAAGAGTTTGCCTGTCAGGTTCACAGTGTGATGGCACAAGTGGTATGCTGGCATAAGGAGAAGAGGGGAGTGAAATGGAGGAGGAAATTGCAGCCTTTCTCTGAGGATAGAGAAACCACTTATTTCAACAGCTGTGCTGGCTTATGCTGCTTCAAATGCTGATAGTTATACTGTAGGATGACTGTGCTCCAGAAGCACATCCTTAAGGATGAACTGAGATGTAAGACATAAATCCTTTGTAGAGCAAGCTAAATCAGAGTGTAAACTTTTCCTCAGAAATAACAACATGTGATGTAAAGCCACTGCTATTTAAGTTCCCTTTTTTTTTTTTTCTCCAGCCTATTCTGTTCCTAGAAGTGCTGCTTAATTTAAGGTTAATGTCAGATGGGAAATATATGGCTGTAAAACTACTAACATGGAACTAATGGAATGATTTTTGATTCCTTTGAGTGACTTGTCCATTTTCAGCTTTATTACTGCATGGCCACAGCTTCCTTTGGTGCTTTGAAGATTGGCAATGGAGGAGAGGAAGTTTTGTGCACAATTTAAAATATTCAGTTTGACAAAGGTTAGAGACTTGACTGGAGAGGCAGCTTTTTCTTCTGTGTTTCCATTTGTCCAGCTGGGATCACAGCTTTCTTGAAGCTCTCTGCATGTTTTTCTTCCCTTGTCATATGAAGTTGTTTCACCCTGCTCTTGGGCTTTATCCTGTCTCTTGCTTTCTGAAAACCAGTGTGCTTGTTGTCTGAACAGCATTCTTCCTCTGTTGCTTACTTTTCCCCTTTCTTTTGAAGGTCTCCCTAAAGAAGCATGGAAAGAAATGTAAATCCACCCAGCTTTAATACTATCAGTTGCAGGTCACATCTTGAACCACAAACCTCTTTAGATCCGTATAACTCTCCAAGAGTATGGGAAGGAAAGAAGGGCCGAGCAGGAGGCAGGCTGATTTCTGTGGAGAGTTATGACTGTCTCTGAAACTGGCTGTTGTGACAGCAGACCTGTAGGGCTGAAGGCTGTGGTATCTGCCAGAAATAAAGAAATAAGATCTGACCCTGGGGCTCATAAGGATTCTGAAAGAAGAAAATATTTTCCATGTGTTGGGAAAATGATTGTCCTGGTTTCAACTGAGATAGAGTTCATTTTCCTCCTAGTAGCTGGTATAGTGCTGTATTTTGGATTTAGTATGAGAATAATGTTGATAACACACTGACACTTTATTTGTTGCTAAGTAGTGCTTACACTAAGTCAAGGACTTTTCAGGCTCTCATGCCTTGACAGTGAGGAGGCTGGGGGTGTACAAGAAGCTGGGAGGAGGTGCAGCCAGGAGCGCTGACCCAAACTGGTCGAAGGGATATTCCATACCATGTGGTGTCATGCTCAGCATACAAAGCTGGGGGTTGGTGATGGCTACTGAAGGACTGACTGAGTGTCAGCCTGTGGGTGGTGAGTGGTTGCATCACTTTTTATTGTTGTTGTTTTCCTTTTCATTACAATTTATTATTATTATCTTTTATTTTACTTCAGTCATTAAACTGTTCTTATCTCAACCCACAAGTTTCCTTTCTTTTACCCTTCTGATTCTCTCTCCCATCCCACTGGGGAGGGGGAGGGTGAGCAAGCAGCTGTGTAGTACTGAGTTGCTGACTGGTGTTAAACAGCATTGATGTTGTGTGGCTCTAACTGACAAAGATCAAAGCCCATTAGAAGTGGTGTGAGGATGGCGTAGGGATAACCTTCAGTAAAACTGAAGTTTATATCTTGCATCCAAGTTCCTCTGCTGTGCTGCTTTTGGGAGGCAGAAGCATGGTAGCATGTGGGATTGCCTTGCAGAGCTAATGCATAGACCCTCTGCTGCTGATTCAACTTGTGCAGTTAATGCCAGGATCTCTGGGCAGAAAATAGACTGAGTATTAGTATCTGAATATTATATGTGGAAGATTAATGCATTTGGGGTAAGAACGTAGAGGAATTGGGAGAACAGTGAGCTGATATATGCACGATACTGAAATGGGTTGCAGGCTGCTTACTCATTTTGTTTCTTACTCAATCAGAGATGGAATTGGGAAAATTGCTGTTTTGGTTTTTTGAGACTCATGGTGTAGAATGTCTGAAACTGACCAAATATTGATTTCTGAAATAAACATTTGAGGATTTCTTCTTATTAAAATTCTTAAACTACAAAATCCTCTGAGTTTAAGGAAAGGGTATACTGAAGCAAGATTAAGCATACAGAAGAATTCTTAATTGTGTTAACTTCTGTGTCATCTATAGATGCAGCTGTCATGGTACTAACTTCAGAGAGCCGATATTATTGTCATCTCTTTGGGGAACCAGGAGAAGACAGAACTCCTAGAGTCTATTTATGTCTTGGTCACCCGTTTGCTTGCTGTAACACTTAACATCTATCTTTCTGCTATGCTTCCAAAATGAAGAAGCTACAATCTTCTTTTTGAAAGGGGTATTGTGGTAGACTAATTCAGATTTGAGGAAGAGCCTGATCTGAATCCTGGGGTAATAATACGGTTCATAAATTGCTTTGCAGTCCTAGAGTAAGGAAAGTCTGCTATGACTTAGCGGCTCTGTGTTTCCGTAGTCTGCTTCCCTGACTGAGAGGGAAGTAAACCCATTCTAGATAAATTTGACAGGTACTTCTTGTATAAAGGAGAAGGAAGGGAGGGTGCTACGGATATTGCCAAATCACTTGATTCAAATGTGATAACATACCATTGTTATGATTAAATATTGTTTGGAAATCCTTGATTTCAGCATCTTCAGCCTACTTAGTCCCATGGAAAGCTCTAAAAGCACCAGTCCTGTATTAAAGATACTAAAAAAAAAAAGACAGAAAAAGCTAATGTCAATTAAAGTATTAATGAAAGCTTCTGATTTTATTCGCTTTCATTCCTGCATTCTGCAAATATATTAATTCTGTCTGATTGTAATTTTAAATATTGTAATTTAAATATGTCCTCAGAGAATGAAAAAGCAGAAAATTCACGTTTCAGGTTGAAGCCATTTTGGTTTTGCCTTCAAGGAAGCTGAATTGGCCTCTGAAAATGAAAGCAAATATAAAACAGTGAATGCAAACATTGTAGTGTACTCACATCTTCTGTTGACTCTTGCTTCTGACATCACTTCTGGGGAAAGATGACTGTACAGCCTTAGCTACCAAGATCTCACAAATATAACAGGATGATGCTTTAAGTTGCCTCTCCGCTAAGAGACTTTCAGGAGCAGAGCCCCCCAGCCCCCTCCCATGTAGGCAAGATAAGCTCATAGGCTTGTAGAATGGTTAGGGTTGGAAGGGACCTTCAAAGGTCATCTAGTTCAATCTCCCTGCAAGGAGCAGGGACATCCCTGACTAGATCAGGTTGCTCAGAGCCCCATCCAACCTGGCCTTGAATGTTTCCAGCGATGGGGCATCCACCACCTCTCTGGGCAACCTGTGCCAGTGTTTCACCAGTGTTCTCTTCTAAGATCTGTTTTAAAAGAAGGTAGAAGGATAAGGACATGGGAGGTTGGATGAAGGCAGGAATACAAGTTCCATGTCTGAGTGGTCTCTGGAAAGAGTGATGTCATCTGGCTCCCTCTGCCTGGGAACAAGGCTCTGAGAGTACTGCTGCAGTACAGTGTGGTGCCAGATTATTTTTTTTTTTTCTTCTAGCTTTTGCCCCCTGTTGATTTTGATGTCCAGGGACTGCATGATGTTCCCCCTCAAACTTTGGATAAAGTAACATGATCATCAAATGTGAGCTTAACTTCAGGCGTGTTGATTTAGACCTTGTTTGTCAACCTGCTACTTGTGTGTTTCATGCGATCAGACTGCAGTCCCTGGGTAGCACCTCAGTGCACCTTCTTTTGTCTTGTTACTCTCTTTTTTTTCATTGACCATTTTAATGCTTTTCCATATTGGGCCGAGTTAAGACTTTAGCCTTTATGCAACATTGCTCCTGTCTTGTTTTTGACAGATCAAGCCCTTGGAATATAACACTTGGCAGCCTTAGGGGTTGAATGCTGAAAAGTGTAAGACTATATGCAGACTGTAAAATACCACACTGCATCCAATCAAATAAATGTGAACTGTACGGTATACACAATGCAATACTGTGAGGATGATGTAGGGATTTCTGTCCTATCATTGTGCTATGCAAAGGTTCACCTCTGCATTGTCTTTTGTTTAGTATTTGGAAGGAAAACAGATGACATTTGGAAAATGAACTTTGATGGCAGAACTTCTCTTGGATGGTCTGTTCTCAAATGTGTCATAACTGTTGATGAAAATGCTAGCAATTTGCAAAGGCACCCCCCCTTGGCAAGGGGATGGTAAGTGGGAAAAAGTAATATGGCAGATAATGGGACAGTGGACCTTGAGCCACTGTGACAATGAGCTGCTGAGGGAATTAATTCACATTAGCTGAAATGTAAACAAGCTACTACCCTCAACTAGAACTGCAAAAGCCATACCAATTAATAGCATGCTTCTCTAGCATCTCTTCACAAGTTCTGCATCTACCCTTGTATAATTATATACCAGAGGGTTTGCTTCTGTTTGCTTTTAATAGCTTTGTGGTCATTGGGTTTTTTCTATGAAATACTTTATTTTTGAATTGGAGAGCAAAGTTTTGTTTAAAGGTAGATTCAGATTAGATATTAGGAAAAAAATTTTTACAATAAGGGTGGTAGAACACTAGAACAGGTTGCCCAGAGCGGTGGTGGAAACATTCAAGACTAGGTTGGATGGGGGTCTGAGCAACTTGATCTGGTTGGAGATGTCCCTGCTCCTTGCAGGGGGGTTGGACTAGATGACCTTTAAAGGTGGCTTCCAATGCAAACCGTTCTGTGATTCTAAAAAAAGTGTAAATGGAATGCATTCAGTGATAGAAAGGTCTATGAAGGTTATTGTGTATGTGCTGGTTTTTCTTGTTATTGAGCTTGTTTCAAGGATGCTAGTGATAAGATGACAAACTGGTGACATTGAGTCATATAATACCAGGTTGGAAGGAACCTCAATGATAATCTAGTCCAAGCTTTCTTGGCAAAAACATGGTCTAGAGAAGATGGCCCAGCACCCTGTCCAGCTGAATCTTAGTGTCCAGTGTTGGGGAATCCACCAGTTCCTTAGGGAGATTATTCCAATGGTGGATTGATCTCATTGTGAAAAATTTTTCCTCTTGTGCCCAATCAGAATCTCCCCAGGAGTAACTTGTACCTAATACCCCTTGTCTTTTCCATGTGACTTCTTGTAAAAAAGGAGCCTCCATCTTCTTTGTAGCCACCCTTTAAATACTGGATCATGGGGATAAGGTCATCCTTAAGACACCTTTTCTCAAGGCTGAGCAAGCCCAATTCTCTGACTTACCTGATATGGCAGACTTTCCAGTCCTTTGATCGTTTTTGACCTTTCTCTGGACCGTCTTCAACCTGTCCACATCTCCTTTTTCTTTTTTTTGTACAGCAGGGACCAAAACTGAACACAGTATTCCAGCTGTGGCCTGACAAATGCTGAGTGGGATAATGACTTCTTTATCTTTGATGTCCTTGTTGACACAACCCAGCATCCTGTTGGCTTTCTTTGCTGCAGCAGCATGCTATTCACTTATATGGACCTGCTTGTCCACCGGGACTCTGAGATCCCTTTCCACAGAGCTGCTCCCCAGACAAATAGGTCCCAGCCTGAGCAGCACTCCTGGATTATATCTTCCCAGGTGCAAGACCTTATACTTGTCCTTGTTCAACTTCATAAGGTTTTTGTTAGCCTATTCTTCCAGCCTGCTTGTGTCTTCCTGCAGGGTGGCTCTCCCTTCTGAAGTGTTCACTTCCCCACTCAGTTTGGTATTATCAGCAAACTTCATCAAAGTGCATTTCATCCCATCATCCAGATCACTTAGGAAGATATTAAATTATATATGGCCCAATATTGATCCCTGGGGGACTTCACTTGTGATAGGTTGGCAGTTTGAAAAGGAGCTGTTTACTACCACCTTCTGGGTGTGTCCTGTCAGACAGTTCCCCCTCTGCCACACAGACCACTTGTCTAGCCTGTAATGCATCAGTTTCTTTAGGAGCAGGCTGTGGGGAGCTGTATCAAAAGCCTTGGAGGAATCCAGGTAGACAATGTCCACTGCTTGCCAAAATCAACTGAGCAGGTTAGTCTGGCATAGAAAGCAATCGGGTTTCTCAAGCACCATTTGCCCTTGGTGAATCTGTGCTGGATTTTCCCAGTCATGTGCTTCATTTGACTTGTTATAGCTCCCAGGAGGATTTGTTCCATAACTTTCTCAGGAGCTGAAGTAAGACTGATGGGCCTATAATTTCCTGGATTCTATTTAAGCCCTTCTTGTAGATTGTAGACTTCTGGTCTTCTGGTGTGTCCCATGATCTCCATGATTTCTCAAAGATTAGAGAGCAGCCTTGCAATGAACACTGGATATTGTCAGAGCCTATTGATTTTTAGGGGTCAGGCTCCTTTAGTAGTTCACACACCAACTCTTCCTTCACTGATGGTGAGGCTGTGTTTGCATCAACCTGGATTTTTGTTCCCAAGGCCTGGGGCCCAACAGTGCTGGTAAAGATGGAGGAGAAGGAAGTGTTGAGAACCCCTGCCTTATCAGCATTGTTGGTGGCTAATTCACCTCTTGTGTTTAACAGCGAGGCCAGTATTTCCCTTCTGATTCCGCTTGTTTTTTACGTACCTGGAGAACTTTTTTGTAGTTTTTAACATCTCTAGGCAACTTCAATTCAAGCTGAACTTTTGCTTTTCTAACTGCGTCTCTGCACACCATGGCAATGTCCTTGTAGTTCTCAATGGATATTCCTCAGCTTTTCCATCTCTGGTACATGTCTCTCTTGGTTTTGAGCAGACTCAGAATCTTGGCAGTTAAGCCGGGGCGGGGTGGTCTCTTGCTCAGTCTACTTCCCTTACCTTTAAAGGGGATGAACTGCTTGCTTGAGGATGAATGTTGCTATAGAATCATAGAATGGTTTGGGTTGGAAGGGACCTTAAATATCATCTAGTTCCAACCCCCCTGCTATGGGCAGGACAAGGATATGGAAGGATATAGGATTAATGATTGTGGGAAAAATAGCTATCACTCTACGCCTTGCCTTCTGATCCAGTGCTGTCTCTTTTTAAGAATGAATGAGTGTTGAATAGTCATTTGAAAAGTTGTGGTAAGCTCAACTCCCTCAGGGCACTTTTCTGAGAAAGGTTAAAAAGACTTAGTGTTTTTTTTGCCTACTAAAAATACAGGTTATTTACAATGAAGTGATTTGCTTTCAGTCCCTAGGGTTATGATGATTACTTCTATTGTTTTGGTTGTGGCTTCTTGGTTTTTTTGATTGGGTTTGTTTTTTGTTTTGTTTTGGGGTTTTTTGGTAAAATTGTCTTTATTTAACTTTTTTTTTTTGTGCTTGGAAACTCAAATGTTGCAGTTCTCTGGCTCTGTGGGACTGCAGGCTCTCTGTCTCTGCTCAGCCATCTCTGGGACTGGACCATTCCTGGCCGTTACAAAGAACCTAGTCTGTTACAAGCTTAAACAGATCTTTTTAAATTCACTTGATTTGTTATGTTATAAAGAGCCAGCTTAACTAATTGCATTTTAAATGATGGCAAGAGAAGCTAAAAGTCCAGCTTTGACAGATGTTCTTTGCTTTCTTTTGCTTCAGTAGCTCAGAGACCTTCAGGATGAGTCAACTGCCCAAATGTAGGCATCTAGTGCTGCTGCAGTATTCAAGACTCCGTACAGGACAAACAGATACGATGTAGGGTGCAGGGGAAACCTGTGCTTCTCTGCAGCTATGGCAGGAGACCAAGCAAGGCACTTGTGCACGTTGAGAAGGACAGTAGGTGCCTGTGATCAGACATCTGAATTCCATCTTAAGTCTCCCCTACTTTTTCAGCCCTGTATATTCCTCACTGTCCCTGTGCTCCATTGTGATAGTACACGATAGCGGTGTCCATCAGAGTCTGTATTGGGACTGGTACAGTTAAATTTTTTTATTAATGATACGGAGAGAGGGATAGAGTGCACCCTCACAAGTTTGCGAGTAACAGCAAGCTGTGTGGTGAGGTTGATATTCTGGAAGTAAGGGATGCCATCCAGAGGGACCTTGGCAGGCTGGAGAGGTGGGCCCCTTCTGAACTTCATAAAGTTCAACAAGGCCAAGGCAAGGTTCTACACCTGGATCATAGCAATTGTCAGTATCAGTACTGATGGATGAGAAAATGGATATAAGCTGGCACTATACGCTTGAAGCCCAGAAAGCCAACTGTATCCTGAGCTTCATAAAAAGAAGAGTGGCCAGCAGGTCAAGGGAGGTGACATCTAGTCACGTGAGATCCCACCTGGAGTGCTGTGTCCAGTTCTGGGACCCCTAGTACGAGAAAGACATGGACCTATTAGAGTGTGTCCAGAGCCTCTCCTATGAAGAAAGACTGAGAGTGCTGAGGCTGTTCAGCCTGGAAAAAAGAAGGCTTCAAGGAGACTTTACTGTGACCTTTCAATACTTAAAGGGGGCTTTACAAAAGATGGGGAGAAATTCTGTAGCAGGGCTTGTAGTGTGATAGGATAAGGAGTAATGATTTTAAACTAAGAGAGGGTAGAATTTTATATATGATATAAGAAAGAAATTATTTAATATGAGGGTAGTAAGGCACTGGAACGGGTTGCCCAGAGGAGTTGTTGATGTCCCATCCCTGTAACTGTCTAAGATCAGGTTGGATGGGGCTTTCAGCAACCTGATCTAGTGCAAGATGTGCCTGCCTACTGCAGGAGAATTAGAACTAATTGATCTTTAAAAGTCTGTTGCAACCCAAACCATTCTATGATTCTATGTTATTACAACTCTTAATAAAATGCTGTGTTCCTCTTCCAGTAGCATAAGCTATATTTGGTTTTTAAATCTGTAAGGGTAGATCTGAAGCACTCTTATTTTCAGCTTTGTAGCTTCCCCAGCTCTTGCAACATTGCTCAACTTTGCTTTTGTTCCTTCCATAATGTTACTAGTGCTACACTTTTTGTATCTGTCTAAAAATGCAATTTGACCTCTTTATTCTGCTGTTTTGCTTGCTCTATTGCAGAGCAGCATCAAAGTCCTCTTCTAAAGAGCACTTCACAAAGCGTGTGTCTAGATTTGCAATGCACAATAAAATCTCCTTGTGCAGGAGTCCTATGATAATTTAATTCTCATGAGTGCTGGCACACTGTCTCCCACTAAAATTTTGGCTTTGCTTTCTGCTCTCCAAGAGTTTGGGAGTTATAGCTGCTTTTGAATTTATATATATATTTTTTTTTTTTTCTTCTGTCTCTCTGCATAGTTCTCAGTAGTTTCTTCTGTCATGTTTGACTGGCTCATGTGATACATCCTTGACAGCAGCAACACTTAACAGAACAGATGAAAGACATTGTAATGAAAATAACATTTTTCTGGTAACAACAGCTGTCAATATAAATGCACGTCTGCTTCAACTATAAGCATACAGATTCATGGGTCCTGCAGTGACTAAAGAGGAAACCTTTTACCAGACTGCAAAAACTCTTCATGGGGCAGAAAAACTCTGCAGGTAACTATTCTCATGCCAGGCTTGTTCATCACAGAAGACGGAAACAATAGAATAACCTCTGGAACCCAGGTTTGTACCACGTTTTCAGTCTATCCTCCTACATACAATAACTGTGTTTATTTATTTATGCCTTTAGAAGATGATACTTAATTTTGGAGCATGCTGAAATATTAGGCTGTACTTTATTCCCTTGATTTTGAGACTGCATACTATGCAAGTTGATTTAGGTGTTTAAAAAAAGTTTGCTTTGACATATATGCCTCTGAATGCCAAATACTTTGCCTTGATCCAGAAAATGGTAGGGGCCAAGCGATATTATTCTTGTTGAAATGCACCTTGTCAAAACAAAAACTTTGGGGATGGGAAGAGAAAAATGGTCAATTTCAAAGCACGAATGAAGCATCCCAGGACAGACCTGGGATGTTTGGGCCTGGAGTGGAAACCCTTGTGGTCAGGGCTGAATTGTCCCACCTGTTCAGACAGCTTATGTGTTTGGAATGATCTGTGAAACGATAAGTCATCTGAACTGGGAGCTGCCTGCGGCTAGTCAAGAGAAGTACTGAGAAGCAGGAATATGCCTCAAGTAAGTTTTGATTCTGTTCTTTAAAATGCCTTACTTGACATGAGGGGTAGAAGGGGTAGAAACCTGCATTTCCAAACTTTCTTTAGGAAATGCATATGCTTGTCCTTTTTTCCTTAATCTAGCAAGAATGGTTTTTAACAGTGAGGGGATGTGGGGTGGTGACTAGTGCCCTGTGCTATTATAAGCTGCTATGGGATTGAGCACAGCCAGTCCTTCCTTCTGAAGCTGCAAGTGTGCAAAAGAGGAAGAAAAAGGCATGACTGCAAGCAGGTCAGGATGAGGGACCATGTGGTGCAGAGGTTACTTTAAGCTGAGAGAGAGGAATCCTGAGATGCAGCCTCTGGTTTAAAACAAAAGCAGCCACCCCCACAAAAAAAAAAAACAAAAACCCAAACAAAACAGAAAACTCCATGCTGGTGTTTCTATGCATATTTTTGTTTGTTATTGGATGAGCTGAAATACTATTTTGAAGCTGCTCAGGCAGAGAGTGAGATGGAATGGAGGGGATCTTGCTTGTTTTGAGAAGTTATTGGAAGCCCAGTGTTCAGGAGTGGAGTTGTGCTGTCAGTCTGGGCTGAGCAGCTGTGAAGAGACTGGCAGAGGAGGAGAGTCTCTTCTCTACATTGATTGGGTGTAAATGCCTGATGAGAGCTTGCTGATGAGATGCTTGGCATCTTTGAGTTCAAAAGCTTGACGTCATGAAGCTTGAAGTCTTAAACGAGTGACAGAATAGAGGGAACTCCATGGTTAGACAGCTCGTGAAACACTGTTTTCAAGATTTCTCTTTATTGGAGCCCTGGGACTTTCTGTTTTTCTTGAAGATCTTGTTTTAAGTTTGAAGCTGCTGCAGCTGAAGAGAAAGCTCAGCTGGCAGGTGTCATTAGGGAGTTTCTCGCTGAAAAAGACCCTTTTGTGGGAGCTCATAATTTGCTGCTTTTCACTAGCAGGGAGGATGCTGAAAGGCTTTTCTTTCTGGCATTCTTCAGCTACTGAAGTCCTTGGTTCAGTAACTGAGGAATAGAAGCATTTACAGGAGAAGCTCCTAGAAGCTGGCAATAGACTTTTCTCTGAAATAAAAGCTATTTTGATCCCTTGTTTGTTTTTTCCAAGAGGTGAGAGATTTGTCCTGAGTAATCCAACTACTGATGAAGTATCTTGTGAAATATGACTTGGGAAGAATAATTAATGTTATATCATCTAGTCAGTCAAGCAGCCTTGCAGAAGGGACCAAGAATAATGACTTCAGCTTAAAGGGTCACTTAGCCTTCTGTAATGTCAGATGACTAAGTTAAACTTGATACTGGGCAACGTAATATAGGAGGAGAATGCAACAGATAAAGAAATCTGGGGGATGTCAGATGTCCTAAAGTAGAGTCATATTTTATGATCTCTGGAAAGGGTATTGCTCAGGTGTCTTGAATGACACTTCTCTTGTACTGTCTATAGTCAAGGCATCACTCTGATTTTTATGTCCCTCCTTTGACAAAGCTTCAGTACTTAAAGGTGAGTAACTGGACTGTTAGAGCTGTTGCCTGTAATGGGTTCAGATTTGATCATTACACAGAAGTTGAACTAAGTAGTTATAAAATCAGTTTAAATCTTATCTCTTTGGGGGACTGAGGGGGGAGCTTGATTAATAAAGCCTACTCCCATGCTAACACATTTCCAGAATCTCTTTTGGTTTTCAAGAAGTGTTGTACTTGAAGGACTGATCCTCAATAGGGTTGCTGCTGAACAGCAGGTCTAAGGACTCTATTAAAATGAAGCTCAGTGTTGGGATTTTTGTGAGGGTTTTTGTGGTGGTGTTTAGCTGATGCAGGAAAAAAAAGAAACAACTATTCTTACAAACTTGTGTTTGGAGCATCAACATTTACAGGATGACTTTGACAAATTTATAGTAACTACTGAGAAATTAGATCTTGACTGATGGGCTTAGGGAGGTATTAATAGCATCCTGCAATTCATATGCTTTCATATTTACTTCAACTTAGAAGTGGAGAAAAGGGGTAACAAATTGCAGAGAGTGATAAGTTTGTTGTGTGAACAGCTAGCCCCGTTGTAGAGTTGAGCTGTGCTACAGCCTCTGTTTTTAAAGTTCTGCTCCCAGAGGTGCTGTTGTGGCAAGCCGAAGCATCTTCTCAGGTGGGAGCATGCTTTCAGGAAGGTGACTGTATTTAAGCCCCACACAAATTAATTCATTTAAGTTTGAAACCTGGAAATCATTCTCTCTTGGACAGGATGAATCTTATCCCGATAAATGCAAGGTGATACTGTGTTATAGCAAAGCTTTCTGGGGTAGCAGTGTTGTGTTCGGCTCTATTTGGACTGTGAACTGAGGACAAAACTCTCATACATTCAAGCTTATATCCATGCTATGAATTAAATAAACCTGTTAGGTAGCCAGCTTAGCTTCCACTCTGTGTTGGCTTTTATTGATGCAGACCTATAGCTTATGCTGACATAACAGATGATTTAATAAAACCTGTATTGTACAGGAAAGAATATCAAGTCATAATGAGCATAAAACTAGTAATGTGCAGACTTTACCTATCTTGGACTTAGTTGCTGACGTTGAGGAGGACAGCCTTGAAATAATGTGTCATGTTGGACTTCTAAAAAATGGCAGTAAAGTTTAAAAGTACTTGCTGGTGCTTATGAGAAAAGGCAGTAAATGTAATCTGAACCCTCCTCTCACAAGGTAGATATGTCATCGTTACTATCCGAGGGAAGAATGCCAAGGCCATACCAAAGTGTGGTTCAATGCCAGCTTGCCTAGCTTTTGCATTTGAAGACTAAGATTAGCATTTTGGAGGTCCCAGTGAGTGTAACATTACATATGAGCCTTCAGTGGCAAGTTGAAGTCTTGCGTACCCTGAAATGTTAAAAGCATGAAAAAAACCTGTAATGTAAGTGTTCTCATTTAAAACCAGACAACCAAAGACATAAGAAATAGAAATGTAAGGAGGAATTTCTCATTCTGTTGCATGTAAGACTTTTTTATATGGTGATGGTTGAAGAGGGAAGACTATAACCCCAGGAGTCACTAGCTGCTTCTGAAGCTCTGAGAATTCTCCCTTCCACTCTGAATGGTGCTATTTCATGGTGTATTTTGTCTGGTCTGAGCCCCTGCAGGTTTATATTCTGTGTGCTCAGATTTCACGGTATAAGAATAGTGCTTTTTGTAGCATTGATCACCTTGGATCTTGTGTGGATGCAATTTTGTCACAGCAGGAATAGTTTCAAAGATGTTGAAAAGTTATTAAAATGCTTCCTTTTACAGTAGGGTCTATGAAGACAAACAATGTCTCCAGAAAGAAGTTTTCCTATAAAGCTCTTAAGGATTTGTAAGGAATTCTGTCTTCAGACTGTTGAATGAGCTAATTTATCTCTAATTATTAGAGATTAATTATGCTTAATTATATGCTGAAAGACTTCCAGTCTCTGTGCTCTTGCCTGTCTTAATTTTTCTGCATCCATTTTATGCTCTTTAGGCTGCACCGCTACTCACCTCCTTAATCTCCTTCATCCATTCTTGCCTTCTGACTTCCCCACCTTAACCAGTCAGCCATGTTTCCATCCTCTTCTCTTCCACTATCCTTCTGTGATATATTTTTACCACAGCAAAACTACTACTGTTTTTCCTCCCGTGACTGAGTATAACGGGGGGGGAAAAAAAAAAGAAACCCAAACCCACAACTAAAATGCAAGGACCAGTGCTTTTAGCAACAAAAAAAAAAAACAACCCAGTTCTGTGTTCAATAAAGCTATTTGAACTTTTGCATTTTGCCCCAAATTTTGTATACTCACCCAGGAATCTTGTCCTTGTATACATGTGTTTAGTGCTTTGTTGTAACAGAACTAAATCACTTTTGAAGAAAATATAGTATCTCTTACTTGAGTAACTTCTCACACTGCAAGTCTGTCACACTGTATTACCTTGTGATTCTTGTTCACGTGGGCCAAAATCTCTGGGAAATGGGGATAGACATATACTAAAATCAAACTTAAGTCAATCTGTCTGATAACAAAATGTGATATTTAACTGAACCAGAGTAAACTGTTGCATAGAGAACAAATTATGTAGTCTTGGGGTTTATATTTGGTTTTCATAGAATCATAGAATCATAGAATGGTTAGAGTTGGAAGGGACCTTCAAAGGTCATCTAGTCCAACCCCCCTGCAAGAAGCAGGGACCTCCCTGACTAGATCAGGTTGCTCAGAGCCTCATCCAGCCTGGCCTTGAACGTTTCCAGGGATGGGGCATCCACCACCTCTCTGAGCAACCTGTTCCAGTGCTCTACAACTCTCATTGTGAAAATGAGAATTTCCTATTGCAACAGACTATAGATAATAGAAAACTGTCTACCAAATCAGTCATCTCCACAAAAAGGCATGTCTAATTACTTCACTCTTAGTTTGCTAATCTCCTTGTTAAAGTTATCTTTTCACATTGTGAGAAACAAATATAAGTAGAATGTTTCTACTTTTTCATTATATGGAGGGATAGAGCCTTGCTTTTTCCTGAGCTGTAATTAAAGCTGGTTATTCCTGCATTCATGAAGGCAATAGATGAAAACTTGATTTAGAAGAAAATACTTTAAGGCTTGCTGACTGCAAAAGAGCTCATTTTCGTAGTGCAAATAGTTTTAAGATATTTTCAGGCTATTTTAAAAGGTAGTCTTGTTTCTAAGTGAAACTCTATGTATCTATCTTGGAATGAATTTTAAAAGTAAATTTAGATTAACTTGATGTGGCCATTGCATGCATGATCAATAGTTACTTTTTGGTAAGATGTGTGACAATTAGTAACTTCTGAAATTATTCTGAATCATAGAATCATAGAATGGTTAGAGTTGGAAGGGACCTTCAAAGGTCATCTAGTCCAACTCCCCTGCAAGGAGCAGAGACATCTCCAACCAGATCAGGTTGCTCAGAGCCTCATCCAGCCTGGCCTTGAATGTTTCCAAGGATGGGGCATCAGCCACCTCTCCGGGCAGCCTGTTCCGGTGTTCTACAACTCACATTGTAAAAAATTTTTTCCTAATATCCAATCTAAATCTACCTCCTATTTTAAAACCATTACTCTTGTCCTATCACAACAGGCCCTACTGAACAGCCTTTCTCCATCTTTCCTGTAGGCCCCCTTGAGGTACTGGAAGACCGCTATCAGGTCTCCCCGGAGCCTCCTCTTCTCCAGGCTGAGCAGCCCCAACTCTCTCAGCCTGTCCTCATAGGAGAGGTGCTCCAGCCCTCTGATCATCTTCGTGGCCCTCCTCTGGACCTTCTCCAACTGGTTCATGTCCTTCTTATGTTGGGGACTCCAGAACTGGACACAGTACTCCAGGTGGGGTCTCACGAGGGCAGAGTAGAGGGGCAGAATCACCTCCCTCGACCTGCTGGCCATGCTCCTCTTGATGCAGCCCAGGATGCGGTTGGCCCTCTTGGCCACAAGGGCACATTGCTGGCTCATGTTGAGCTTCTTGTCCACCATCACTCCCAAGTCCTTCTCCTCAGGGCTGCTCTCGATCCATTCTCTGCCCAGCCTGTATTTGTGCCTGGGATTGCCATGACCCAGGTTCAGGACCTTGCCCTTGGCCTGGTTGAACTTCATGAGGTTGGCATGGGCCCACCTCTCCAGCCTGTCCAGGTCCCTCTGGATGGCATCCCTCCCTTCGAGCGTGTCGACGGCACCACATAGCTTGGTGTCATCGGCGAACTTGCTGAGGGTGCACTCTATCCCACTGTCCATTGTCGCAGACAAAGATGTTGAACAGGGCCGGGCCCAACACGGACCCCTGAGGGACGCCACTGGTGACTGGTCTCCACTTGGACATGGAGCTGTTGACCACCACTCTCTGAGTGTGGCCATCCAGCCAACTCCAAGTGGTCCATCCATCGAACCTATGCCTCTCTAGTTTAGAGAGAAGGATGTCATGTGGGACAGTGTCAAATGTCTTGCACAAGTCCAGGTAGATGTCCGTTGCCCGTCCCTTGTCCACCGATGCTGTTACCCTGTCATAGAAGGCCACCAAATTGGTCAGGCACAATCTGCCCATAGTGAAGCCATGTTGGCTGTCACCAACCACCTTGTTGCTCTCCATGTACCTTACCATGATTCAATTTAAGAGTTCATCTTGAAAGCATTCTTTTTAATTCATCTACTAAAATGTTAAGGTGGTGATGAAAGGGTGGTGAAACAGTCCTTTATAATGTCAATAACCACCCTTGTAAAATGAAGATCTTTTAAACAACGTGTAACCTGAAAGGTACTTTTTAAAGACTGCCTGAGAGAAACTTGGATTTCAAAGTTGTTCTCTCTCCCCATACTCTGATTATCCATCCTTATTTAGCCTACATGTATCTGTAGATGGCATTTTAGTTTTAGAATTACTGATTATATGTTTCTCTACACATACCTGTAGCCCTAATTTAGGTGATAGTTTTTTCCCTTCAGTTCTGTTAAACATGGATCACTATGCTACAGGTTTGTGTGTTTCCATAGGCTTACAGGGTTAAAATTCAGTATAATGCATTCCTTTTATACTAGGGACTTAAGCACAGACAAACTTTGGCAGCATTTATTGGCATAGATAAGATGATTTAAATCAGGGAGACAAGGGTTAGAGTTACAAAGATCTGCAGGCTTGTGCTTGTTTTGACTTCAGAGCGAGCTGGCTAAGTTCTTCTTAAATTATGGCTATGAGGCCCTAGCTGCAGTTAAGCTGTATGTAAATACAGGCAGTTATTCTTGAAACACAAAACAGGTATCTACTAAATCTACTACTTATCACGTGCACAAGACCATCCTTTGTAATTAAATGTAATGTCTTCAGCAAGAAACATGATGTATATGGTGTTTTGCTTTTTTTTTCCAAACACTTTTTTTTTCAGAAGTATACAAGAGAAAAGGACTTGAGAGGTCTGTAGTCCAAAAATGCCAATTCTACTTCTGTTGTATTCTAAAGCGATTGCACTGGTGTTTAAATTTAAGTCACACTGGTTGTTGTGGACAGTGTTCACTTTTGACTTTTTTACATGCAATATAGGTTTAAAACTACTTTTAAAACACTCCTTCCCATGTCTTAGCTTCTTCCTAAACATCTGAAAAAGGTTTAGAAGCACAAATGGAAAAAAAAATAGCAGTTGAAGCTGTGAGGGTAAAAATTACAAGGATTATTAACTCTCATGCTTCACTTAATCCCAGCTGTCGATCAGTTTATTAAATGAATCTTCCTCCACTCAGTGTTAGTGTGTTGTACCATTAGGTTCATGATGTTGATTGTATGTCTGAGACTTCCATGCTGTGCCTTTCTCTGGAAAAAGAACACTGAGTTAGCTGAATTATTGTTCACTTGCAGCCTGCTAATCCTGACACTTGTAATTCAGTTTATAAGAACGTAGAGAGAGGAGAGAAGGACTAAGAATCTCTTTACTCAAATGCAATGGGTAAGCTGGACCTCTGTGAGCCCAGTGGGTCAGCTGCTAGGGTTGAGCAAGCAGCCAGCGCTAAATTCTGCTGTTTAATAACAGCTAATTTCCTTTGTGTTCACATAGTTTGTACATACTTTCCCCTTGCTCCTCCATACTTGAGGTGGCTGATGGTGGAACCTGCAGCCTGTCAAACTGAGCAAAAAGGAGATCCCTGCTCTTCCCGCAGTTTCAGGAAAAATATGCTGGATGTGGAGAAAAGCTGTTGTTCATGGGAGAAAAGCTGAGCTGGAAAAACTTTCGACCACAGTCTGGTATATCCGCTGAATACTGTGACTTAACTTGGTGTCATTTATAGGGTAGCAGAAATATTGCTGTTGGAAGGAAAACCTCTCCTAAAAGGACTTGCTGCTGTCCCTGTCTTTTTGTGAGATAATAAATCACACAATCAAGGCATATTCAAGAGAACAAGGCTTGTCTCAGTTGGGGTTTCAGTGACGACATGGTATAGTTGTTTGTGGGTTTTTTTGGTTCCTTGTGGTAAAAATAAAAAGGGATTTCTTTGGTTGTAATCAGGCAAACACATGGCAGCATGTGGTACCCTTTATGATATGAAGTGCTGTTTTGGATGTGGTAGTTATTTTCCCACCCACCTATTCAGACTACATAAAAAGCACAGTTTAAATCCCTATGGTGTCTGAGACTCATGATTTCTCTTTCAGAGTTCAGATGGGTCACTTTCTGGGGTTATGCAGAAGTGGAAGGAGTATCAGCTCCAATGCCTGAAATACTTGTATGAGGCACCCCCCATTGTGGCAGGTAAGTCTGCTTGGTAAGGACAGGATGTATTAATTTTTAAAATGCCTGATAACAGTTAGCAAGGGAGCGATATATGAGCTTCAAAATACTTCTCCGGCTTACTTTCCAGTCAATTTCTTCTTTATCCCATTTTATTCTGCCCACTCTATGGGACTTTTCCCTCTGCTGAGGGAACACTTTATAGAACAATTTCATTGTGAAGATGTTAATTTTTAGATCCAGAGTGTTTTGCAGTGGCAAGTGGTGGATGTAACACATCAAAGCAGAGCACTAATGTAATACTCCTGAAACTTTTTTAGGGGTCAGGGCTGAGAGGGCACACAGTTGTTAGGAAATTTGGGACCGTGCTGTTCACATTGATCTGGCAGTTTGTAGGCTTTAAAGTTGATATCAAGTATTTTGAGCATTGTAGAATGCTGAAATGGCTTTTTAAAAAGTGCCTTAGTGAAAATGAACATGCAGCTTGTCTCAATAGTTGAGCTGCTGTAATGTGCTGTGAGCAGCTGCGATGTGCCAGCATCATGGTGTTCAGAGGACGCTGACTTGTTAGTGATGTTCACAACTGAACACAGTGTGGCCTCTCCTGTGCTTCAGTGCTTTTGTGACACACTGAGAAAGATAAGATAGGTTTAAAGTTCTATCTGTGAAGAATTATTTCAAAACTGTACTGTTAATTTTCCTTCTCTTAACTACGTTATTATGGCAGAGTGAGAGCAGTAGCTGATGACAACAATGACAGGGAAACATCCATCTCCCTCTGCTCCATTATCCTGTTGAGCAGTTGAGTGCTGCCCTCTAAGAATGACAGTTTAATAAATCTGGAGTTGAAGTATTTTCATGTTGATTAAGCTGTAATGCAAAGTTATGGTTGTGTGGGGGTATTTCATTGATGGACCTATATATTAGGCTAGACTTTCCAACTGCACAAGTGTGAACCATTCTCAGGAATGATTATCTACAGTATGCATAGCAAAAATGATTTTAAATTTAACTGCGACACATAAAGGTGTAAAAGAGAAAAGATAGAAATGGATCAGTATTGATTTACCTTTATGTCCTTTGAGCCAAAGACTCAATTTGTTCTTCAGTTCTCCTCTGAAATAGCAGTTTCCTGTTGTGTGGGTATAAACTCTTTTGGACAAATAAATCTCACTTAACTCCACATCAAAGCTTAATTGCATAATGCTGTTATGGCCTAAATGCACATGTATGTGTTTCCTTTCATCTTCTGCTCTTCAGTCTTCTCATCATTGCAGTATTAACACAAGGCAGTAGCATGACCTTCCCTTCCATCTCTCTGCAGAAGGCAAGTTCTGCAACAGAACATTTGACAACTATGCTTGCTGGCCAGATGGACTGCCTGGCACCTACGTGAATGTCAGCTGCCCCTGGTATCTCCCCTGGGCTAATGCAGGTAAGAGCCTTTCCTTGCAGGCACAGCTTTAAACCAACCCTGTTCTTCTTGCATGGTCTCAGCAAGGATAAAATTGACTTAATTGACAGAGTGCAGTCAGTTCTCTGCAACATAAAAGGAGGAATGGGGCTTAGTATGGTACACTTCTTATCTCCATTTAACAGGAGAAAATTAAAATGAGAGAAGAGACTGTTCTTAAAGGTTGCATTTAGTCTGGATTTTTGTGTTCTTATCTGTGCTTGCTCCTTGAATAGTGGTGAGTATTAATAAAATAGTACTGTGGTGCTTGTTGAAGACTATCTAACAGTCATAATGGTGTAGTTTGAAAACTGAGATAAAAGGAGCAAAGATAGATGGTAGGTCGTCCTGTACTAGATAAAGCTAAAAAGGTCTCAAGTGAAAGTTTTGTGCTGGTTCCTAAGATAAACTTACTTCTCATAATACTGCAAGATGGAGGCATTGTCAGTGGTTGCAAAGACATTTTTTTTTCCTCTGGAGAACTGAATGTCACCTTTGGATTTTACACCCTTGTACACGTGTATGCTTGATGCCAGTTGCAGGCAATGTATATTAGATTACTTTGTCTAGTATTCTGTCTTTGAAACCAGTGATTTATAGAGCTTCTTTGTGAAGGCCTTTCTACATTCTGAAGTCCAGGTAAAACAGTTTATTGACTAGCTACCTTGGTGTGGTGAATTGGCTTAGCCTCTTGTTGAGGGATAGAGGATACTGGTTAATGAGGATGTATAAATCTGATGGATGTAAAGAGGGTTTAAGTGTGGAGTACGCGTTGTAAGTGTTGATATGAAGGGATTTCAGGAATGAGAAAGAAAAGGAATGAGAGGCATGGTCAGAGGATATTTAAATGTTTTGGATAATATGGGACCTGGGCATGAGACAAATTGTATGGAACAAGGGGTGGAGCTTTTGCTGAATCTGACTGGGATGGAGGTAACTTTCTTCATAGCAGTACATGTTGTGCTGTTCTTTGTATTTATAGCAATAAGTAAAGTAGGCTGGGGGTCTGTGGGAGGTTGGGAGGTGGGATAACTAGGACAGATGACCTGATCTGACCAAAGGGATATTCCCTACCATAGGACATTGCGGTTAGCAATAAAAGCCAAGGGAAGGGGGAAGAAGCGGGTGGAGGTACTCATGGTTATAGTATTTGCCTTCCCAAGTAACTGTTGTGTGTGTTGAGGCCGTGCTTTCCAAGAAGTGGCTGGAGATCTGCCTGCTGATGGGAAGCAGTGAATAAATACCTTATTTTGCTTTACTTGCATGTGCAGCCTTTGCTTTCCTTATTAAACTGCCTTTATCTTAAAGGAGTGGTGGTGGGGGGGGGGGTGTGTGGAAAATCTTCACAGCTAAAACAAAATGTCATCATAACACAGACAAAGGTGGACAACTTACACACAATAAACCTCCACCTCTTGTCCCTTCACTGTTTTACAACTCCAAAAGATTCAAGATTCTCTATAATTATTCCCTTCTCTGGCAATGTCCAGTTTCAGTTTCGTCCATTGTCTCTCTCAGTTACTGTTTTTATCTTGACCAACAAGCTTTTTCATCTTTTCTCCCCCATTCTATTGAAGGAGTGGCTGGATAGGTGTTTGGCAGCCAGCAAAGGTCAACTCATCACATCCACAGTGGTATCTCCAGGGGCTGCAAGGAGGTCCCTCTGCTGTGCCTGCAGCACCTCCTCCCCTTCATCTTCTCTGACCTCAGTATTTGCAGGGCTGTTTCTCATCTTCTCATGCGTTTTTTTTGTTTGTTTGTTGTTTTTTTTTTCCTCACCCCGTACTGCCAGGCCCTTTCTTATATACATTTCACCTGAAGTGGAACTATCTTGGCTGAGAGGCTCAGCTGTGCCCTGTGGTGAGTCCATTTGAACCAGCTGTGTCCAGCACAGGGTAGCTCCATCCGTTATTCACAGAGGCCACCCCGCAGTTCCCCGCTGCAACACCTAGACACAGATGCCCAGTACACTTGGTAATGTGCCATAGCACTTAACGAATTTTACTGTTGAGTCAGAGGGATGCTTGGAAATGTATGAATTTGGTGTGGGGAGGGAAAATGTCAAGTCAACTATTGCAATCCTTTAACTTTCTGACTAGCTTTAAGCTTATATCAGAGGTAAGTCTCTAAAACAAAAATGGCTGAGTCTGGATTGCTATTTTCACTTGGTGCATTTTTTTTTTTTTTTTTTTTTTTTTTATACTAGGGTTTCAAGGGAAGAGATGGGAACCAACCTTATGGTGTACTTAGTGGTTAAGGACACCCATGGTGTGTGGGGGAGAGATCATCTGCCTCTGCTCCAGGGTCCTGCTGCCACTTGGTTACCTCTTCAGCCTTGCCTGCTTTTTCTAAGTGACTTGCGTGTTTTGGCAGTTTTATTCCTGTCTTGTTTGTGCTGAACATCTATGGTGGGGTGACTTCCCTGCCCGCCCCCCAACCCTGATGTATTGCTCTGTATTCTACTGTGTGACTATTACGCTACTGTGTCCACACTTCTAACTTCTGCACGTCTTTTTGTATTATCTCAACTATCTTGGTAGTAACTGCCAATTTCATAACCTCTGAAGTTTAAATGGTGTTTTCTAATCCTCTTAAGATTATTAATAAAGATGTTATGTTTTTAGAATGGGTAACCAAGCTTTTATAAATGTATGAAATTAATATTTGCCTCATAATTGATATAAAATTATCAAGTGCTGCAGAATTTTTTTCCAATAATGCTAATCTTTCTGGATATCTAAAACTCTTTACAGGATTCAATTTCTTTCCTCTAAACCTGTTTACTTGCAATCTTTAAGACCCTGGACACAGTTATTTGACTTCCAACCTCTCTTGAAACATCACTGCTGGAGAGAGCCAAGGCTTAATGCAATACTGCAGATTAATAAATTATTGGAATGCACAATAGCTTTCATACTTTTGGAAATAAGTTTTTTTTTTTAAAAAAAATAAATTAATTATCCTGAAAACAGTGTTTGTTTCGGTGAAAAGAATAGCAGCATTTTGTATAACCCCTTGCTAAGGGAGGATTGCACAAGTACTTCAGAAAGTCATTAAACCTCTGGATGTGTTCCTTTGTGCACACTGTGCATATACCTCAATCTCTGTTTTATTAGCAAGGAACAAGAATGGAACAAGGAGGCCTTTCATTGTCTGATATAAAACAGAAGTTTGTATCAGTGCCAGGTATACAATTTAGGAGCCTGAATTACAATGACCTGATACTATTTCATGACACCTTGTGGAGTCATGTTCAAGGGTGGTCATGATGAAGAGGTAACATCTTTATAATGGAAGATCTAGAGCGATAGAAAATTGGACACTCTGTGATTTCCAATAATCACTAAAGCATTCTTATTCCTTGTTCTTGCTTAGCCCCTTACTTGCAACTTGAAATAGATTCTGGCACTGCAGGGCTTTCATTTCTTCACCTGATGAAAATGGAGAAAATGAAAGGATGAGACCTTGTTTGGGAAGTACCTTTACAATGTGTTCAGTGAAGGTCATCATTAACTATGAAGTGCTTTAGCCAAGCTTATTTACTTAAGACTGCTATTCCTTTGATTAAGAGTTGAGTTTTCAAGCACGGAAAAAGTCTGCTGGGAGACTTCACACCATACCCCCACATGGCCCCTGGTGAATAAATTGAAACATTTGATACTGATTGTGTATTATGGGGTACTGAAATAGCGCAAGTGTTGAGTGCAAGTGTCTTTATGACCTGGCCATTTCCATAAAAAGTGTAGAAGAGTTGAAAGCAGACAGGTGAGCCAGGAGGCCTTTAGAAACACTGATTGTTCAAGGATATGATTAGGAAAGCCAAAGCCCACCCAGAATCTCTCAAGTGATGTGAAGGGGAGCAGAAAGGGCTTCTAACCCTTTTGAGAGAAAATTTGCATCCACTGCTGAATGGGGCAGGAGGATCTTGTGACAAAGGATGGGGAAATAACTGAGGTACTTGCTGCCTTCTTTGCCATGACCTTTACTGATAATAATGGTAAAACTTGCCTCCAGCAAGCTCAGGGCCATGGCATCAGTGGTAAAGTCTGGAGCAAGGAAGATTCTCCCTTGGTAGAGGAGGATCAGATTATGGAATGCTTAAGTAGGACATGCACCAGTCCACGTGACTTGGTGGGGTGTACTAACAAGTGATGAATGAGCTGGTTGATGCCATTGTGAGGCTACTCTTGATTATCTTTGAAAGGTCATGGCAATTGAGAGAGATTCCTGAGGACTGTCATTGTCATCGCTAGCTCCCAGAAGCGCAAGGAGGAGAATCTGAGGAACTATAAGTGATTGACCTTACCTAAGTCTCCAGGAAGGTGATGGAGCAAATAATCCTGGAAACTGTTTCCAAATGCATAAAGGACAAGAAGATTGACTGGGAGTAGTCAGCATGGATTTATGAAGGTGAAATCATGCTTGACAAACCTGATAGCCTTTTAAGATGAGATGACTAGCACGGTAGATAAGGGGAGAGTAGTGGATGATGTACATCTTTACTTTAGTAAGACTTTTGACACTGTCTGATAACATCCTCATTGGCAAACTGATGAAGTGTGGATTAGACGAATGAAAAACGAGATTAACTGAAAACTGGCTGAGTTGCTGGGCATATAGAGTTGTGGTCTGCAGTCCAGTCAGAAATCAGTCCCTAGTGGTGTACCTCAGAGATTGGTAGTAGGGCCAGTATTGTTTAACGTTTTTAATGATGATCTGGATGATGAGACTGAGTGCACATTCAAGTTTGCAGACCATAAAAAGACTGGGAGGAGTGGCTGATATGCCATGTGATTGTACTGCCATTCAGAAGGACCTTGAGAGGCTGAAGAAATGAGCTGAGGGGGATCCTTTAAAGTTCTGCAAAAGGAAATGCAAAGTCTTGCCCCTGGGGAGGAATAGCTGCATGCACCAGTACTGACTGACTGGAAAGCAGCTTTGCAGAAAAGGCTCTGGAGCTCCTGGTGGACACCAAGCTCAGCAACAGCAGCAATGTGTCCATGAGGCAAAGAACACCAGCAGCTTCCTAGGCTGTATTAAGAAGAACATCCCTGGCAGCTTGAGGGGATGATTGTTCCCCTCTGCTCTGGGGGATGAGACGCATCTGGAGTGCTTTGTCCAGTTTTGGGCTCCCCAGTATGAGACATATGGACGAACTACAGCAAGTCCAGCAAATGACTATGAAGATTATTAATGGATGGGAGTGTGTCTCATGAGAAGGGGCAGAGAGAGCTGCTATTCTTCAGCCTGGTGAAGGGAAGTCTCAGGGAGGATTTAATCAAGTGTATGATCACAAATTGAAATACAGGAAACTTCCTTTAACTATAATTATTTTACTGTGAGGTTGGTCAGACAGCTGGAGTTAGTGACCCAGAGAGGTTCTGGATTCTTTATCCTTGAAAAAGGTTGTCAGAGCTTGACTGGACGTGGACCTGAGCAACTTGCCTTAGTTGACAGGGTGTTGCACTAGGAAATCTCTAGTCTCCTTCCAATCTTGGCTGTTTTGTGATTCTCTGTTATGTTTTTTAAGATGTTAAGTCTCAGTGACTAGTTATGGTCAGGCATTATAAATTGCTATTGGTGTCAACTAGAATAGGAGATGGAGGAAAAGAATTTGCATGGTAAGAGTTTGTAATGCTGAAGCAAACTTTACACTTTAACAGCTTTTATTCTTTTTTGTGTCCCGCTCTTCTTGTCCTAGTGGCTGTCAGTCTTGAGCCTGCCCTTCTGCAAATCTCAACAGCAGATGTAGCTCAGCAGGTTGACTAGCAGAGTGGCAAGTCGAAAATGATATGGAGAACTTTTTACCTGCTCAGCAGGTATGTACTGTGTCATTAGTTTGACCACACATGATGTTAGCAGGTTCTCATCTCTACATGCTGCCACAGAAGTGCTTACTGAGGTGTAACTTTCTTGTTGTTTCTTTAATGTGACAGCTTTGGAATCACCTTCAGCATTACAGCTGTAATGCTCTCTTCAGGTCTTTGGATTGCTGATTTATCTCAAAGTACAAGAGCAACTGTAGGGAGATGGGAATCTATGCATTGTAAAACTTGAGAATAAAACTGGTCTTCTCAGTGCTGTATGTCTATTCAGGCTTGTGTGCATATGGAGACTCAAGACCAGTTTTCTGCTAAGCAATGCATGCAGTTGCAAGGTTTTGTCTCACAGCATCATTCACATTTTGATGGCAACAGTTGTCTTCTGCCCTTTTTGAAAGTGCTGCTTGTTAAGGCAGTCTGTAAAGTACAGCAGAGAGAAGCAATACTGTCCCACTTGTGCATCAGATATCTTTAGAAACGTTGATCCTGGGACTTTTTCTTGTGGTGTTAGCTTGTGTGTTTAAGCATCTCTGCTAAACTCAGTATTGGCATGCTGTCTGCAAGGATGGACTCTGAGGGCTAGGAACATGTCTGTGATAATTGGTTAGAAGAAAGATCACAACATTAGACCCAGAGTTTATGCTCAAAACCATGTGTCCATCTAGTGTTGCAGACAGGCAGGTAAATTAAAACTGAATTTTTAGAGGAATTTTATAGCTCCCACTGAAGTATGGGGCATTGGGTTGTCAGTGCATTTTTGGGATGTGGCCTGATAGTTAATTTATTACATGTTTCTTCAGTGGCACTTAACTGCTGCCTTTTTTTCTATTTTGCTGAATAATTGGTGAATAAAGTCAGCATTTCTGTAGCTGTGCAGCAAAATAGATTGGTAATTTCAGTCAACTGAAATGGAGCTGGTGTTTCCTCATTTCTTTGAGTTTTCCCCTCCCATGCAGATCAGTTTCCTGATTGGTGTGATTGCAGCTGTATTAGCATTTATCTACTTCAAGTATATTGGTCATCATAGCATTGCCCTAACTCAACAAGAAATAATGAAATAAAGATATTGCAGGTATCTAGGTACTCATATCACACTGAAGCCAAAGGAATTGAGGTTTAGAGTAGCCTTTGCTTCAATTCAGGTTAAACTATTGCCACTGGAATGAGAAATAAGTGGTTAATATGTCTTACAGCACAGTGTGGGTCTTTGGTATCATGCAAATGAGGACCCCAATCACTGCTGGGCTGTAACAGTGTGGTAGGGGTTCATAAAGTTACCTATGTCCCTCTAGTGCTGTATAAAATAGCTTTGTGTGTGTGGCGGGGAAACCCTTTGGGACAACAAGGAAGCAGTGTCATGGGGACAAACAGAAGGAAGGTAGAGGGGAATCAAACAAAGCATTCTGTTCAGGATTTTATAGGTGAAATTCATAAACTTTCTCTTTGGGGAGACTTCTTGTGTTTCAGAGTGGTGTTTTGAAATGCTTTGAAAGTAGAAAGTGAAAATGTCTCAGTTTTCAAAACAAATGCATTTTTACTTTCTGCCATGCTTTACTGCCTCACCTTCCCCTCCACCCCCCAAAAAACAAACTAAAGCTTGTGGTAAGACAAGATTGTATTTCTGCTCCTAATAGCCTGCTTATACATCTTTGAAACGGCAAACTACAGCAATTTCAAACCTATATGGGCTATTTCACTCCTGCTCTTTGTTTTGCTTCTGTTTGCTCTTATGCAACTCCCACCGTTGGACAGGTCTTCATGGGGACGTGCTGAAGTAGCAGGAGGGAGGTTTTGCTAAAAGGATTTGTTCTGTGAAGTTTCCAGCACAAGTTTTGGACTGTGACCAAGGCTTGTTGAAGGCAAATTTCACATACTTCTGACTGCCTGAATTGAAGCTTTTGTTCCATATGTCTCTTGTATCTTGGGCCAAATCTCGGCTGTAGTGAAAACCCAGAAAGCCCACTCAGTGCCTGGTAGCACTGAAGTTAACACCAGGTAAACTTTGCACATCTTGCTATCCACGTTGTAGTCAGTCAGATTACCGTGAGTTATACTTGAGACTTGAGCAGTGGCTGTCTCAAAGTCCAATCAGTGCAGCAACCTGCAAGGGCAGCTGTCCTCCCCTTTAAGGGACAGTGGGCACCTTACCTCACTGCCACTGGCTGTGTGCTTTTTCTTGTTACCCTCTTATAATTGAGGGCCAGTTGCCAATAACACCATGTGGATTTGGAAACCATGGAGCTGCACAATTCATCTTTCAATTATACCTCCTCTGGGGTTCTGATATTTTATTGTTTAATAGCACTAAATCCTTTTTAATGAAAAAAAACCTTCCAGGGGTACTGGTTTCAGAAATGTTATGTGAACAGTAGCCACATCAGTTGCTCCTATATGCACTGGACTGCACAAAGACTGGCTGCGAACTTGCGTTCCACTCAGTCTTCTGAACTCTTTCAAGGCTTTTGTTTCAACTTAGGACCCGTGCTTTTTTTTGAGGTGTCTGATACCTTAATTGGCTTAACTGCTGGTCTATATCTATGTTGGTACCTTGTTCTGGCACTGTAGTGAATTTTGAAGCAACCTCCTGATTGTCCTACTTGCTGTGACTGAGTTAGCTGGAGCATTTTTGGGGTGTGTTTCTTTGGAGGAAACTAAACCAAAAGCCGTGCTCCAGGTGTGCATTGGATTCTCTTCAGTCCTTGATGGAGACATAAGACATAAAAATTTTTCTGTACTACTATGAAGTCTTCCAATATGACCATACACGGGCTATTGGAGGATTCCTGAACTACCGACCTCTTGTTAAATCCTGAATTTTTTCTTGTGCCAGATAAAAGACCAGATAGCTCAAATGCCTTTGACTGCTGTTAGTCATGAAGCCACAATGTAATTCCCTATGCTCTCTAGATCAGCCTTTCTCCTAGTTTGAAGTCTTTTATTTTGTTTAAGTAATAACTTCCATTGTCATTCACGTTTGCTTGAATCACTTGTCTCCTATAATTCACTTTATTTTCTGTATTATCCTACCTTTACTACATTATGTGTTGCAATGGTGACACCTGCTCCTTTGTTCTCCCAGAAGACCAGGCAAAGTACAGCCTGGGGACCCCTGGAAACAGTACAGCTTTTCAGCCTGTGACGTGAAAGACCTGAAAGTCTCTTTGGCAGAATAACCCAGCAGTAATATCAGATGATCTCTGTGGCTGCCTCTGGCTGCTAGAGATGCATTCACAGTTTGATTAAATCTAACAAGAGATCTGAGACTACAGCTGTACTTCACACAATAATTTTGCTCAGTGACAAAGACTGCAGGAACTGAGCTTTTTGTGGGAGTGTGGTAACGCAGAGGAGGCCAGGGTACGTCTAGGTGCAAAGACACATCCAGGTCAGCTCTTTTCCCTTTCCTTATATTTGAGGCCCTCTTTCCAGCACTCCCCATTGCCTCTCTGGTGACAGAACTGTTTTTTCTGATGTGTCTTTAGATAGGTGTGCACTTTATGTGAGGCTTTGTGTGGAAATGGGGCATTACCTCAGAACTGCCTAGTGCTGGAGGTTACCAGTCTGACCATGAGGACTTTTATGCTTTTTAAAAGCAGTTTCCCTAGTACTGTGAGGTATAGCCAAGCCTTCTCATGGTACAGCAGAGATGATAACTGCACAGTCCCCACCCTGCATTAGTGCCTAGCTTAGTCTGGCTACTGTTTAAATCACAAACTCAGCAAGCCCTAATACTTCCATCCTATGTGGTGTCTTCCCCTCCTCAAAAGCTGAGATTATAGACTTACACAGTTGTAATGGCATTATGCACAGCAATACTGCAGATCATATTCTCTGCTATACAAACAGCAGAAACACAAGTGTTAAAAAGGATTTTGTTAGGGATCCGAGACATTCATATGTAGTTGCTGTGCCCACCTAGGAGAAAGGCTGAAAAAGGAAAGAGAGCGTTATCACATTTGTCAAGGTATTGCCACGAGTGCTTTGGATCCATGGCGTTGCCACGTTGTGACCCAGGTAAGAGAGGATTACAAGTAGACTTCTGCCTCTGCAGGGATTTTGGGTTGTTGACTGGTGGTGGAGGTGGCCCATAGCGTAACGCCCTCCTCACAGCAGAGTGGTCCCAGGCTGGGCAGGCGGCAGCATGGTGGGGAGCAGGCTGCTGGTAAGCACTGGTTTGGGGTTGGGGAAGTGATATAACTGACTTCGCCTATCTGTAAGTCTTGTTCAACTGTTATCTCATGAGCAGTGTAATCACACCCGTCTCCTGAGCCCACCATCTGCAGGCCATTGGAAAAGCTTCTGCACCTAGCTTTTTCCTAGAGTGATTTTGTGCCTTCCTCCCTGCCACCCTCCCCATCAAATATGGTGATGGAGGGCTGTCATCGAAGCTCCTCGGGCATCTGGCGTGCTGCAGGTTTAAATCCACTGTCCTGGTCCTCTTTCCTTTCCCCGGTGTTGCCTGTGTTTGGGCACTGTTCAAACTTGGAGAGGGAGGGAGCTTGGGAACAGAATGCCCCAGTGCCATAAGCAAAAAGCAGAAACAGAAAGAAGGTGCTTGCTTTTGTTTGTGAGGCCTCCTATGGATAATGATGCTGGAGTGGTGAAATGCCACTGTCACCTGTGCGAGGCAGACCAAAGGAAAGAATGCATGTTGCTTTCGAGAGGGGTCTGCGTAAAGCCCTACAGCTGAGGAGGCAGATGTTTGTGTGAGAGTTTTTCCTTCAGACAGTTTTGAAGTATATGTATGGCTGGAACATTTGGCTCGGGCAACTAGATTAAACCTTGTCTCATCTGATTTCTCTCACTTTTTCTTTCATCGTCCAGTTTCACAGTTTGAGATCTTGTTAAAACCAAGATAGCAGATGGGTACGTGAGCATATAGCTAAACTGCCTGTTTGTCTTTTAACATGCAAGAAAATAAATTTCACTTCAAATATTGGAAACAGTGAAGATGATTAGACATTTATTACATTTCTTCCCTTCTTTGCTCTAATAAAACCAAGTTTCCAGAAAGCTCTCCATAATTCTGGAAAAGGGTGTGACCTTTTTTCAGTGAAGATGTTGCTTTGCGTTTGCTAACATGTAAGCAGTTCAGAATTTATACTTCCTTGCAGTAAAAGCTGTCTCAAGCTAATTGCCAATCTTAGTTTGCTAAAAAAAAAATAAATTAAAACCCTAGTCTTTCAAGTTCACGTCTGCCTTTGTTTGTTAATCTCTAACTGGTAGTACACCAGAGAACTCTGGAACATATGTTGCTTGTCTCAAAGTTAGATACAGGGACTGTTGGAAGAAAAACTTCATGACTTAAAAAGTCATGAACAGATAGTTATTATTACATGCATCTGTTGTGGGCCATGTGGCAATGCAATTCTCCATTTTATCAATTTTATTTGTTTAAACAGATGAAATATATGTTTAAATAAATTGCTTGTTAACTTCAGATTGAGGTACATGCAACAGAGCAGTGGCTTATGAACTTTCAGCTGGGGTGAGGTATGTGACTTCCTTTAGGAAGCTGTATGCTCCAATTTCTCTTCTGCTGCAAGCAAAACATGGGCATTATTTATCCAATGTGTGATAGGAACAGAAAGAGACTTTGCATGTGGCCAGACATTGAAATGCATATATGGGTGATGGGAGCAGCTGCATGTTTTCCATGTGTCAGGTACAGATCTGGTTACCTGAGGCTCTTTAGGAAGAATTTAGTGTTCTGCATTGCTGGACATAGCATAAATGCTGGACAGCCTTGCTGTAAGATATCACTTTGCTGTGATGTGACTGTGTCTGTGGGAGTTAGAGCACTTGGCAGGAATGCATGTTTTCCAGCAATATTTCAATTATAAGTATATAATAGGTTTGTTTTGTTAAAGTAATTCCTTGACACGTACTGTCAAGGATATCAAGGCTCACCTCTGCAGAGACTTAGCTGAGCCTCATTCAGCGACTGTTGTGAAGTTGCCCACAGCTGATTTGTCTGTGAATAGTACACTTAAATAAGAAATAAATACCATTTCACCTAACTACAACAAAGCTACTGGACTACCTCTGTGCCTTGCCCATGCTAGTCTAGTAGGTAGCTTATCTTAAAGCAGACATATTTGAGCTCACCAGTTACCTTAAACTTCATCTATGCTCTCATTACAGGTCTTGTGTAACTGAAGTCTTTATTATCTACCCACTTATATTTGTTCACAGTACCAGTATACTATGTTAAATGGAGGGACCTCAAAACTTTTGTCACATTGCTTGCACTTAAGAACTGACAATTTTTAATTACAGTGGACAAAGAGTAATCTGAACCAATTAAGGGCCTGAATAAACATAGTAGTTGTGTGTGCTACACAATTAAATGCTGTGCTGAAAACAGCTTATTATCTTTCTGGCTTACTTAAATGTTGCTGATTAGGAAAGTATTGATTTCTCCCCCCTCTCTCCCCCCCAAGTCACAAAGATGGGATAAAACATGAATACCTGATCTTAAGCCCACGCAGCTGGAGAACAATTTGCTAGAAGAGCCATGTGACCTATAGCCCTCTTCCTCCCTTTTTCAGGAATCTCTGGCACTTCACCTTTGTGTGATGGGAAATGTTGCTCTCACATCCAACCTATCTGTGTTCTCTTGCGTAACAATTACACTTCTGGTGCAATACTGAACTTAAAGGTTGCTTCTTTCTCCAGAGATCCTCAGTTGAATTAGAACGAGCGTGCAACTCAGTCTACTTATATATCTATAAAAGTAAATGCTCTATGTAAAGGCAAATCACACTCTTTGCCCCTTGAAGTTATTAGCTCTGTGTCTGAATTTTTTATAATATTTTCTTGACACTTGACAGAGTAGTCATGCAAAAAAATGTTGACTGACTTAAAAGGTACCTGCATATAAATAGTAAAATTATAGAACATCCTTCCTTTCACGCAATTTCACAAATACAGCTTTAACTTGAAAATGTGCTAACCTGTACAATGATTGCACTTGTTAATTATGTACACAGTTTTATTTCTTTTGCAGTATTGCCCTTTTCCATTCACACATTTTGCTGGTAACTTTCCCCTTGAGAGTTTTCTGTAACAGACTAAATTTTTCCCTGAGAGACCCAGGTCCCCCCTATGAATTTTGAAAATATGTCTAATCCTCCTCAAACATGCTCCAAATATTAACTGTTAGGATTCCTATACAACACTTCAAATTTTCTTTGAAGAAGAACAAAGTTTTCCTGGGCAACGTGTTTATGAGAGAACCTGGGTACATGACAAATTCAATGACAATAATAATGATAGTGGCAGTTGGCACCTGGCCAGACTCATCTGAGCTTTCTGGAAGTAATTTACTTTTTGACAATTGGAATAAGCAGAAATGAATTAGGCAAGAAAAGGATCAAGTGCTCATCAGCATATTTCCTCTGAAAGCAAAAAAAAAAAAATGGATTCCACACGCAAAACCTACCTGGTAATTGTCCTGGAGCTTAATGAAGCAGGGTATCAACAATTTCCTTTAAACAAAATGAAAGCGTGGGTAAAAATGTGGAAAACATTGTGTTTATGTCGCTGATGAATGATGTTGGGCCTTTCTAAGGTTTTAAAAATGTGAGGTAGGGTTGGCAATAGATATTCAAGGAAAGGATTGCACCTTGGCAGGAAAAGAAAAGTTTAAGTTAAAAGGATTGTATGTCTATCCAAATACCTTTCAAGCAATGAAAACTGAGTGCAAATGAAAATGGAATTAAAAACTTGGAGAAGGTTACCAGTGGAATGGTGTAAGAGTTACTGATTTTTAGATTGAGGGTATGTCCCAATTTTGGAATGGAGGGTTGGTGTAAAGATTGGCTTTGTAATGGAAAGGTAAATCCAGATGCAACTCTGCAGCTTTAGTAGCCTTCAGTGATTGTTGACAGGAAAGATGGTGGTTTCCGTAATAAAAGCACTTCGTGATTTTTAAATTATTTGTAAGAGCTTGTATTTAGTAGCTTATAGATTTCAGAACTTGGCTTGACTGTGATTCAACACAATAGAAGTCTTTTTTTAAGGCTGACATTTTTCAATAATGTTTTGTCAAAACCTTGTTCTGTATTTCAGCGTGTTGAGGGAGGAGGAGGGCTCCTATGGTATTGCTGATATGCCTCTTGCTGCTCATGGAGGTGAATTCCTTATGTCTGCTCCCTAAACTTCCTAGAGTTAGTACCTAGAGTCTCGAGAGGCCACATGAGAGCGGAGTAGGGGAGAAGGAGGAATAGCGTGACAGTAGCTAAAAGGAGAGGGCAAAGGAAGCAGAGAGAAGAAGGAGGAGTTGGGAGAGGAAGGCAGAGAAATGTTAGCGTTAGGATATACCTGCGATGGAGCTTGAAACTCAAAATCGGTATCCCCTGTTTGTGTAGCAGACAAATCCATTGGCAAAGCATGGGGATGTATTGATGTGGCACAGAGCAGTGTCCTGAGCAATAGAATCAAGATTCTTATTATATTTGAGCTAGCTAGGTTTGGAGTTTTATTGCATAGTACTACTTCTTATCGTGTAGATGCAGCTTATCTCTGTAATGCTAGGTCTGCAGAGAGTATGAGTGACGTCTGTAGGAAAGTCTTTCCCAGTTGATATGATTTTTCTTTACAGCTTCAGATGCTCATGTATACAGAGGTAATAAGCCTTTAACCAATGCCAGAGTGCACAGCTTGCTCAATAAAAATGGATGTTTTCACTCTTTGAAACGCATGAGATGCTTCATTGTATTTGTTCTGCTTTGAAGTATCCAATTCCTTTACTTTCTGTAGATAGTGGGTAATACATATGGGATTATAGTCATCGCTAAATGAAGTTTGATGGTTTGAGTTCCTTTTTATAATATGTTTTGCAGTTGCCTGTGCTGAAAGCTTCCAGTTATTTAGGATCTTTTTTTTTTGGTTTATCTTTATAACTGTCCTGGGAGATACGATAAATTAGTATTGAATCATTGGTTCTTTATGCCATTATTTTTGAGGATAACTGAATACCATTAATTTCCCTGTTGCCAAAGATTGGCAGTTTCTTTGCAGCACCTGGCATTTGTTTTAGCCTGCATCTTCTGGGGCTGCTTGTTTTGCTCAGAAGCTGCATCAAACTACTGGTGTTTATTTGCATGTGTACTTCCTTTTTCCTCCTAGCTGTGCATATTTAACATACTAATTGTCTATTGGTTTTTCTCAAAGTTCATAGAATCATAGAATGGTTAGGGTTGGAAGAGACCTTCAAAGGTCATCTAGTCCAACCCCCCTGGAAGGAGCAGGGACATCTCCGACTAGATCAGGTTGCTCAGAGCCTCATCCAACCTGGCCTTGAATGTTTCCAGGGATGAGGCATCCACCACCTCTCTGAGCAACCTGTTCCAGTGTTCTACAACCCTCATTGTAAAAATTTTTTTTTCTAATATTTAATCTAAATCTACCTCCCTTTATTTTGAAACCGTTACCCCTAGTCCTGTCGCAACAGGCCCTACTGAACAATCTCTCCCCATCTTTCCTGTTGTTTGTCCTTGCTTTAGCTCATCATGATATGCTGGTGATTTGCCTAGTTGTTTCCTTTTCTTTTAGCTTGTTTTTCTTTCACTGTCTGCATATTTTGTTTGTTTATTTGGGTTTTCTTTTACTCATTTTTATAAGTCCTTGGAGCATGAGTGTAGTAAAATAGGTTCCTTTCTCTAGTCTGGGAAGAGTTTAGTTGTGTCTTTTGTAGCCTTTTAAGAAAACTTTTTATTGCATCATTTTTCTTTTTGTTTTAACATCTTCTAATAAGATGTCTTCTATTAATTATATTAACTAACTGATCCAATAACTTTAAAACACAAAACCTCTTAGCACTATTTTTACAAGTTTATTATGCATTAAACTTCCAATCACGTTTGTTGTTGCAATAAATTTATCCCAATCCAATTCTGTTTATTCTGAACAGCTCCATTTTAATGGTGCTTTTTGGTATCTTACCAAACCTTCACAAAGCTGTACCATTATAATAAATACTTGTTTTTCATAAACAACCTTATTTTATTACATTAATTCACATATCTTTTATAGTTCATAAACACTCTCTATTAAACCTAATGCATACATACATGTGTGCATTTTTATGAGTTGTCTTTAAAAGTATATTTCAAAAAGTTACGTTACATTTCAGTGTGGTCTAGCGTAGTTAATACAGCTCTTTCTCAATAGAAGTTACTCAGCTAAAATGCTGGGAGAGTATAGCTCCTTTTAGGGTAATACTCTGTTAGAAAACAGTATTGTTTTTCAGAAAGATATTTTAATTTTTATGAGATATTAACTCCTACCCAACGATGTATGAGGTTACAACTTAATGAATGCCTTACAATTTGGCATGGTCTGCTTTGCTCACACAACCTTTATTGGCCACCATTAGGCAAGTAGTTTTTAATTGTATACAGTTTTTAAGCTGTATTCTATCATTTTTTCCTTAGACCTCTTATTCATTCACTTTGCAGAATGGATCTGCTTGTGAGATGCATAGTTAAGGGGGCTCTTTTCTGCGGGATCATTGCTTCATTAACCGTGGGAGTTTGTGTTGAGTGAGGCAATATATTGCAGAGCTGGCAAGGATGATCTCTGCACTAGGAGAGCTGAATGCCCATGCAGAACAAATTTTGTGGCTGCATAATTTTCTTTTTTTGTATAAATCTGACTTTACTGTTTGACTGGAATATGCTCTTGGTGTTTGGATCATCTGTGTACACATATGTAATAACAGCCCTTAGTGTTCATTGGGGAGCTGAATTGGTGGTCTTTGAATGGACCATACAAATAAGAAAATACTGGATTTGGTATAGACTTGACATCTCACAGTGGTAAGAATGAATAATTTCCCATTTAATGATCTTCCTTGGAATTCTGTATTCTGAAAAAACCCAGCAGATTCTGTTGAAAAAATATGATTGTGTACGTAGAAACAGTGTTACTGGGTGGAACCAGATCCCACATGAGTAGCTTTAGCTTAACGTTTTCCTAATTCTTGAATGTTTTGGTTTGTTGTGTTAATTTCATTCCAAAATTAATATTTTAAAGTAAGAATTTATATCATAGAATCATAGAATAGTTTAGGTTGGAAGGGACCTTTGAAGGTCATCTAGTCCAACCCCCCTGGAAGGAGCAGGGACATCTCCAACCAGATCAGGTTGCTCAGAGCCCCGTCCAGCGTGGCCTCGGATGTTTCCAGGGATGGGGCATCCACCACCTCTCTGAGCAACCTGTTCCAGTGTTCCACCACCCTCATTGTAAAAAAAAAAAAAAAATTTCCTTATGTCTAGTGTTAAATCTATCCTCTTTTAGTTTAAAACCATTACTCCTTGTCCCATCGCTCTTGGTAGATGTGTGGATGCACGACTCTTTTGTCACTCTTCTTTACAGTAATAATTTTTTTTATTGGAAGAGGCTGGAGGGATTCTTGGATCTTTCAAGCTAGGAACTGGTGATGGGGAAAATTCTCAGTAGGGATATTTGGATCTGTTTCCCCACCTTTCACCGAAACCATAGAATAAAACTGAAAATTATTCTCTTCCTGCTGCAAGAAATTGAAGTGCCCACTAACTTTCTGCCCTCAAGGCAAAATGCAAGGTGTAGCTGCTTTTCAATTTTTTTATCATCACTAAAGCAAAGAAGTTGGGATGACTAATATGCTATGAGGGAGGCGGAATAGTGGGAAGGGATACTAAATAAAGTGCTCGTAGTTAAACTGCCTGTTGAGGTAATATAATTTCGGATGATGTGGCAGTGAGCCCAGCATAAATGCGCATTTTGATAAATGTGATTCTTGGACTGTAGTGCAGGCTGGAGATCCTCCTGCTCCCCAGAGCTTCATGATCAGACTGCTCCCTGGTCTTGTATTCCAGCTGCACGCTCACAGGCGAGTGCTCGAGTCCTGGGTTTAGGATGTGTTCATTGTAAGCGGCACCAGAATTGGGACTGAGTGACACTTATGCAGTAGCTTTTACAGCCAAGAGTGGCTCCTTTCAGAAGAGCAGTGCTCAGGTCATACTAGATGATACCTTGAAAGAGCTGTTGATGGGGGCACAACCTCCTAAATTCTGATAAATTGTTGTCCCCATCAAAGAGCAAGTGGCTCATTTTGGGAACAAACCTGCTTTGAAGGCTGTTGTGATGCTCTCATAGTACAGTGTCTCTATTTTATAGAGAAAATCATTACCATTTCCAAAACATTTCCCCTGCTGGAAATAGAGAAGAGATATTAACAGAGGAGAGGTCTATAATACTTGACACACAGCAGCCGGACAAAACTGTGATCTCTTGTTCTTTTTCTCATTCTCCCATCTCTCTGCCTGAATAGAATTGCTTGGATAGGACATGCTGTAATTTGTTTTTACAATTAATAATGTTCCAGTTTATCCTCAGGGACAGTTGGGTGAGTAATCTCACACCGACCTTGACACCTTGATGTTGAAAAATGTGAATCAAGTTGGTTTTTTTAAGCAGAGAAATAATTTAATTTGTTTTTTTTTTTCTAGTAGAAGGGGGCTAGTAAAGAAATGTTTGTGAGCTTTGTGATGTGATAACATTTTCTCTATTTATAAAAGGGTTTAGTTCGATGTAGTACTTGATTTGATTTACAAGCTCATCGGAGAACTAGATAGATGTTATTAACTTCAGTGCTAACTTTTGGGCTCTCCTCTCTTGTCTTTTATCAGTTTACGGACAGTGAGTTTTGGGCATCAATCCATGTTTTAACATGTAATTCTAATGAGGTGTGATTGACACTGTTCAAATAAACTGGTGTCATTAAGCAGCTGTTCCAAAGGTTGTGCAACTTTATGAGTGCGTGCACTTAGCTTACAGATTAAATAAAATCAGATTCCATATGCACTGGCTGTAGATTTTATTATTATGTTGTTTTTGTTTGCAGAGGATGCTAGCCAACTCTAGAATGTAATAATCAGTGCGATTTGAAATATTGACTATATGGTAACAAAAAGCATTACAAGGCAGGAAAAAAGTATTGTTGGATAGCAAGGAGGCAGCGACCACTCAAACCTTCAGAAAGGATTGTTCATCATGCTGGTCTATTAGAACTGAAGCTGATTGTTGTATGTTTGGTATTTGCACTGCATTAAAGGTAAGAGGGCCTGACTCACTCTGCAGAATTCAGGCATGGACAAATGTGAATCACCTCTGACTAAACCACCTGCAAGCAAGAAGCTGTAATTGCCTAGCAGTTGAGGGGGAAGCTGTATGCGTGCCTTCCTTCTGTCATGGCACACAGGCAACCTCCGAGCATGTCACTGTTAGTTTGCCTCTATATGTATTAATAACTTGATTTTTTTTTTTTTTTTCAGCAATGGCTTCATAGGAAAGCTGAAGGAAATGAGATTTCCTGGTGAGCTTTGAATCAAGCCCATGGCAAAGAGAGAATTTGTACAAATACTATCCCGTTATCTTTTTTAGGAGGTTGAAGATCTCTGCCATTGTAAGCCATGACCGGCTGTGCAGAGAGGGAGTCCATGTAAAAAAATGTCCATGTAAAAAAATTGTTTTAAGAAAATTTGTAGGTAGCTTTAGTGCAAGCAACATGCTATCCTCTGAGCACTAAGAATGTTGAGATCCTTGCAGTGCTTGAATCAAAACGTCCCTGATTAAAAGACAGTGAATTCCTTTGGAACTGCTTTCACTAACCAAAGATGAGAATTTAGTTTGTACATGAAACACAAAAGACCTAAAGTCTCCACTTCAGGATTTTATCAGTTATTTTGGAGGCACACCAAGCAGAGTTTCTGTCATTGAGACTGTTGTTCTCTGTCCCTCCTTTCAGTGAGGCAAGTCCAGGGAAGAGAGGTCAGTTAAGGTAATGTCTCTTCTGAGCTCTCAGTTGTTAACAGCTTTTCTTGGGTTTGGGTAGTAGCAGGCTTGTGATGAAGCCCAGAGGATGAGTAGATGGAGGCTGTTTGCCTTGTCCTTCTAGGAAACAGGGAAACCAGGAATGGCCGCAGGATGATACGGTTCAGCAGGAGTCTGCTCCAAAGGTGCATCCTGCAGTGGCCAAGCTGCATGAAGGCCAGGGCTCATGGGACTGTGGCTCTGGGCCTTCGTTTCTGTGGGGCTTCTGTGGCTGAACATGCAGCATGCAAAGGTGTCAGCACCCCTGGGCTGGGTTTGCCTCACAGATCCTGCACAGTGCTGGTGTTGGATGTGTCCAGCTGCAGGGGATGAAGGGTCTTGCATGCGGTGTATATCCATCACCGAGCCCTTTGCAGCCACTCCAGTAAACCTCTGTTGATCTTGTCTGGGTTCTGTGGTGTTTGACACATAGTTGAAAAGAATCTGTTTCCACAATGGTGAGATGTGTTTTCATGTTCCTGAGAGTAACTGGCTGCCTGTGGTACATCAGCCCTGTGTTCTCGTTGTGTTGTGGTTTGTGCGGTCTCTCAGGTCTTTTCATGAGCATCTCTGTGTATCAATCAGAATCTCGGTGCTGCCTTAAAGTCTGTTTTCTTTTTTAACTTTCTCTATTTCATAATCATTTTGGCTAATAAATGATTCCATAGACCAGATATATGCACTCTCACACTCTCTTACACAGGCTCATCTATTTGGTTTTTTTTTATTTCATTAATTATTTTGTTTCTTAAGGCTCTTCCTGGATACAGGCAGCCCCCGTGGTCTTGAGTTGCCTCTGCGTTCTGCACTGATCACCACTGTTTTTGGCAAGCAGTGAGGCTACGACAACCTGACACAGCTGGGCTGTGGCTGCCCACAGGTCCATAAGAGCCATCAGTCCTGTTTGAGGGAACTCTCCTTTCCAGTGTAATAGGATTACATTCATTTTTCTTCATATCTAAACAAATTGCCTTGTCTTTCTGTCTGACGGCATATTTTTTTTTTTACTGTAAGCTCTTCTATTCTCCAATATATGCTAGGCTTCAGCATACTCAGATTTTCCTCCTTACTATTTCAAAATAAGTGTTATCACTAAAATGAAAGTTAAAATGTGTCACAATGATTTGAAGAGAAAGTAAATATGCTGAGGCTAAGCTTTCATCCCAATTAGACCTTCACAGTAAGAAATACTCTGGGTTGGGGGAAATTCACAAAGAATTTCAGAGAATGTGAAATGTTGTTTTTGTTTTCTTTTAAAAAAAACAAAACAAAACAAACAATACTGCTTTAGCAAGATTTTTCTTTTTTTCAGGAATGTAGTGGAATTTCTTTTTGTGTAAGATTGTTTCTCGTAATAATTTTGTTCTGTAATATATATTGGTTACAGCTCGTGCAACAGCAGGCAGACTGAATTTCTGAGACCTGTGACCCACTGGACTTTAACCCTGTGGATTTCACCTTCATTGTCTTCTAATATGTAATATTTACTGATTCCTAGAACTGCCTTTGCAGTTTTGAATGGCTTACTTCAATTTGCTGTCCATTAATCTTGAGGAGGGAAAAAAAAATGATGCTTTCCTAGTTGCTAGCCTCAATCAGGTGTGAGGTCCTTAACACTGAAGCAACATCGCAGCCAAAGGAAGGGACTGGCACTGGCAGTAGATATTGAGAGCAGGTGACAAAATATTCATGGGCGTTAATGGATGTGAATATATATATATGTTGCATGTGCTGACCTAGTCTCTCCTTCTGTTTTTGTGTAAACATATGCAAACAAATATCCTTAACAGTAAGGAAAAACCTCCATCAGGCATAACTTAATTTTTATATCATCTTTATACTCTTACTAGTGTATTCAGTACACCAGTTACAAAAGCAAATGATCTATGCTTACCAAAAACATTATCAGTTGCCATTTAGCATACTCATTAGAAATGGCTTATTAGAATTTGAATGTCTTTATTATTTTTTAAAACATCATTCTCACTTAGAGTACCTACTACTAGTCTACCACTGAAAATTATCAAACAAATTGCCAGTTTTCAACTAATATGCCTACCGAGTTCTTATAATTTCAAATAAGTTTTAATATTTTCCCATTGAAGAGAAATTCTGAGTTGTAACGAGTTCTAGTTTGCAGTAATGAGGGAACTGACAAAAGAATGAGGTTGCAGCAGGCAAGGCTGGGTTTTAGCAAAGGCTGTAATTGAGGAATGTTTTGATACCCATGTAGAACTGAATCCTCAGTATTCAGAAATATTCAAATACTCGGCTTCTTATCCCTCGAAACGTTGTAAGTGCCTGTTTCCAAACATTGCCTTGGTAGGGGTGAACACTGGTTGAGGGACTGACCCAGCACGGCTTTTTGAGGGGTAGTTTCATAACGTAGAATAGGTCAGTTTACTGGGTCAGAAACGTGATTAGCAAGAAACTCATTTGCAAAGTAGCCAGCATTGTTACTCTAGCTATGCTCTGATACAGGGGCATCTCCAGGTTGCTTATGGACAGCTGTAAAAGTTCTCGGACTTCCCCAATCCTCCAGACCCCCCCCAGAAAGCATTTATTTTAATACACTATGGTTGAGTGCTGCTTCCCCTTTGTACTTTTGTTTTGGTGCTTCAGTCTGATGTAATTTTATTGTGAGCAATTTCATTGTACTTGCTTTTACAAGATCAAGTTGCTAACTGTTTCGGAAAGGTGTTTTATTTGTTGCTGAGTTTGTTATTCAAACACGTAGACAGGGAATAAAAAGAGTACATGGGTAGTTTAGGCAAAGATTTGTGGCTTCATTTTGTGGTACAGATATTTATATAAGGATTTACATTTTGGGGAGCTTGTTTTAGCATACCTGTTCTGGGGTTTCTCTGGCTCTGCATGAACTCAGAAAAAAAAAGAAAAGCACGTTTACTCTTTGTGTTGCTTGTTCCCTGTGACTTTTGTAGCTGAGGCAACATTTCCAAAATTTGTATGCCTTAAAATCTAATCTTTCAATGAGCTGGAATTTTTTCATGTTGTAAAATCCACACAAAGATGGCAGCAACTATTTCAGATTGTTGTTGCCGCTGAACAGTTAGCAGTTTTCCTGGAGTATGTGCCATCTGATCCCTTTCCAGCCGTATCTTCCCAAGCCGCTCCCTGGCCCTGAGGAAGAGCAGCAGCGGTGGCTGCTGCAAGCAGGGAGCCGGCGAAGCGCTACCCCAGCATCTCTGCGGCTTCCCCCTCCAGCCAGGAGAGCAAGCCGTGAGGAAGAAAGGTTGCTCCGAGCCTTAGATCGCTCTGTACACCTTGGCCCCGCAAGCAGGTTCTCCTCCCATTAATGCCATGGCTCGTTTTGCTTCTGGCAGTGCTGCATGGGCAGGTGTACCGGTTTTGCACCTCAGAGGGGACGTGGCTGCTGAAGGAGAATTCGACCCTGCCCTGGAGGAACCTGTCTGAGTGTGAGGCCTCTGACCAGGTAAGAGTTTCCATCTCTTCCTGCTCTTGTTGTTTAGGACAAAACAGAAGAGAAGAAAAATGTATTCATTGATGCCCACGCATTTTTGTCCTGTCAAAGTAATCTTTACCAGTTCGTCCTGGGTGCCTTGCTTGAGACACCCTAATGGTAAGGGACAGAAGGCCCCTCCCCTTCAACAAAGGGAATGTGGAGGGTAGATGAGAGCAGGTTTAAATGCATGTGAGAGAGCCAAGAGAAGTGAACCAGGTGGTCCAGCTGCGGTGCAGTGCAGGGGGCTCAACCACAGCCCACCCGAACTGGAGGAGTGACCTAACGTTATTCCTTTGCCTTTTCTTCCATTGGCCTGTCACGACAATAAAATGACCGTTTGTTCTCTCTGTCTTGTTAGCAACTATTAAGGTGATTAAACTGAACTGAAGGATATTTGCTTTTCACCTTTCGGCAAGGGGCAGTCCCTGTTTTTTGTTTGTTTGGGATTTTTTTTTGTCTTTTTACTTTAATTTGCCAGGAGCAATGGAATTAGGCTTGTCAGTGTTATTTTCTTGCCCTAGTGCTTTATGCTCTGCAGGGAGCCAAGACACCTGGCACCAAATGAAGGAGAGTGGAGGGATTTCCAGGGGGTTTTTGACAGCCATTGGCGTCAGCGAGCGCACCGTGTGCGTTCCTGTGACACGTGATACTGTTACTGCTGTGAGCCTCCAAGGGTGATGCTTTTCCTCACATAAATTGAGCGCACTTTCTCTGTCCCAGGGTACTGGGAACTCGTATGTACCTAGCCAAAACAGTTCAAGTATATGAAATTCCCAAGCGCTGTGGGATCTGTGTCCTCTGGAGTTCCTGTTGCTCAGTGCCTTACTCTTCAGAAGGAATAAATAGCTGTAGACTAGGAGATGAAAAAGAGATATTTTGTGATTCTCCAGACGTGTTAAATTTAACTTTTTCCTTTAATTTGCAGCCTTATTGTTTGTCCCTTCCGTGTTCTAGGGTATTCTAGCAGAGCACATTATCTTAATGTAAAGCATAAGCCTAGTCATTTGACTTTTCCTTGTTTGCCATTATGGTTTCTTCCAGAGCTGTGTTGAGACATGCCAAGAAGAAAGATACCTAATGGTAACACTTTGTCACTTGGCACCTGCTTCCAAGTTTCCATTAACTGATCTGGATTCAGAAATCCTGTGTACAGGATCCTGTGTGAAATGTGAACAGCTGTGTTTGGTTTTCCAGCTGATGTATACAGAGCCTCTTAATAACCTACTTTGCTTTATGTTTCTTGTACATGAGAACAAGAGGTTGTTTTGATAAGTTTGCTGTGCATTATGTTACAACTGTTACTAAAACAAAGGATTTATAAGTGAATTGTTATAAAGTGGTTTAAGTATGTGATGTGGTTTTGATCTGCATAGATGTTTTGTCAGGTCTCAGTAGTTTGCCTGAGCTTTGATACCGAAGAGATTTTTCTTTTCTCTTTGTAAGACAGCTCTCATATCATTCCTTTAGAACATTAACCCAGCAAATCCCTGAGGAACAGCCTGTATATTCATCTTAAATCCTCCTGGCTGTGCAAAGTACATCTGAATAACTGTACTTATTTCTGAAGTACACGGAATATATTCCTTTGTACAGTAAAGGTCACGGGAGTCAATTGCAGAATTGGCAGCTTGAAGAAGGGAAGTGAAATACCTGAGTCTATTTAGACAAAGACACATGCTTAGAAATGGAGCAGAACAGAGAATATGAATGTACCTCAAAGCCTGAGCAATAAGCCTGAGTTATAACGCAGACCTGCCTGTAGCTTTTCAAGTACTTCTTTCCTCCCTAAAGATTTTGGCTAGCACTTTCAAGTTAAGAGACTCAATGGCCATATCTTCAACAGTGAATCTGGAGAGAGCCACAGCCCAGGACTGTCAGGGGGGTGTGAGCATCCCTGCTGCTCTTGCCTGTGTAGTCTTGCTCCTTCCCAGTCAGTGCTGTAACACCTAGGTCATGAGATGGTGTTTGGCTGTGGTTTGTTACCAAGAGATTGTCTACTTGAGGCAGAAAAGAAAGAGTTTAGTTATGTGAATGCAAGGCATGCTTTGCCTCAAAGTCAATGAATGGGGCCTGACTTGTTTTATTTCTGAGTATAGATGTAGGCAAAGGACCCCTGCTCATTACATCAGTAAGGAGATTTGCTTTAAGTGTTCAAGCCTGAAAACATCAGCTTTGCCTTTTTTTACTGCAGGGTTGAGTTGTGTCTTGCCATCTGTTTAAGACTTGCTTGTGTGGTAATTCATGCCTGTCCAACTTTATTATGAAATAATGTCATGTTACCTATTTTTCTAGCCTGGCCTGCAAAGCCCAACTGTTTGAGCGAACACCTGGGAGCAGCTGGGGAATTAAGATTAAATTTTTATTTCTTTAGAACATAGAAAAAGTGGAAGACTGATTTGATATGTGCATTTAAACTTGAAAGTAGGAGAATGACTTTTGGTTATCATTAAGGAAAGTTAGAAAACAGCTATGAGAAAAGAACTGAAGCCTGTGAGCTCTATCTTTTCTTCCCTCCCTCTTTTTTTTTTTTATTTCTTTTTTTTTTTCTTCTTCTTTATATGCTCTCAGGATGCACCAGAAGAACAACTCCTGAATTTGTCCATCATATACACCATTGGATATGCTCTTTCCTTCTCTGCCCTTGTAATAGCAACTGCCATTCTTCTTGGATTCAGGTAACTGGTGAAGCTCTGAGGAGAGTGGAGAAAAGGTGTTATGTTTTTCTTTGACAGAAATATTTGATTATTTTTTCCTTTCTTCCATCACCTCATTGTTTCTCTATCTTATGTCACTTCTGTGTTCCTTCCTACAGTTATTTTTTTCTCAAAATGCAAGTAAAATTCCTATATTTTTGCAATGTTACCAGTATAAATGCAGGCATGGATGCTTTTTATCAGTTGAAATATTTTGTTGTGATATTTTTTATTCCAATTAAATTTCCACTGGAAGATATTGAAAAAGACAGATTCCAGCATTCTCATGCTGCTGCCGTGCAGAAGGGGCACTAGTCTGGGGGGTAAGAGGACATCCTTTGAAGGTCCCTTCTAACTCTAGCCATTCTATGATTCTATGATTTAGGACAGAAGTTTTCATATTGCCTTGCTTGGAATTGCACAGAACATAAAGCTCAGCCTGGCCTGTTTCCCAGTCCTCACATGCACGGTTTGTTTCTAGGCAGAAATTGATTTTTGAAAGAGTTTCTCTTTTTGGAGAACTTTCAGAAATACTTATATCTTTTGCAATATGGAAGAGAACCTAATTTTGAAACTTGAAAAGTTTCTATGAAATAAATTGCTGTCACCTGGTCAGATTGGCATTCTGGGTTCATCCAGGTACGCACCACAAAATTGCATGGAGTGCACCACTAAGAGCCTATTGGTTGCGCATGCCAATGCTATACTGTGTAGATTTGGTTTAAAAAAAAAAAAAAAAAAAACAACTCAGTACTCCAACAGAGAGAGATCTTTTAAAATTTTTTTCTTCCCCACCCCACCCCCCCCTCTGTAAATGCAAGAAGTGTCTTGATTCCAGCTAGACTTTCTTGCAGTTTGGGGATGCTGAGCTCAGGAGACTTACGTTTAGAAAACGTAAAGATGTGATCCTACTCTACTGTGGGAAGGAAGTCCTTCTGCCATGAAGTCCTGCTCCCTGATGCTATATATAGCCAGGTCCCACCATCCCTCTTACACGTCGATGGGGCTGCCTCTTAAAAAAGTCTATTTTTTTTATATCCTAGTACTCTTATTTGAAATCAGGTCAGGAACCTTCTGTGCTCTGATCCTTAAGAAACTTCATTCCCTGACTAAAGAGTTATCATTGCCAGTAATGATTGTTTGCTCTGGTGCCAGCACTCTGTTAGGAAGGCAGTCCCACTCCTTTCCTCCCTCCTCAGTGTTTATACCTCTTACATATTTAAAAAGATCAATCATGCCTGTTAGCCTCTAATTTCCAAAACCAAAATGATGCAAGCCTTCTAATATTGTACCACACCTTTTAGCATTGTATTATCCCTCATCTTTCCAGTGGAGAGGCATAGGGTAGCGATTTCAAAGAAAGTTATAAACACCTACAGAAATGCAGAGACTTGCTCACCCTCTGTGAATGCCACACGATAATTATGATTTGTACATATTGTACCTGTGCAACTTTGGGACTCATCTGACAAAACACCAGATGGTCTTGAAGTCTCCAGATGTCTCCCAGGATAAGTGCTTTTTTCTTGTTTCACCCATCAATTACACTTTTTGGGTAATCTCAGCAATCCAAATGTAAAGGTCACAGAGCACAGCCATATACTTTTTGAAGGAAGGGCGGATATGTATGTTTTTGGTAGGGAACAAAGAGCAAGTTTGCTACTAAGGACTGGTAGGAGAGAAGGAATTTTGATGCCCTGACTTTTGTGGAGAAACACTTTAGCAATTTAACTAATTTTAACTGTGAAGCAGGGAGTGGCAAAGTGTACAAGAGTGTGCGCTTCTGATTTTGAAAATGAGGGGCTAAGAGCCTTGTTAAAACTATGCCATCAAGCCATTTTGTGATTTTCCTGTCAAAATTGTCTCTCTGGAGACAACTTAGTCCTCGATCTCATGAAATACATGAGACCTCCCACTACGTGGATTGCAGTTGCTAACTGTAACCTCTGCTCGTGGCCTCTTCCCAATCGCTGTGCAACTTCAATAAATGAAGATTGAAATCTAATTCAGTGGCACCAAAATGCTGTTGTTCTCCACTTTTGTAATTGGAAGGCTTTTAAAAGTTCTTAGACTACAGAATAACCTTTATATTTGTTCTTAATAATGATACAACAGAGGAAACAGCATATTTCTAAGTGTCTAATTTTGCATCCTTTGAAATAAATGGAGGAAAAGTCTGTAATTTCAGTGATGAAAGTGGAATTAGGTCTATAACTTCATGACTGAAACAATTTGAATAACTTGCGTTGCCTGTAGCAGAAATATTCAGGAACTACTTGCAACCTATTTTCTTCAATTGGTTAATTTACATAATTTTTTTTTCAGTCAGATTCAAATGTGTAGCAGTTCTGAAGGGTACCGACAAATAAATTTCATATCTTACCTATATCTTTTAGCATCAAAAAAGAATGATGCCCAATGTTAATTTCTTTGAATCAAAGTGTGTATCCTAGCAGTGCTGAAAGAAAAAAGTTTGTGGATAAGGCTGGTAAAACATTGGCAGCACCCTGCAGTTCAATGCCATTTACATGACTAGAGTTTCTTTTGCTATCCCTTAACATGCTCTTTTTTTGACAAGTAGCAATTTTATTGTCTTTGCAGCTGACTGCTGAAATTCAAGAGGATTTTTTTTCTTTGTTTTTGTGTTTTCAATTCTGAATGCAGAGGTGAAAATTCTGTTCCTTTTAGTTCTACAGAAAGTATTTACAATTCCCTTGGGAGGCAATTTGAATACAGATTTTACTCTTGTTGTCAAAGCAGTAATTTACAGGTGGATGTTTTTTCATTGTGGGTTTGAGCACAGCCAGAAGCTTTACTGCACTCCAGTTCTGAGCCTTGCCAAGGTAAACCTGTGCAGTGACACTGGGGTCAGTTTGAAGAGATTAGATTCAGCCTTATGTGAAACCTGACTTTTTTTCATCCTTTCAGATATGTCTTCTGAAAATGACCTTATTTTTTCACCTCTTAAACTTTTAAAATATTTTTTTCCTTAAACACTGATCTCCTTCCTTCCCCCAAATGTTCACACTTAGGGCTGAAGTTCTGCATGTCTCTTCCTGGATAGTGATTTCTTCCCAAAGACAGTTTGAAATCCTTGCAGCAATTCTCAGGTTATGAGATTCCCTCTGGTATGTCCTGATTTCTAACAGGGTCACTGTTTCCTCTCTGTCTTACCTGTGATGTTGCGGCTTTTACATAGGGAGTGAACAGTGACTGATTGTTCCTTTTTACAGACATCTGCATTGCACGAGGAATTATATTCACCTGAACCTTTTCACCTCTTTTATCCTCCGGGCTATATCTGTCTTCATTAAAGACTCAGTGGTGAAGTGGATGTACGGCACAGCCACACAAGAGCACCAGTGGGAAGGACTTATCTCTTTCCAGGTAGGGGCAGACACTGTGGTAGTTCTTGGGATTCTGGAGTCATCACTGTGGTGTGTCTGCATGACAGCAGGTAATTTCATTTTGTACAATGAGATTTGTACAAAATGTTGTCCTTCAGTCCATGGAGTTTCTATGAAACTTGTAGCACAATGTATGTGGTTGTAGTTGTGCCACCCTGGGCTTAGCATAGGCAAGTAGCTGATGCCATGGCATGTTTCTCTGCCCGTGGGAAGTTTGCCCCCACTAAACAGAGGCAATGTGAAGAGGTAGATTTTGATATAGATACAAATACCTATATCTTCCTCCCATGCTGCAGGTTCATTTCTTCTAGCGGTGACAAGGCATTCATTTCCCTGAGTCAGCACCTTTTGTTACAGAACTGTCCGTCTTGTATAATGATCAAATAAGTTGGTAATTCTTGGAGATCTTTATAATCTGTTAATGATGTAAAAAATGGAAGTGTCTGATTAAAATGCAAATTTGAAAGCATTTAGAAAAGCTTTGGAGGAGCAAGCTAATTAAATACTTCCAATCAAAGGGAGAAGATATACAACTCTTTTGTGAATATGATGAAAGCATGCCTTTCCCCTTTCAGATTTGGAATACAAAATGTACTTGAATCTTCAAAGAAAGGAATTTTCATTATCTGTATTGCTCTTGTGATTCTAGAACATGGATACAGCATTTGCTGCTGCAATACGAGCTTGGGGTGGTAAAGGGGGATGTCTTCTGATGCCTGCTTAGTACTCACTCTTTTCTGACTCTTAAGCACTAATACCACATAGTGAATCTCATAAGGTGGTTGATAACTTCTCATCTGCAATGTATCAATTGGCAGAAAATAATATTGTAATACATATCTTAAATGGTTTGGAAATCTTCGCATTGGATTGTCAGTCATTCCCTCCTTCCAGAAAAACCTAGGCTTTATGCTTTCGCATATGGTTTATCCAATAGAGGTTTCATCAGATCTGGTGGATATATTAATTACACAATCAGGTTTCATTGTTATCTGAAGCCCTGCTGACCACCTCTCTGTAATTTACCAGCTAAGAGAGATTTTGCACTTAAATGTGATGTGCTGGGCAATATTGCTGTCCTATCAAAAATATTTTGTTTTGGAAAATAGTCAACATTATGGCATCCACTATTTATTTTTAATAGAGAAATTTTCAGCTGCAGAGTAGAATATCTGGGGAAGTGAAAAGATTCACTGACTGCAGTTGATACAATACTTTTCACTTGATCTTCTTTTCATCTGTGTTGTGCTTTTCAAATTATAATCCATTGCTTTTTGATGGAAAGTGCAGAACGTGTAATTTTATTTTTTTTAAGAGGAATGTTGTTGAAAGCATCTATCTGCTGTGTAACAGGAGCTGTTACTGGCTTCTGTCCTTTCAGTACTCAAATGTGATTAATATAGCAGGCATTGTTTTGAAGAGCAAGTAAGAGTAGCAGAGAGAACCAGTCTTTTTTGAGTTAGTATCCTTTTTTTTTTTTTTCCTCAGCTGCTGTTGCATTCATTTGGGCTGTGCTTTCTTCTGTCACAGGAATCACTCAGCTGCCGCTTGGTCTTTGTGATGATGCAGTATTGTGTGGCTGCAAACTACTACTGGTTGCTGGTGGAAGGCATGTACCTGTACACACTGCTGGTACTTTCAGTCTTTTCTGAACAGAGAATTTTTCGGCTTTATCTCTGCATTGGCTGGGGTAAGTTGATCTTTCTATATGTCTGCCTGTGGCTGCGTGCACCAGGAGATGGTATAGTAGGAAAAAACATTGTGTGTCTATCCTAGTGCTGCCCAGTTCAAGTCCTGCACTCTCCATTCCCTTTTTGTTCCTGATCCCTTGTCATGTTTGAGCTGGAAGGTGCTGGGCCAGCACGGCTGCTGGATGCTTGCAGGGTAGAGGCTGTGAGCTCATAACAGAGGGGCTGTGCAGCGCTGCAGGAACTCCCTAAACCAGTGGCAGACACATGGTAGTAATCCTGCAAGACATCAGCTTCCCAATGCAAAAGATGTGTGGGTGATTCCAGGTGAGTCTGGACTTCCCTGGACTGGCCTGCTTCATCTCCTGAAAGTTTCCCATTACGTTCAAAGTTGTGTTAATTACTTGTAGTGCAAAACAGCAATGATGCCTTGTATCTGGTCAGGGGCAGCAATAGAGAAATGGTGGCAGCGTGAGCTAGGGGGGGTCACAAAGAGGCTGATGAACAAGGGGCCGTGAGCAGGGAGTTGTCAAGTTGGTTATGTGGGCAGAGCAGGTCAAGTAGTGATTGCTGGGTAAAAGAGCTGTCAGGGTGTGCGTGCCATGGGCATGTGTGTGCTTGAGACTCAAGACTGTGATGCCTTGAAATCAGATGGTTGAGCCAGAGTCGCCTTCTGTAGAAATGCTAGAGCTTTGATTCTTTCTGTTCAATTAGTCTGAAAATATATTACTGTTCAGGATTAATCCTATTTTTGGAACAATCTCTTGTGTGCTTTTATTGCATTCTCTCCCTTTTCTTCCTCCTCTCCTTTTGGTGGAAATCAGGTGGCTTCTGGAAAGCTGAAAGTAAATCCAAGTAAATACTGCAAGTGCTTTCACAGATACTAGTTTGAACATTTCAATTGCTTTGACTGTCTATGGATTTGCCACTGTGAATATTCTAGCAAATTAGTTCACTGGTAAAGTGCATATAAATGGCTTACTGTGAATTACCCAATTCTACGTAACAGTGATACATGAGGATCAAAGGCTTTCCGGCACTTTGGGAATAAATAAATGCAAGTTATAGCAATTGCCTGCTGGAGAGTTTTAGTTTTAAAGTTCTATATCTTCCATTATTGTTTTATATAGGACATGCAGCAAAAGCAACAGCATCTTGCATAACTTTTGAACTATGTATGTTTTAATTATATTTTATGAATAGCCATACCCTCTCAATCTAAAAAAGGATGGGGGGAGCTATCTTGAAGTCCTGACTGAGATCATGAGAGGAAGTGGAAAAGAAATGAGAGCAAAATTATATCTAGCCAAATTCTGAGGGTATTGTGGTGTTTTTTAAGTAAGAAATAGGATGGTTTTGGTCTGAATCATTTCTAGTTAGTCTCCTTGCGAAAGCAGAAGGCTGAAACAGAAGACGCTATTTTAGTTTTGCTCTTCCTTTACAATGGAAGTGTTGCTACTGTATATTGAATTTCTGGATGAGTTTATGGAAATGAGTGGCAATGTCAGAACTTGGCACTGGATGTACACATTTGATCCAAGCTTCCTAGAAAAGCTCTGTCTGTGCCATTCAATCCTCATCTGTACAGTTTCTTGCTATTCCAGCCATGGCTGCATGTGCAAACCTTGCCAATGATTCTCCATCTTCAAACGCAGAAGCATCTGCTATTTCAGTGATCTCAGATTAGTTATACCAGATAACAGTTTTGTCTCTAATGAGTAGAAATAGATTAAGATTTATTCACGCTTTCTTGCTGCTTCGCTAGCGATTCCATTTTGTGGGTGCTCAGATCCCTCACCATGTGCCTTTCTGCTCTATGCAATGCTCAGATTTATTTATTTATTTATTTATTAAACTTTTTTGAGCAGCATGATAGCCTCAGCATAATGCCAAGGCTTCAGAAAGCCAATGGATTCCCATTGGAGCTGAGGGAGTCCTACGCTTTGAAATAGTTTATGAACTGTAAAAATAAAGCTGAATCAAAAAATAAATATCTATTTGATTGTCAAAACTGATTAGATACCCTGACTCTTTGTTCTGTTAATGCGTTGTCCTTTTACAGGATAATTTTTTAACTTGTTCATGAGTCATCATTTCATTAATATTTACATTTTAAAATTTTGTATATGTTCACAACCTTAGTGTGTGTTAGTCATTTCATGTTGTTATTTCTTCTAATCATAACTGAACTTTGTGATCACTCACAGACCATATGGCATTGGTTTTGCCATTTGAATAGCTTCTGCAATCCCCCACGTGATCACGTATGTTTGTGCTTGTACTTCTCTCTAATGTACCTATGAATAAAACTGTGTATTCTCCTCAAGGCTTTTGTCCACCTGAGTGTTTGCACATCCTTTTGGTTGTGATGTTTGCCCTGTTATGCTTCTTTTGAGGAACAAACAAACTTGAGGAAATTATTTCCTCAGATAATCCCAAGCAAAACTGTAATGTAAGGGCCAACTTTCAAATAAGTAGAAATGTCCCAATACCTCCAAGCTTTTAAATTGCTATATTAAATAGTGCTGTGTTTTGTTACAACAAGAGAAAATTGTGTAATTATGTAAACTAAAAAAGTACTTCTCTCATTGTATATCTAACATGATAATTTTATCTCAATTCAAAACATTGGAAAGAGTAAACCTACTTTTCAAATAAAAGCATGTAAAGGCTACCATACTTAATCTGTGTTTTCCTAGGAACAGTTAGCAAACAGGAGTGTAAAGAAAAATTAATAAATATTTCCCAAATATGTTTTTGTTATCTGATAATTTATTAATGTTATTAGATGGTAGTCTATTTAGTATCTGTTCAAATTAGTATTCTTTGCTGTTGAAGGGGAAAAATCTGTTTATCTTGTTATTGTACTTTGCCAAAGCTAGAAAAGTTATAAAATCTTGATAGACCTAAGGAAATTAATGTAGTTTTACAAATTGGGAGTTATTTGTATCAACATTATGTATATTGATAGGTTTCTATAAACCTTCCTGATTATTTGTGAGGTAACTGTATTCCTGTAATGGCCATTTTCTTGCTAAGATTTCATGCCATACTAGGCTTTGAGATGGTTAAATTTTTCCTATTTCATTTAATGTGGAAAATGACTTGCTTGTATCTTCTTTTTCTTTGTAAAAGCAGACTTTCATACATTTGTGTCAACCTTGAGTTCCACATATCTTACTGCAAAAACAATGGTTTATGCCACTTTCAAAGCTGATGACAGTGTGCGAGTGGGGGGGGGGAGCAGAAACACTAATAATATCAACAAACAAAATTCTTAATAAGCTAATGGCAGAGCAGATAGATAAGTTGTTCCCTTCAGTCTGGAGGTCAGCACAACAGCAGCTAAACAGGATGTTGACTCAGATAGTCATTATCACTTGCAGAAAAAAAATGTGTTGCTATACTTTGCTGGTACCTGGTGCTTCCTTCCTCTGCATTAAGAGAAATCCTTGCCCACGGATCTCACCTTCTAGAGAAAACTAAACATTTGCAGAAGGAGGTGGGAAAGAAAATAATGTAACTACAGAGATCAAGATGATTACATTTTTTGGCTTGTTTATTTCTTATTTCACTGCTCTTAATCAGGGTGTCCAGGACACCAACTGAGTGTTCATCTTGTCCGAGCCCAAGTGAAGAGTTTCTGAGCTTGACATTGACTTAAGCAGCTGTGTCAGTGCTGCACAGAGTAGTCTCTGGAGAAGAGCTGTATGCCTCTTTCAGCAGCCTGTGGTGGAAAAAGGACTTGTTCACATTCAGAAGTGGGGAGGTGAGAGGAACAGGGTAACGACAGCAACATCCCACAGTGACTGTGTGCGACATCCAGGCGGGAAGAATGGCAGGAGACAATTTTCCGTGCAAAAAAGCTAAGAAGGAAATGCTAATAAAAAGATGAACATTCTCTGAGCTTCCATGGCAATTTTACACCCAGCTGCGCTTGCAGCAGGGAAACTGCCATAAAAAAGAAATAACCCCCTTCCTTGCAAGCCTTGGCAATCCAAACTTGCTCTAAGGATGAATACTTGAGGGAATGAAGCTATAAAAGGCAGGAAGCCTAGCTAGGGTGTCAAAATCTACTTTTTGATTGCAAGGAAGATCTGACTGGAACAGAGCCAGTAAGAAACATTCCTTCTTATGCCCAGTATGAACTCAGTGTAACAACAGGGTGCGTTCATTGCACTGACCACTTCCTGTCTGTTTTCAAATGAAAACTGTGTTTTGGACAAAGATGTGAAAATGGGGTTTGTGTCCAGAGTGATCTTTGTAGGAAATGCATCTATCGGGAGTTTCTCTTAATTTTCTTCACTCTTTGTCTTCTGGATGGAACTCTTTTATGCTCTTCCTTTTTGAGAAAGAAAAACATTTCATCTTTTCTTTTCACATCTTCAATGCTCTTACTCTTTCTACATCTAGTTATATCTCTTTCTATAGCTAGCCATATTTATTTATCACTTCTTGCAGTTGCTCATGACATACTTCTTGCATTCATACATCAAGCAATTGATCAAGTCAGACTATCCTGAATGGTTTCTGAGAGAAAGAGGACTGGACTTCTGACAGCAGTAGCGTCCTGATTTCTGTGCCTGATTGTCTCAGAGCTTGAACTTCTCACCACGTGGAAACTGGTGATGTCACATTACATGTGAAATATAAATTTATACACAAACTTATCAGTCCTAAAATGCGGTATTCAGAATATATCCTTATTGAAGGGTCTCAGCAGGATGGCAGTGCTCTGGTCCTACAGAGAGAAGTTAACTTCAGGAGGAATCTGAGCAACCTGAGCTTGTTGGAGATGTCCCTGATCATTGCAGGGGGGTTGGACTAGATGACCTTTGAAGGTCCCTTCCAACTCTAACCATTCTATGATTCTAATCTCTAATCAGCATGTGAGGATGAGGGGAGCCTCTTTTGCTCCCCGTACATCTTTCTCCCCTGAAATTGCCTTTAGCTAAAGTGTGGTACAATGCAAAGCTAGAAGTGTCGTGTGTCTGTAAGAATGAAAATGCTTGCCTGTCGAGGTAAGGGAAATAACATGGCATGGAATAGCACCACCTGGTGACACCTGTCATGGTAACTGCTGCTTGGTGGACTCCAGAACAAGCTTGAGTTTTTCTGTTGTGTTACCAAAATATCTCAGACCCATTAGTTGGAGTGACTGATTTCTGCATCCTGTTACCAGGGCATGGTAGCTTCCATTAACAGCTCCACGAATTGCTCTCCTCTCTGCTCATTAGGGATAGCGGAGCATTGTGAAAGTGTCAACTAAACAGTGGTTCCTGTGCAGAATTTCTCAGAGCTTTCTTGTTTTATCTACCTACCCCATTCTGGATAATGCCTAGTTTTCCAAATTTTTTTTTCTTACTTGCAGGCACTTGGCTAGGTGTAGAATACGTAAACTAGAGTGAGAATAAGTAAGTCATGCTGCTTATTTATGCAGTGGGATGTTAAGATGTTCCTTTGGCAGTTCCATTACCTTTTCATCATCTATAATACATATTATTATCGTAGCCTGTAATTCAGATGCCCTGTCCTTTGTCATTTGAAGTTGAACTTTATTAGCTGAGCTGTCAGCATGCTTATTTCCTAGTACACTTGACAGATTTCTTAATCACCATGTGGTGTTCAAAGGTTTTTGGTTAGTTATCAGCCTGCAAGAATTAACACAGCAGAGAATATTATGAGCAGGCTGTTGCAGTTTCTGGCATCTTCAGCAGTGGTGCAGTACAGACAAAAGTAGATATTACCCTTTCCAGAATTCAGAGACCTTTCTGTGGCCAGTTAATCTGGGAGAAGATCCATCTCAGAGGTTTCTGTATGACAAAAAGCAAAACCAGAAGAGAGTTCAACCTGTATCTTAAATAAGATATAGGGTGCATTTTTTTTTCTCAGTTATCTGATATTCTTTGAATAGCAGCAGCCAGAGAAAGAGGTGTAGCACTGAAGTGCAAATGCACCAAAAGAGCAGCATGTTGGGTCCCCAGGACTAGAATACAACACTGATCCTGTTAATGAATGGTAGTCATCTATAGAGTTTATTCAAGGAGCTGTATATGTTTTGTTTCTGTTGCCTGCTTGAGCCAGCCAAAGTTCTCTTGATTGAGTGAAGTAACCAGAATAATACTTGCATTTATGGCAGTTAATGCAGGTTAATTAGGTATCAAGATTGTAATTTAATCTATAGAGAGCCTCAGTGATCCTTACAAACTACAGTTATTGCAGGGACGCTGCAGATTTGCTCTTTTGCTGTTGTGAATGACTTCTACAGACTAGAGGTGGATTAGGCAATGTTATTGGGGTGGTCTCCACTTTAGATCTTGACTAGGGCTTTGGAAAACTGGATTTGTTCCCATTTACTGAGAGTGTGTCCCAGACAGTTTTCAGAACCACCCATTTCTTAGGACAAGACTTCATGAATTCGGTAGATGTCAGATGGGATCCATGTAGAATTTGCATTCGTGTTCAAAGCTTACATGTATGTATTGCACTGTTAAGTCTTAGAGTCTCAGATTATAGTCGTTGCTAGCAATACAGATTTTAACATGACTGATGGTGTTGCAACACCAAGGCACCAGGGGCCTGCATCACAAGCGGGAGAGGATGTTGAATAAGTCGTGTTGTACATACTACCTATTAATTTGTATAATGTTTGCGTAGCAGGATGCTAATGCAGTTCAATGGTACCAGCCTCTCTTTAGCTAGGCTCTTTTGAAATATAGTATTAATAAGAGATTCTGAATTCAAATGTCAAGTAATATGATTAAATATGGTGAGATTTCTAATGTATCCAGGAGTTGGAGATATCCACGAATCTTTATCGTTTTCACTCGATATATCAGTTCCCTCCACTGACATACTCGATATATCAGTTCCCTCCACTTTGTGCTCTCAGTGTTCATGTCTTATTGTATGAGTTTCATATTAAGATGTCTTAATTCTCAGCAAAGTCAAGAAAGAAATGATTCAAACTATAATTAGTTTCTGTGAATCAAAGGCTCATTTGTCTTTGGAAGTGATTTGCAATGAGCCGCCTCTTAATCTCTTATGCCACTATCAAACAGCACAGAGTTCTCAGTAACTTTGCTCCCCAAATATTGTGTACCCTCAATATCAGGTACCTCTATGGAATGTGTTCAATCACTTGCCCCAATAATCTCTAGTCAATTCATTGTCTTGCCTATTATTCTAATTATTGGTACTTATTTCTTGCTGCTCTTTTTTTTTAACTGATTGAGGAGGTTTTGTTTTTTTTTTTCTGCATCTGTAGTACTTAACTGTTCTGGTAGTAGAGAAAGAATATAGTAAAACAAGAAAGAAGGTTTTTACGCACACTACAGATAATACTTGTAGATTTTCAGACTGCAAGAGATCATTGGTTTTCCTGTGGCTTCTGCTGTCAGGAACTGTGCAATGCTTACTGCTGCACATTGATGTTCTTATGGTCCCTTACAGAATGGGTTCTTAAGAATGCAGTAACAAAGGACATTAAATGTTGCTTTTCCTATACAATGTGCGTATAGCATTAGACACTGTCCAGAGAGGTACACAGAGGAATTACAGACCATCTTGATCCATCCCTAGGCAGAAATTCCTCATCCTGCTCATTGAATCTCAACCTGCTGTCCTTCCTTGTGGGCTGTACGTGTATTCCCTGTATGGAGTATTGGTTGGTAGATGCACTTTAAAATTATTTTTGAAGACCTAGGCATTTCATCAATGAAAGAAATTTGATTGAGTCTTTAACATTGCAAAGCAAGTAATGACTGCCAGCTTATTTGGCTTTTCTCTCTTCCCTTTACGCCCCAGATAAACTGACAAACCATAGCACATACGCTGTCAGGTAAGGGTAGGGCCAAGCCTCTTCTCAAGACCAGATGCATCTGCTGTCTTTACTGCAGCCACTGAAGTCCATGTCAGTACCACAGCCCCAACTTGGGGCTTCTCTGCGGTTGAGGCCTGAGCACGCTTGCTACGTGTCATGTGCCCACGCTCCCCTTTGTTGTCGGGGGTTTGTGGGGCTGAGTGTGCTCCAGCCCTGATGCCAACAGGTAGCCTGAGCTTGGTGCTGCCCAAATACAATGTAGTTGACCAATAGGCAGAAATGTGAATGCAAAGGTCTGGGTCAGAGTGCGCTGCGGGAATATAGAGGCCAGCAGAGCTTCCAGAAATTTTGTTCCCTTGGCCCCTCTGTGAAACTTGCTATGGAAAAGCAGGTATATGCTGAGCACAGGGGTGATGGTCTGTTGTTGTTCATTTGTCATGCCTGTTAGGAGCTAGGTGGGGGCCCAGGCAAAATGAGTTACATGTGTCAGTTGCTTGCAGATTAGATTCCTCCTCCCACTATGACAGCCATCTGTGCTGGGTAAGGGCTGCAGCCGTGACACCAGTTAATTACATTTCTCATCATTATGTGGGGGGTTTGTCTTTCTCTCTGCTTTTCCCTGTCTCTTAATGTCAGTGTCAACCTTGTCTCCTCTCTTCCCAGGTATGCCAATGCTGTTTGTTATCCTCTGGGGAACTGTCAAGTACCTTTATGAAGATGAGGGGTTGGTTTAGTTCTGATTTTTCTAGCTACCTTATTTGTGCTGTGTGTGTGTGCGCCAGCAGGTCATTGTTTGCTTTCTGTTCAGTGTGGTTTGCTTTGGCGATGTGCTGAAACCTCACGTAATTGCTTCTGTTTTGTCTGAAGGTCTTGCATAACATTTCAGAAAGGAGCATATATTTCTTTCTGATCAGAATTTTCTGCATGTCTGAATGAATCTATCCTTTTGCAGGTCAAGCAAAGGTATGTTTTGTTTTCCTGTAGTTACAGTATCAACAGTAGAAGTCATTATACCCAACCAAGACCACTCCTGATACTGTGCCTTTGGCAGTAGCCTTTACAGTCATGCTGCAGAGGAAGGCAAAAACCTCCCACAGGATTCTGCCAGTGATTTGCAGCGGTTAGCTTATGCCTAGCAGCAGAGATGTGATTGCCTCTTCTTATTTAAACTTCCGTTATTTAGATTTTCTTAAAATAAAGGCACATTCTCTGTCTGCTTACGTTAGTCTTACTGAAGTCAACCGTACCACGCACAAGACTGCTACAAAACACAAAATACTTTTCATCCACTTTTACCATAGTAGCTGTTCTGAAAAATTGCCTTTATGCTTTATGTACCAAATAGCATTGTAGTTTGTTGTTTGGTTTGGGGTTTTTTTTTTATATATAAACAAAAGGGAGGAAAGTGGCTTCCTCTTCTTAGTGACAGTGACTGCCTGGAAATATTTGAGTAGCTTTCTTTATGATGAAATAAATAACTTTATGCTATTTGCTTTTTATTCTAAATGTACTATTTATTGAGTCTTCCTCTTAGTTTCCAACCAATCCAGCCAACACTTTTTAGAGGATCCTCTTTTTTTTTTTTTTTTTTTAATTTTTTAATTTTTTTCTTCCCCCCCCCAAGCACAGTTCTTGCTGGAAAGGCGCTGCAATTGAAAATTCAGTGTAGTCGGAGCCACCTGCAGACTTTTTCCTGGTATTTATGAGTACGAAGAACCAGCTTTTTTAGTGTCTTTCGTAATACTGAACCAGTTTAGTCAAAGCTGCCTTTTCTGGTTTAAGTAATGCTAGGATTTTCTGACTTTCCTTTTTAAGGTTGACTTGATAATATTCTGTAGCAAGATTGTGGCCATACTGATGTATTACAAGTTTTGGTGAAGTGATGAGAATGGGTACAGAGAACGTGTGGCCTCTGAACAGGTGGCGTCCATGGGCATGTCTTTCCTATTGATGTAGGAAATGTATTCAAAGTGCTCATGCTGAGCCTTCTACATTATGTGGTGCTCAGAGCAGATTTATGTTTTCTGTTAAGGAAAACTGTCACTCACTGCCTTCAGCAGACTTTAAAAGGGGCAATTTTACACGTTATTGAATTTTCTAAATCTTGTACAAATATTTGTGAAATACAGCAATAAATAACCACGTGCAGCAGCTTCTCTGAAAGGCAAGATTTCTGTGCCTTGGGCGGGCATTTGCTGGAGCAGTCAGGGCTATCTGTCATGCTGTTAGCCATAGCGCTGTCATCACGGATGTGCAGCGGGCTGTAAATCTCATTTGTGACTTAACTGCTTCCCTGGTTATGAGGAATAACTGGAAACAAATATGGTCAGGGCTGGGAATTCGAGGCAGTCCTGAGAACGTAGCTGTTTGAATGAAGGGCTGAAGCCTGCAAGACTTACTTGCCGACTGGGTCCTTCTTTGCTTACATTTGCAAGTGTAAACGCCTTTAGAAAGCAGTTGCTTTTTTTAAAAGTGAGCTATTAAAGACTTTGTCTAGATTGCAAACAAGTTAAAGTCAAGCTGTTCTTTTTGGATGTTAGACTAAAGAGCTGATACTTACACATCTTTGTTTCAATCTGCAATTAATCATGGGAGAAAGACAGCCAGCCTACAATAATTTTAAAAAATTGAGCCATTCAGCTGTACTTCTTCAGAGTAAAAATGTAGTGTTTTCATTTTTAGAAAAAGAACTTCCCAGTAGCATTTATTTCACTGACCAATTCTGCATTCACAGCTCTGAGTCTTATGAGTGGTGCTGAGCAAACTGCAGAGAGAGATCCCAAACACAATGGATGTTGTTGTATTTATCAGTGTGGCAATCCCAGAAGGCACAAATGGACAAGAAATCATGTAGAGATCAATCAATTTTATTTTTCTGGACACTTTAATAGCTGTGACACTTTAATTGGGCTGTAATGGCATTTTTATTGCACATATTTGTATAAATTTAAAAGTAGCTAAAACTGCTCTGTGCCATAAGAAGCAAATTAATACACACAGAAATGTAGCAGAGTTAATGTGAAGAATAATTTCTCAGCCTCTGTCATTATCAGGAAATTTTAAAATTGCCTCTGCTTCCACTGCAGCTAGTTGGAAAATTAGAACTCCACTTCCATCTATGGCTGTTATCCCGCTGTTCTTGAAGAGTTCAAATAAAATTAATTTTAAAGGCTTCATGAAGCCAGCTCCCAGTCACACGTACCAGTTAAGAAGTTCTTCTGTTACTCAAATTGCAGCTCAGGTACTCTGACTGCGCACGATACATACACCTATTTTCTCCAGTACGTAAAATACAATTGAATTGTAGATTGTGAAGATGCTGGTTGCAATAATATGGTTATAATATGCATTCAACTGAAACTGAAAGGAAAAAGGAAATCCTGAGCCCTTCTCGGGCTTGCAGTACCTGCAAGGGAGTATGGAAATTGCCACAGCCAAGCTGCTTTGCTTTCTCCTCTAGTATGTGAGCACTTGTGGGTGCGGTGTTGTAGCAGGAACCCCTACCTGGATGGTTTGCTAGTCTCTCTTAAGTTGACTATCCCATTATAAGGTTAGGGGGTGTTTACTCTCCACCAGCATCTCCCAAGCTGACGTTTCACAAGACTGTTAAGAAAACTTAAGGAAAATTGAGCATATGTATGTTTTGGCAGGTGATATTTGGAGATGAAGAGAAACTTCTTGTTTTGTGAAGGAACCTGTTTTCTGTAGTGCTGTTTCATAGTTTGTTTCACAGCCTGTGTAGCCAAAAACCTGCTGGCTTTCCTGATGACTGTTGGTTTTGAGTAGTGCTGAGCAATATGGCAGGAGGCTAACAAAGTTATCTCATGGAAACATTAAGGATGCTATTGCTGCAGCAGCAATGAAGTGGTATGTCAGTTATTTAAAAACTGCCCCAACACCTGGACCATTGTGCACACACATGGCCCATCATACTATTGGAAGTGGCTGGCTGTGGCCAGGGTGCGACCCAGGAGAAATAGATGTACAAACCCCGCCGCGTAAAGATCACTTCAAACCAGTCGTCCCAAACCATGTCTTTCAGGCATCATGTTTCTTGTGACTGTTCTCCAGTATTGCTCAAGGACATAGGAATTTAAAAAGCTAAAATGAAACTTATGGAGAGAATGAAGTATTATGTTGTCTGCAGCAGGTTTTTTTTTGCTTGGCAGAGGGCTCAGCTGGCCAACAAAAGTTGGGAACCTATTGCTCCTGTCTTTGGTTTTACTTGCATATAACTTTTAAAACTCCTTTGGGCCTGAAACCTGTACATATACACTGAAGGAACTGGAGTTTGCTGCCTTCATTGCCTTCTCCTGGTTGAAATTAGTAGGTCCTTTTGGAAAATAAGGACAAATAAAATAGATGACTGATCTAAATATCGATACGAGAAAAGTGATGGTAGGTAATGGGGTAAAGAACTAAGAGATGACCTGACATTGGAGACTGAAGAGTAATAAAAAATAATGCAGAAAGAGTAGTATAGGAGCCGCATAGGAAAGTTCTGACTCAAAAACATTTCCCCCCATTTCTCCTTTCTGCCACAGGACAAATTTGACCTTGGCTTTAATGGACTAAATCTAAGCAATTACTTGATGATAATTCATAGTGAATTGTGGAGGAGAGCTAGCCATTAGCAGGCAAGAAAGGCAGGCAAGTAGTATCCAGTTTGATTATGACAGCTGCAATAGTACAAAGCATTTAGTGTTTCTAAGAAGCAACTGCATCTGTTTCCATGTCAGCATGATGTGCTTTCCTGGTATCTAGTCTTCAGTATTGTTTTTCCATCTGCATTGCTGTGACAAAATGAAAAGCGGGATATTTTAGTAATGCACTAAAACTTTTTCTTCTTGTCTCTCTCTTTTCGCCGTCTGCCTAGTTGCTGGACCAGAAACTATAACATGAATTACTGGCTGATCATCAGGCTGCCCATTCTCATCGCTATTGGGGTGAGTATGGGGCACGTGCAGCAGGCTGGCGGATTTCCGTGAGTACGGGACAGGATATAGTACAAACACCAGATGGGCACATGAATGTTGTGCATGCCCCAAAGGCTAATATCCTTTGCAGGTATTGACATTTTCATTCAGAAATGTGATTTTATGAAACCAAATTGGTTTCTGTCACTGGAATTCCTAACTAGTATTTTGTTTGTTTTAATTTGTCCACACACTGTCATGTTGCAGTGGCAGCACATGATAACAACGTAGCATGTTGCTAGGTAACCCCCCTGTGTGTGGAAGGCTGTGGCAGGTATACAGGGATGGGGGAGGTAATATTCCAGGTACTGGGCTACAGGAGAGCAGCAAATTATGTGGCTTTGTGGAGAAATACCACGTTCTGCAACCACAGTACTGTGGCAGTCTCAGACCTCCAGACAAGCCCCCACCTTTACTGTGTCACTCCCCGGAGATGTAGGTAAGCTCCCCTACTGTTACTGAACCGCATGTATTTTCGAAGGTGAATTGTGCATTCACAGAGGCTGTATTTAGAGCACAATTCTTTAGCAAGGAGTTTAATTCTGTGGCAAATTCTGCAGCTGCAGAGGAGAGGAATGCACGGGGACCTACACAGGCATACACAAACCAGCTTTTTTGAACACTTATGCACATGTGTTTCTTGATTATGATGTAAATCCTTCTTTCGTTTATCCAGGTAAATTTCCTGATCTTTATCAGAGTTATATGCATCATCATCTCCAAACTACAGGCTAATTTGATGTGCAAAACTGACATAAAATGCAGGTATGTCATATAGTGGTTTGACACTTTTCATGCCCATCGAAATGGAAGTACACAAGGAGGTACACGAAAGGAGTGGACTGACAAAGGTGGTTAAAGATCACAGGCCTTGAGTATGGCACGTGTGTGGTGTCACACATTGGTATGGCTGCTTGGACAGTCAGTCCCTAGAAAGGCCTCTTGATGAAGCCAGGACGGTGTTACACCTGTGTTATAGATAAACAGAAGGCTTGATCTCTTGAGTCTGACACTTTACAGTCTTCCATAATACTGGATGAATATTAATTAAGCAGATTTTTTTTTAACTACTTGCAGCATATGCAAGTACGATGTGAAGATCCTTGAATGCCTACAGAGGAGGGCAACAGAGTTGGTGAAACAGCTGGAAGGAATGTCCTGTGAGGAGTGGCTAAGGTCTCAGGCTTGTCTAGTTTGGAGAAAAGGAGGCTGAGGGGCAACCTCATTGCTCTTTACAGCTTCCTGAAGAGGAGAAGTGGAGAGGAAGGTGCTGAGCTCTTCTCCCTGGTATCCAATGATGGGACACATGGGAATGGCTCAAAGGTATGCCAGAGGAGATTTAAACTGGACATTAGGAAGCATTTATTTACCAAGAGGGTGGTCAAAGACTGGAACAAGCTTCCTAGAGTGGTGGTTGATGCCTCAAGCCTTTCAGTGTTTAAGAAGCATTTTGACAATACCCTTAATAACATGCTTTAACTTCTAGTCAGCCATGAAGTGGTCAGGCAGTTGGACTAGATGATCATTGTAGGTCCCTTCCAACGGAAGTATTCTATCCTATCCTATCCTACTTTGAAAAAAAAAAAAGTGATAGAAGTAAAAGCTTTAACTTCAATGAAGATCAAGACAGAGGTAATTTTGTTCTTCTTGCTAGTCATCATTGGCACAAGCTTTCAATCTTGAATGCATAAGGTGTTTCAAGACAGATGTCAGGATTATCAAAGAAAGATTCGGTTTTTATTTTGCAGGCTTCACCTTTTCTGTGTCTGTATTCTTCCTGTTATTTAATCACCTTGCTAAAATTCATGGTCACATCCTTCCTTTTTGCGTCTTGGAGAATACTTTTGTATTGCATTCTGAAAAGTAATGTAGAAAAAATAAGTTAACTATTGAATTAATCAGTGTGGAGGAGCTATGTGCTGTGGTAGGTGGTGGATGTAGCTAGTTGGATGTTGCGTATTTCACTGCTGTAGCTTTCTAAGCTAGACACAGCATGTATTTTGATGCATTCTCATCAGAGTATAGAGTTGCCTTGTATGTTACTTGCCTTTTTGCCTTACATGAAATTTTGGAAATTCTAATGTGTATTTAGAGCTCAAAGCAGAGAAAAGGACTCATTTTAATGAGCTGGAGGCTTTACTTTCATACCTACTGTTTTGGGGGTTTTGGGGTTTTTTTTTTTTTTGTTTGGTTGGTTGGTTTTTTAAACATACATGACTTTTATTTGCCACAGTAAAAATTGCAGTTGTGGAAGGGGCGATTTCTCAGTTCTGATGGCTTGAAGCCATTTAAAAGTCTGACTGTAAATTTACTTTGTCAAGGGAGAAAGCCCTTGCCCTCATGACTTCTGCAAACAGCAGGAAAGTTTGATGCAGGTGAGCCATGTGCATGTTCATTCATTTATTCATGTTGCATGTTAAAAAATCTGTTGTGTAAACAGAAAGGCTTTATCAGAAAATGATTTACCCAACAAGAGAGCTTTTTTTCACTCATGAAGACTGTAGTCTTGGTGGTCTGTCTGGAGGTTGGTGATAATAGCCAGAAGCTTTGGGGAAGTCTTTTACCCCAAAGAGTTCAGTTCATTGGTATGCTTCTGATGATAACAAGACTTACAGTCAGAGATTCTTGTATCAGAAGGTTTTTCCCCCCTTCTTTTCTGCTCAAAGATACTGGAAAAGATTTTAGGTGGAGGGAAGACAGAACTGGTATGTTGGGATGTGTTATTTTAAACAAGGACCAGTCTAGAGGCCCTAGAAAGTCACTAGCTTAGATTCATTTGTGTATAGAAAGAAGAAAAGTGGTTTGCTCTCAGGCCAGTCTCTCCTTCACCTCTCTCTTGCTGCCCATCCATTTGATGGAGAGAGAGAATGAGCTCACTATTCAGTATGGCAGCAAATCCCTTTTCCCTACAGAGGGACTGGCGTTGTAGAGAAACTTCTCCCCTTGCTCAGGGAAAGGATTTTCTTTAGAGAGGTCATAATTACCTAGGAAGCCTTTTCATTGGACTTTGCGTGGCTTCTTGTTTAAGGCAAAGTTCTCCACATATCCCATCTAAAACAATTAGCATTCATTAAATAAGCCAGAGGATTGCTGTACACCTACATAATTCCCTTTTTTTACCCAGGCGGTGTCTCCAGAGCCAATTCAACATCAGCCTCCCACTTCTACCTCTGTCTCAGGCAGGTGATGGTGGAGCAGAGCCTCCATCACAAGACTTCCTAATAAACTGCTCATTTAAACAAGCCCTCTATCCCCTAATGCAATGGTCTGCCTAATTCCACTAGAGATCTGCATTTCTGCTGACCTGTGTCTGTAAACTGTTTAATTTCAATAGTTGCTTTGATTCAGCATCTCTTGGTCCTTGTGTATCAAGGACACTGACAGGCCAGTGGATGGGCTGATAGGTGCCTTGCACTTGGTGTGTAATAACCCCATGCAGCAGCACAGGATGAGCACTGACTAGGGAAAAAGTAACTTTATGGAAGACCCAGGGACGCTGGAGGACAACAGATGAACATGATTCAGCAATGTGCCCTTGTGACAGCGTAGGTTGACTGCATACTGGGCTGCACTACCAAGAGCATAGCTAGAAGGTCAAGGGAAGTGACCAGTCCCCTCCTTTCAGCACTTATGAGACTGCTTCTGGTGTCCAGGCTGAGGCTTCTCAGTACGAGACAGACATTGTGTCCTGTTCCTCCAAACCCATGGGACTTGCATCAGTTTTGTACCAAACTAGTTCAGGGGCTGGACCAGGTGACAAAGGCGAAATGCTGAAAACTGGGTTTATTCAATCTGGAGAACAGAAGACTAAGCACGGATTTAATTGCAGTCTTCAGCTACCTAATGCTGGTTATACAGAAGGAGGAGCTGGAGTCTTTTCAGGGGTGCACGGTGAAAGGACAAAGGGCAGGAGAAATTCCAATTGCATGTCAGAGGTGAAAAAAAAATCACAGTGAGAGTGGTCTGATGCTGCAAGAGAGGCCCAGAGGGGCTGTGGAGGACCTTGGAGATAATAAAAACTTGGCTGGACACAGCCCTGAGTAACCAGCTGTGAACTGGAGTTGGACCAGAGACTTCCAGAGGTCCCTTCTAACTTGAATGATTACGTGACTCAGGATAGCAGCCAACAGCCTTAAGGCACACAAGATCTACTAGCTACTGACAGCCTTGCTAGTGGAGTGATTTTATATCTACCAAATTGTTTCAAGACAGGTTGTTATGAGATGTTGACAGGTCCTGTGGCCCAGGATAGCCCTATAAACTCCCATCTGAGGCTCAGGCATCATTCATTATCCTGTTGGGTGGCTAGCCTGTATGTCTATCAAAAGAGAGTTAAGGGCCATTCTTGTGAATGTTTTCCTGTGGTTATATTCCTGAGCATTGCTCTCTCACTGGTGAAAAATGTTTTATTTCAGGTTGGTTTGTCTTTTTTCGTTTGCTAGCTGTGTCTTTGAACTTGCCATTTAACTCATGGAGTCATCACTCACTTTAAGACATTTTAACTGCTTTTATGAAGTGTTCTGTGGTTATGGTTAGTTACAGCATTTTGAAGATTTAAAACACCACAGAGGTGGAAAGAATAGCAAGTATTCCTCCCTTTGCCAAGATATTTTTAAAAGATTCCAGTCATTGATAGATTATTTTTTTTTCAGGCCATCAGTAAGGTAGGTTTTGGTCATCTTTCTCACTTAGAGGTCAGGAAAAGAAGACATCTTAGGTACAAGAAAGCACATGACTTGCTCCTGAGTTTGGAAAGAGATTTTCCAGGTGAAATGCAGGTAGTAGCTGAATACAGAGCTTTGCTCACTGCAGTGGAGTGGCAGGGGCAGTTAAAAGATGTTAAAACCTACTAAGGCTACTTTGAGGATTATTAATTTTTTTTTTTTCAGCCTCTGGAGGAGGACCCTGCAACACCAAGTGGTGCAGTGACTTAGCAAAGTTGACATTGTGTCAGAAGCAGAAGGCAGAAACGGTGACTCCCAGTGATTTTTTTGGATCAACAATGACCTACTCAGTGGCATTGTTTTTTTCTTTTTTTTTTGTTATCTTAGGCTGGCCAAGTCTACATTGACTCTGATCCCGCTGCTGGGGACCCATGAGGTCATCTTTGCCTTTATTACTGATGAGCATGCCAGAGGGATGCTGCGCTTTGTGAAGCTTTTTACAGAACTCTCCTTTGCTTCTTTCCAGGTAGCACTCACACTATGCCCATGGGGATAAGACATTTTTTAACTGCTGTTTGGGGACCTGCTTTCTCTCTCATTCATTGCATGTTCCCTGTTCTTTGTTTCTCAATTTAGCATTGGATATTACAAGATTATGACAGTGGCAGGGAAAGTATAAGGACTAATTTTTAATAGCCAACTTAGTGTCCCATACCCTTATTTTCAATGTCTTAAATTTACCACAGTAAACTGGTATTCCCATTCACATATTAATATCTACTTCCTATGGGACATCTCAAGGCGATAATGAAACTGTCTATGATTTCCTGTAATTGTATAATGGCATTACTGAAAGCAAATTTTGTGCTTTCCTCAGTGTTTTTTATACACCTTGGACAATCTGTGCTGTGAGAAGTAGCTGTCTACAGCTGTAACTGCATGCAAGGAGGATGTAGTTTGCTGTGGCTTTTATTTAGCTGTTGCCTTAGGTAAGGCCATTTCAAGAGAGTCTCCTTGTCTACGGGAATCATTATTTTTCTAGTTTCCCTGCTCACCCACTCATTCCCTGTTTATCAAGCATAGAGCTGTATTTAAGATCACTGTGAATTGTTCACTTAGGAAGTGTTTATCACTAGAAACTGGGTAAGGAAAAAGAAGGGGAAAGGAATCTTTAGGAAAAAAAATAACAACTTGAAGAAAACAGTAACTCCTTTTTCCTAAGATCATGTGCTTTGAGACATAGTTTGGTCAAACCTCTCCTTCGCCATCAGAGCTGTTGGGGGCTACAGATTGTCTCCATCTTGGTTTTTTCTCACCATGGGACATGCCATTGTGGAACCTCTAGCCCTCTGCAAGTTTGTTTGGTAAAGCAAGGGAACTGCTCTTCTCACCGCTCTTCTGGTTTTTGTTGATTTCAGGGGCTGATGGTTGCAATTCTCTACTGTTTCATCAATAATGAGGTAAGAGAGAGACTAGTTGTTCCAATTTGCCTTACCAGCATCCACTATAGGAAAACGAAATTGAAAATGGTCTTGAACTGCTAAATCGTCCTTGTTCAGAACTTTTACTTTTTTTCTACCCTCCTTTGTACAGCTACACAGAATAACTCATCAGACAAATGCTGTTGGAAGGAATTCAGGCAATATAATTTAGGGCCACTATTTGTAGACATGAAATCTTGCAAGTTGTCTTGCTCACAGTTGTATAGATTGCACTGCTGGAGCTTTTCTTTTATTAAGAATTACAGCTTGCTCTTCTTAATCTATATCATAGTGCTTCTTGTGTGTGTGTTTTGGTGAACGTGGGAGTAGAGCCTGTTTTATTCTGAGAACTCAGCTCAGCTAGCGGGTGCGGTTGGAGAGTGGCTAATGCCTACACAGTTTGGTTTTGTTTGGTTTCCCTGTGGCCCAGCTACTTGAAGACATCATCGCGTTCTCATTCACGCTGAGCTTCATGGAGTGATGAGCTCTCCCACAGGCTCAGGAGAAATGTCAACAGGGCTTTGAGTTAATTGATTGCAAGTACTATCTTCTGTGGCTTCTACTGAATCCCAGCCCTCTTGGGGGAAATAGTACTGTTCTGTTTCAGCATTGTAGGAATCTCTCATGTTACCTTCAAGTGATGATGATAATTCATTCATTCGTTAATTCAGCAGCCAGGTTTGTAAGGGAAGCAAACACTGCTAATTTGGCAGCACATTATTATGTTCAATGTGCATCAATTCATTTTCCACTCATGCTGAATCTACTTTTAAACATGACACAGTAATTCAAGATCACCTGTTGAGAGCCAGGCCTCATCAAGGAATTGGAATTGGTGGAAAAAATGTCCTCCTTGTGTCATTATGGCCAGGCTGGAGTCAAAAGAAAAGTAGCAGGCATCCTGAATTAAGCCCTGTAGGAGACTGTTCACTTTTGTAGTTTGTGGGTAAGATTTTGCTTAAGTGATTATGTTAATTGTACTGCTTTTGAAAGTCAGAGGTGGGTAGCAGCAGGCTTTGCTCAAGCATGAATTAGAGAATATTTGTTTCAAATCCCTTGTATAGCTTTACAGATGTACTTTAATCCTGAAATGCAGCACTGTCCGTTGATGCATCATGTATTTCTTTTGATTCACTTTGGCCTTTGCTCATACATCCCCTGTGCAGCGGCAGCCAGGCCTCTCATGAGTAATACCCAATCATTTCCTGCATGTGATACAAGGGCAAAGTTACATCATAGCTCAAAATTTATTACACACCCTGAAACCAGTAGGCTTGTTTCATTTGAGGGAACTTGCTGTGAAGTAGCCTACCTACTTTTCTAAGTGGTCCTCCAGATCTCTTGTTGCTATAGTTGTCTTGCCTTTGTAATGTAATTCCTAAAATCTAACCACAATGTTCTCAGCTTCACAGAAAGCTGGCAGACAATCTAGGATGAATTATTTTGCTTGTTCCAACTCTTGTTAAAAGAAGGGAGAAGGATGTTGTCAAGTCCAGTCATCAGCATCCACAGAATAAATCCATGTAAAGAGTTTGATTAGGTGAAGTCTCTTGTATTACTTTCCTAAACTACATGAGAATTTTTTCCTAAACTAAATGAGAAACTGTTTTTCTTCTGACAGTCTATATGTGCCCAAAGACTATCCTTGTTTGCAATGTGGTCTGTATTTTTATTTTTATCTGTGACTCATTGACTCCTTTTCTTTTTCCTTAACTATACAGAATGAAAGGTTTTGCAAGACCTGGTGCCAGATCAAGAGTAGAAATGAAACTAGAAGTGAGATTAATGTCTGTTTCTAGTATCTACTTATGGAAAAACATTAAAATATGTACATATTTCAGTCACATTTTACTGGAAAGATTCTGGATTTTCTCTGATATTGCTCTGAAGCCAACAGCAGGGTCTTCGATTGCCTGTCATCACCAATATTCTTTGCAAAATGAGCTGGGCTTAATATGACCAGTTTTTCTGCAGTTAGCGTTGCTTTCTATAAGAAGTACTCTAAACCATGGAGACGCTCCCTCTTTCCACCACAATTAGTTTAAGCTGGTTCAAGTTTCATTTTCTGTAGTCTTGCCTCTCCTTTTTGCCTCCTTCCTATCACAATGGAAGTACATTTAATTCTCTTCTACCTTAAAGGATCTGTCCTGACTCCAGGACTCCTGAATTTTTTTAATTACTGCCTCATGTTCTCTTTTTCTTTTATTTTCATTCTCTATGTAGACTATCTATTGAACTATCCTCCACTAGCTCCATTCCATCCCATTTCAGACCTACTTTCCTTTCACTATGATTTGTTGAGACTTTTTTTGCCAAAGCTTAGTTTTTTGTAATCAAATTCCAGACTCATTGCCACACTCTACATCCTTGCCCATCAGCTGCTCTCTGTGAGAAGTCTTCTTCACCTTTAACCTCCCTTACCATCTTTTCCAAGTTCTCATACCTCTTCCCTTTCTCTTTTAAAATACTCTACATAAAATTTTTCCTTCTTTGCCTTTGTCATGGGAGCTTTCTTCTTGGTTCCCTTTTCCCTATGTAGCTTATTTCTGGGGAATCTTATCCAAGCGTGGAAGTAACTAGGCTAAGTATTTTGCTGAAAGATCTATAGATCTACTTCTGTGCTCAAAAACTGCCTCTTTATGAAATAAAACGTAACCTATTCCTTCAGTCATACATTCACAGCTGTCTAGGCAAAAACTTGGTTCAACACAGACAGCAGAGCTGCTCTTTACCCTTTTCCTAGCCTCTGGAGAGAAAACTAATATTCTGTCATTCAGATCCATTCCTAAGACATCATCTCTAATGCAGTCTTTTGTTCAGGTCTCCCCATTCACTTCATCTCAATCTTGCAGGCTGTTTGTAACATAGCTCTAGGATACAGCTTGTCACGTCCAGCCAGACTAAAGACCCATTTCCTCCCTTTGATTCTGAGATACCTATTTCTATTGCTCATTGACTTATTCTGTCAGTAAGTACGTTCACGGGTCTTTCAGGATCTGCTTGTAAATGTCAACAGCTGCTTTTTCCCAGTGCTGCCTATTAAACCAACTATTTTCCATGCCCACAAAAGGTACCAAGTACTGGGGTGGTAATATGGTCAGGTTTTCCTCTGCAGACAGTATGGTCCCTGCATTTCACCATTTCCCTTTCTGTCTTTATCAGGCAGTTCTCCCTCATTCTTCTGTGACAAGCTATCCCAAACATACTGTCTTTTTCTGGTGTCTTTGTGCAGTTTTTGACACAATGACCCATCATTATCATGGTAAAATACAAGCTTCTATCTCTGCAGCTTTTCTTCTGTCCTATTTATTTGTTATACCAGAGGGACAGATTCCATTGTCAGAAATGCAGAGATGCAACTGGTTCCCACGTGCCTGTGCCAGGACAGTATTCAGAACAAGGGCCGTAGCACAGAGCAGACAAGCACTGCTAGAGGTAACCACCAAGGGAATACAATTGGTTATGTAAGGCTTTGCTCCATTTTTTAGGGCTGCCGCTCAGATTCAGTATTTTACAATGAAAAAGCAGGTAAGAAAAACATACAGCAACTGTTTTCCTAAGAAGTTTCCCTCAGGGTATGAAGGTTTCGGCAGCCTGGGTATGATGACAAGCCTGCACTGGAACTGCCATCACCCTCTTTAGTCTCTTAGTGGTCAGTACCAGACCCTGAACAAAACCTTCTACAACCAAGTGACCTGCCTGGTGGATGACGGATGGCTGTGAATATTATCTACCTGGACTTCAGCAAAGCCTTTGATACCATCTCTCACAGCATTCTCCTAGAGAAACGGGTGACTCACGGCTTGGACAAATGTACCCTGCGACTGGTTAAAAATTGGCTTGATGGTCAAGCCCAGGGAGTTGTGGTGAACAGAGTTAAATCCAATTGGTGGAGCAGTGTTCCCCAGGGCTCAGTCTTGGGGGCAGTTTAATAACTTCATTAATGATCTGGATGAGGAGGTTGAGTGCTCCTTCAGTAAGTTTGCAGATGACACCAAATTGGGTGGGAGTGTCGATCTCCTCGAGGGTAGGAAGGCTCTGCAGAGGGATCTGGACAAGCCAGACCAATGCTTTAACAAGACCAAATGCCAAGTCCTGCACTTTGGTCACAACAACCCCATGCGGTTGGAAAGCTGCCTGGTGGAAAGAGACCTTGGAGTTCTGGTTGACAGCCAGCTGAACATAGGCCAGCAGTGTACCCAGGTGGCCAAGAGGCCGACAGCATCATGGCTTGCATCAGGAACAGTGAGGCCAGCAGGAGCAGGGAAGTGATTGTGCCCCTGTACCCAGCACTGGTGAGGCCACACCTTGAATATTGCGTGCGGTTTTGGGCCCCTCAGTACAAGAAGGACGTTGAGTTGCTGAAGTGTGTGCAGAGAAGGACAACAAAGCTGGTGAGGGGTCTGGAGCACAAGTCTTCTGAGGAACAGCTGAGGGAACTGGGATTGTTTAGTGGGGAGAAGAGGAGGCTGAGGGGAGACCTTATTGCTCTCTACAACTACCTGAAAGGAGGTTGTAGGGATGTGGGTGTTGGTCTCTTCTCCCAAATAATTTGTGACAGGCCAAGAGGAAGTGGCCTCAAGTTGCATCAGGGGAGGTTTAGGTTGGATATTAGGAAACACTTCTTTACTGAAAGAGCGGTCAGGGACTGGAACAGGCTGCCCAGGGAAGTGATGGAGTGTTTAAAGAATGTGTAGATGTAGCACTTCGGTATATGGTTTAGTAGTCATGGTGGTGTTAGGTTGACTTAATAATCTTGGAGGTCTCTTCCAACCTTAAAGATTCCGTGATTCTATGAAAAAGGAACTTTCCAGAGAAGGCTGACTTGAGTGACCCACCTATAGTTAACTTACTTCCAGGCTGAAGAACACACTATAATGAATTGATTACAGTAGTTGCACCCCTGCCATTTTCCAAATAGGGTAAAAAAGGTTCAATTTTACGTCCTCTGCATTATGTGTTAAAAGCTAATGGAGGTTCTTACTTCAGTCAAGTGGCAAGAACTTTGCCATGGAACAGGAAGACCTAAATTCTGTTCTTGCTTGTGCAGCAGTTACAAGACCCTGAATAAACTTCCAAATGAGTACAGAGGTTATACAGTTTAACCCAGAAGCTCAGACTGGATGAGCTTATTTTGTAACTTTAAAAAAAAGCTAGTATCTGGAATGAGATGCTGTAATTGTTATTTAAAGAGAAGGGGAAAAGTACACTCTTTAATGTCCTTAATTGTTGTTTTTTCAATTCTGAATAAATCTTTGGTTTTGTATGGAATAAAACCCCCATAAATACTCAAAGAACAAAAATAACCCAAGACATAATACTGTTTAAATCAAACCAGAAGTTAAAACAGAACTCTTAAGAATATCTGTGGTGACAGTATTGAGCAGGAAGCCAGTCTTTTCAGTCATTTCATAGCTGATAAGCAAAATCAACTTAATTGTTAGTACTGGTAGGGCATAGAGTACATTCAGTATTGCAGCTGAATACAATTTAGAATAAAATAATGAAGATAAGATTTCCCGGTTCATAAGAGAACTTTAATTCTACAAGTAAAAGTGAATGCTGTCGTTATTTAAATACAGAATACTATACAATGGACTAATGAGATAATTGGATAATTTGAAGCAATAATATTGCAGGTTTAAAGCATTGACAGCTTTTCTCAGTAGTTTGGTACCTTTATTTTTTCCTTGCTCTTTTTTTAATGGAGTAATTTAAAAATCTGATTAGTTCTACTTTCATTCCTTTTGTTTCCTCCTTTGCTTCTGTTAGGTTCAGATGGAGTTTCGGAAAAGCTGGGAGCGCTGGAGATTGGAACATTTGTATGTCCAGAGAGACAGCAGTATGAAACCTCTGAAGTGTCCCGCCAACAGCATCAGTAGTGGGGGCACAGTAGGCAGTAGTGTCTATGCTGCCACTTGTCAGGCCACGTTCAGCTAAGATTTCTGCAAGTGAATCAGACTGAGAACAATGAACTGTGTAATATACCTGAAAACCCTTAAATACCCAAGCAAGTGGCTTAAGTATGCTATCTCCAGCAAGAAACTTAAGCATATGCTGCTCATTGCCTGCAGGCTGTCAGACAAAGGTTTCTAGGGAAAGCAACCTGCTAATGTAATCAACACATCAGAGGAAAAAATGATCATGTCTAAAGTAAGTTAAGAGTTTCTTCCTATTTGCACACAGGCCTCCAGGTGTCCAAAACTTAAGCATAGCATTGATCCAGTCTGAAACCACAGGGTCAATGGCTTATTACTGTTGAGTGGGCGAGCTGAGTGATCGACTGATTAAATTACAAGGATACAGAATATGATTATTGCTAAAAAAATACATTTTATGGGGATCGGGTAAGGTGCTATCACTAGTTTTAGAGAAAAAGAACTTAGTGGGACACAACTTGCATTTTAGGGAAGAATCAGTTTTGTAGTAAGAGTTTCCCAAAGCTAAAGTTGAAAAATATGCTTCCCTGTTTTCTGGGTAGGTGAAGAACAGCATCCTGAAGGTCTACCAATATAGCAGGTAACGTGATGTACGTTTCAGAATGCTCTTTTTAAGCTTCACTAGAAAAAAAAAAAAAATTACCAAAACAAGTATCTGGTAGGGGCCTCTTCTGCTATTAATAGGTGCATGATATCTCTAATGACACGGATGGAAATATCCTCGGAACGCACAGCCCTTCCATTTTTTTATGGTACTCTGCCTCTGCAGTTGCCACACAGGTGTTAACAGGGACAGGGTAATGACTTTTGCTTTAAGAGGACATCTTCATTCCAAGCTATACTCGGCTTCTCGTGGGTGCAAACACACAGGAGTCAGGTTGTGGCCAGAGCTGGACTTACTAGGCTTCCCCTCCTTGGAGAAGACTCAGTGGTTCACAGCGTGGGCTCGCTTTTTTGTTGTTGTTTCCCCTCCAGCCCTGTTCGTTTCCTCCGTGCTGCGCCGTGG
>WHYT01017259.1:194204-233043 GCA_009806455.1 Tetrax tetrax | reverse complement strand
GCTCGGGGGAAAAGCTGTAAATCGCCAGAAGCCTCCCCCTTTTTGTTTTGTTTTGTTTTGTTTTGTTTTTCATATTTAAACTGTAATGACTAATATTGACACCAAAAAGACAAGGAAAGGGAGAAAATAAAACACAGAGCCTGGAGAGGGTGAATGAGCGTTTACAGTTGGGGTGACTAGCAACATTTGTGTCAGGCGGCCATTTTATAAAAGTGCTGAACGGCCTGAGAAGGGGCAGCATGGAGGAGGAAGGCACCGTGCTGGGCATGGCCAGCAGCCCTGCTTGCTCGACAGGCCGGCCCCAGGTGACTGTGACTCTTGGTGGGGCGAGAGGAGCTGGACATCTCCATGTGCCACCTGTTCTGGCCGCAGAGCTGTGCATGGTGGACTCCTTCCAACACAGGGCCCCCAGCCTCGCGGATGTCCCTTGGCGTGGATGACTGCTAAAACTGGGTTGGGCCATCCCACCCTCTCTTTAAAAACAAACAAACAAACAAACAAACTAAAACTAAACTAAAACTAACTCTTTCACATCATGTTTTAGCTATCGGTACAGCCGAGAAATAGAAATTTATTTACAGAAGCCGGCTCTTAGCCTCAGGAGTAAAATATTTATCACTCTCCAGCAGTAATAGTTAGCAATGAGACATCATTTCATCCTGCAGTGCTGTTTCCAGTTACTTATAGCTTTCTCAGAAGTGACCTTTAGGGCTGAATATCTCATGCATGTGTCAGCTCAGAAGTGAATATGAGAAGTGTAATAAAAATCAATTTGGGTGTTCTTAAGTTATCTTAATGTGGAAAAAATTGTGTTTTTTTCCAGCCAAATCATTTTTCAAATGCCTATTTTATGCTCGATTACAAAATAACTTTCTTTTAACCTTCCGACTTTGCAAAAAGTGCCACAGTGAACGACATTTTTTCTCTTTTATTTGTGGAAATTTGATTTTGAAATAACAGTCAAAAATATTTTAAGATAGCCTGCACAGGACATTATTTTACTTGGATTTTTTTTTCCTCCTCTTGTACTACTGTTCATGAAAACAGCTCCTCCAAGAAGCGCTGGGTAATTCAGCATGTTACAGTCTCTATGCATCATTAGTCAAACTAATGGTTATACATTATTTTAATACCACCTTTGCAAGACACACGCCATGCATATGCTATCAGATTTTATTCAAAATTTACTAGGGTTAGTATGTATTTGCTATTGTGCATCCAAATAGCTATTTTTATGGCTGGGTTGGGCTACCTATATAGCCATGTATTGTTAGGGAACACGTGAAAGAGTGCCATGAACATGCCTTTGAAGCCTAAGTGCACTACAGTAACCTCATCTGTAAATGAGTGTTACACTGCAGATAAATACCTAAACAAATTTTTATCCATAAAGTCTTAATTGACTTCAATATATCCTGTTTTTAAACAAACAGCTTCATTGAATAGACAGTTTTGTTTGTTTGTTTAAGAAACCATCTGGACAATTTGTTCCCTAAAAAGGTCCTGGGCAGTTCACTAAGCCCAATCTTTGGATCCTCAGCGAGTGGCTGGGAGAGCAGGGAGAGGTTGAAGAACCCTTTTCTGGGACTCTTGAGTCATTTCATGCTTTCTCACTATGTATGAGAAAAATAAATGGCATATAGTCTTTTTGAAAATGTGATACTATGAGCCTAGTCTTGCTCTCCTTTGCTGTGGCTAAATGATCAAAAACTAGTGTGCTATTGATGGATCTCTAATGCTTCATTCTTGATAACTGAAATTCTGGAACTGCCCATCAACTTTCAGGAGGCACTATTAAGGTCACTTTGAAAACTTGTTATTTTTTTTTTTTTTTAACTTGGTTTCATGATAAGTCATAATTGTAATGCCTATAATACAAAGAAGCTCACATGTATATTTCTTTCTGCCAAGAAGAAAATCTGTGGTTCATATATTTCCATCTCAGCAATTTTGAAACCTTTTCCTTTTTTTCCCAGCTATCAACTTTTCATTATATTTTAATATTTATGATACAGAAGAAGCTTTGCATTTTGCTCTCAGCCAATTATCACCAGCTTAAAGGACTACTTTTTCAGTATTTGGGACCTTCCAAACCATTAGCAAACTTTGATATGGCACTGCATCAGCAAGAGAACTGAAGGAGATTAAGTGGCTGCTGAAAGAATTGACAAAATGAGAACTAACAAACAAAGCTATGTCCAAAGTGCAGTTGATTTTTTTTTTAGAGTGACTGCAGATTTTTTTAAAATTAATTTTCAAGTTTATCTTTCCTGCTCCTTATAGAATCATAGAATCATAGAATGGCTAGAGTTGGAAGGGACCTTCAAAGGTCATCTACTCCAACCCCCCTGGCAAGGAGCAGGGACATCCCTGACTAGATCACGTTGCTCAGAGCCTCATCCAGCCTGGCCTTGAACGTTTCCAGGGATGGGGCATCCACCACCTCTCTGGGCAACCTGTTCCAGTACTCTACAACTCTCATTGTAAAAATTTTTTTCCTAATATCCAGTCTAAATCTACCTCCCTCTATTTTAAACCCATGACCCCTTGTCCTATCACAACAGGCCCTACTGAACAGCCTTTCCCCATTTTTCCTGTAGGCCCCCTTGAGGTACTGGAAGACCGCTATCAGGTCTCCCCGGAGCCTCCTCTTCTCCAGGCTGAACAGCCCCAACTCTCTCAGCCTGTCCTCGTAGGAGAGGTGCTCCAGCCCTCTGATCATCTTCCTGGCCCTCCTCTGGACCTTCTCCAACTGGTCTATGTCTTTCTTATGTTGGGGGCTCCAGAACTGGACGCAGTACGCCAGGTGGGGTCTCACCAGGGCAGAGTAGAGGGGGAGAATCACCTCCCTCGACCTGCTGGCCACGCTCCTCTTGATGCAGCCCAGGATGCGGTTGGCCTTCTGGGCCGCAAGGGCACATTGCCGGCTCATGTTGAGCCTCTCGTCCACCATCACTCCCAAGTCCTTCTCCTCAGGGCTGCTCTCAATCCATTCTCCGCCAGTCTGTATTTGTGCCTGGGATTGCCATGACCCAGGTGCAGGACCTTGCCCTTGGCCTGGTTGAACTTCATGAGGTTGGCACGGGCCCATCTCTCCAGCTTCTCTCCTCCTTAAGGAAACAAGAGAACAGAAAACTAATTTGGGGAAATATTTTTACATGGCAGAAGGCATTAGAATGATTTATGGCAAAATACCAACCCAACCAAGTTAAGTGAAGTGTTTATTGCGACATTCAGATTCTGTGGCACCCTTTGTGTTGATCACATCAGCAGCCTATCATCATGTCTTGGTGTCAGAAGCCAATTTAGTCAATAGTACAGGCTCAGGCTCTTGCTCAGTAGTTTGGAGTGTTGTTACTTACTGCCCAGCGCTGCAGATATCTGTTCGTGCATGCCAGCTTTTTCAGATATATCAACAGTAATTAAGTCACATTAATTCTCTTGATGGGTTAATCTAATTCATTGACAGGAGCTTTCTCCTTCATGAGATAAGCATCCACACATACACTGATTTGCTAAGTGCCATAAATGCAGACAGAAGGGCATCCCATTATTAATATAACGACCTAGCTTAATTAGTTCAATGGAGCTGAGGGAGCATTAGCTGTAGTTGTTGAGGTCTTGTATAAAATAGATTGAAGTGCACAGACTCATACTTGTCTAATTCCATACAGAGCTTTCTGCATATCCATTTACTAATCAGTTCTAAACTGCAGAGAAGAGCCGCTTCCTTTGTAAAAAATGGTCGTTAATTTTCCTTCCTAAAGTAGCAGTGTCAGGGTACTTTGCCTTTAGACATAAAGGAAATTTTTTGTCTGTCTTTTTATTGAACTAGTTGAGGTTCTGAATTGCAAATTTTCACATCTGCGTTGGTTCAAAATTTGTGCATTTGTGTATTCAGCAGTGCATGCTAAAAGGTACTGAAATATTAGCAGTTATGTTACTGCTTTATGTGCTGAAATGCTTTATATTTAAACACATTAAAATGTGGACAAAGCAGAATTATTAAAGTTTCCATCACAACTTTCTGAAACGTTCCTTATAATTTCATGAGAAACTTCCATTTGAGGAAAATAAGACTGTAAATATCCCTTACTAGTACAATGATGTCAGCTGTTAATGTCAGATATTTAGTGAAACCATTGTAACAGAAAAGAGAGGTAAGCTATTTTATTACATTTAGAAGATAACGCTCAATGAGCATTCTAGCTGGGATTGTTTTGCAATATTCATAACTTTGCTCTGATTCAAAAGTCAAAATTTTCAAAACTGTTCTAAAACCTCAAAAGGTATGAATACTGCCTTTTAATTTTTGTCATATAGATAAGGTGGGAAGAAATGCGGCTGCCACCTGAAACTCACTATAACTTAAGTGAAAGGAAGCCTAATTTGTCTCTCCTATCTGTTAACATTGTTATGTTGGATTTAACCTGTCCACTGTGCTCAAAACTTAAAAAAAAACCAAAAGAACAAAACCACTTTGTAAATTATCTTAATCAAAGCAGTTTTGTGAAGTTGGAAATACATAAGGCTTTTTGGGCTTGGTGTGAATATTTTTTTATTCTGGATTTGTGTAGCGCTTAACCACAACAATCCATATCTAGATGCTGTAACAGCATTTCCCCTGTGTTACAGACAGGGCAAATAGAATGAAGAGAATGTCAGAGAACATCTTAAAACAAATTCTAGATCTGAGCTCTATTTCCTTCAAATCCATCAGTGTTTAAAATATAGAAAATGCTATATGCCAGAAGATGAATAAAGAGTGAGGAAGACAAAAGAATACATTGCCCCCTTACACACATACACACTCAGTCTTCAGAAGCCCTTTGTTGACAGTACATCATAACCTTGAATGTTCACACTGACTGCCAATTTTATACAGCCACTTCTGCAAAAATGCAAAGGGCAGCAGAACACTGACAGGTTTAATTTTTAGAGGAGCAGAAAGCCCAGAAAGTGTTTGCAATAACCCTTTCTCATGCTTTCACATCCCTACCCTATATGATAGGGCAAATCATAATCCAAAAGCACTGAGCTGTCATCACACTCATCAATGTGCATCCCAGCCAGCTGCCTGGAGCTTCAGGCTCTTGCTGATAAATTTGCCTAGAAACAATCCAAGTTGGGGTGAGACCGCACCTGCATCCCTGAGATAGGCATAGCAGGCACTAGGGCTTAGTGCTATTTCTTAATTCCCACAAATTATTCAGCAGAACATAAGATGAAGGAGGGAGGCATTGTGGCAGTCCTAGTCCTCCTTGGCTCTAAATAAAAGAAGTGAGCTTACCTAAAATGAAATAATTGCATATATATATTTCCATGTAATATACAGGACAAAAGTCCAAACTATTATTTCTGACAAACTGTCAGATTGTATGGAAATGCTATTGATTTACTCTTTTGGCCAATTTCTCATCATCATCTTCTCTTCTTAGCCCCAGCACTTGCACTAGATTTTGGAATATTTATGATTGCCACCAGAAGTGAAACTGTCTAGTCAGATCACAGCTAAAAGACGACAGAAGGTTAGGGCTAAGGCCTTCCCTGATCTTTTCAAAGACAGTAGTAAACTAGCCAGTCTACCAGAGAACTTCAGCCTTTCAGCATGACGTAGGAAAACAGTTTTCCAAAATGCTTTTTAAACACTTGACATACCAAGTACTTATTTCCAAATGATGCTACAGGATAGTCCAAATAACTAATTGTCATTGCAACAGAAGCTTTGAGCTCTAAGCTGTCCACTAGTGGAAGTTAGTCGATTGTATACACAAACAAAAGACCTGTACACCAGTAATGAACTTAATCCCTAAATTCATCTGCCAGTTATGGAAGGGGGTTTTATGGGCTTGTGACTGTGGGAGGAAGGCAGGAGCAGGAAGATTTATATCTCACCGATGCAATGAGTCAAGGCTGGTGCATCATTGGAATCAGCTGTGAAAAGCCTACTGTTCAGTGGGGAAATACTCCAGCTATTATACTATTGTACAATACTATTGTAAAATGTGGGCATCATCATCAGTACAAAGTTCCCCAAGTACTGATTCATTTTCTAATGGAACTGGTGATTACATTTTAATGCTCTGTGCCAATTCCAGACCTGTCAGATGTCTCAACCATGTACCAGAGCGACATACTACCCCTAGGGATGAGTATTTTGAGAATCTCAAATTGAATTTATAGAAAATAGGACATGAGGATGCTCTGCTCAGTTAAGATGACAGCACTTCTGTAGATGCACATGAGCACCCAAGAAAGCTTTTTGGACAAAGCCTGGCTTATCACCAGGGCAAAGATTTTGTACATGGCTGTCTTGGATTGTAGCCATGCAATCTAAATTCTGTCCAAGCCTCTCATCCATGTTTAGATGACTACACCTGCTCTATTGATCTAGCATCTTGTAACTGTCATTTTGGATCTAGTCAGAGTCCAGAGTGTAATTGATCTGTGTGTAAGAGCCTAACTGAAGTTTCAGCCCTGCTGTAGGTAATTACATGCTATTTTGGATCTTACCTCGCAAAAGTTGACTTTTGATTCATTAAGAAAATACCAACAAATTTATCTTCATGATTGTAAAGAAAACACAGGAACCCAAATAGATGTAACCAGAGTAAAAGGTGCAATACTGGTACAGAGCTCTTAGGAATCTGAGTTCCTTGCTTTGTAGGCTAAATTTAATAGGATATAATTCACAGACAGACAGAATGTTTTTCAAGCCAGTATTTCTTCTAATAAATGGAATAAAGATCTGAAAGCAATGCCTGTGTAAGGCGAAATGGGTGAAGAGAAGAAGGATCTAAGTAAGTCTTAAATCCATAAAAGACTCACAAAAAGATAGTCTGTAGTGACTGTGGAAAGCTAGTAAAAGGCAACTTTACCTATTGAAACAGATTAGTAACTCTTTGAATTACACACATTGTCAACCCTGAATTGCAAAAAAATCTATTCAGTACTCCAAAATCCAATATGTAATGCAAAGGCCTACCTTCACCATCCTTAGAAATGGAAAATCCTCAGTGTTCCACCATTTATCACTTTCTCTTCAAGTTATATCCATGGCTTGGGGCTGACTGTCAGCCCAGGAACAACACAGTTCTTTGCAGACCCATAGCAAGCACCAAATCAAGCAGACACTCAGCACCCAGTCTCCTCTGGTTAGTGATCAAGATGCAGAACCTCAGGGGTAAAGCCCAGTAAGGTGGGACTAGATGAGTACACAGGCAGGAGGGCAGAACAAGGGAATGCATGTGAGAACAGTGGAGGCGAGAACAGAGACCCTCCAGTGGGTCTGAGAGAAATGGAGACATCAAGCTAAACTCTGAGCTTTCCTGAAGTGATGAGGCCCTGCAATGTGAAATCCTGAACCCACTGGAGGCAGTGGGAACTTTGCCAGAGCTACACTGGGGCTGGAATTACATCTTCTAATGAATCAAACTTAGCTCACACCTCGCTGTCTGATTGATGAGACCTGTGGGCCTCAAACAAAATTGCCTCACATTATTTCCCTTATACAACATTACAACAAAAACTTGGGACCTTTTTTTTTTCACCATGACAGATCCAGACAATTTACTCTATTTGTTATACTCTAAACATTCCCCACAAACTTTGTATGTTATGCATACTTATGTCCTACTTATTTAGGATAGGTAAAATTCAAAACTGAGTCTGGCTGGTTCTAGGGCCTTAAGAGAACGAGGAGTACTCATCCTGCCTCTAGTGGGTTTAGAAACTGCGGGCTGTGTTTTGGCATTTTTGGGCTTATCCTGAAGGACACTCAGCATTGCACCCACAGCAGCAAGTTCAGCACATAACCTTATGCCTGGGCTATCTGTTCACTTCTGTCCAATTGAACCGGAGGTTATGCACTTTTCTTGACTGGGGCCTCATAGGCCACACTTCAAGCAATCACTCTTCAAAAGGAAGGGGGAAAAAGCCGAACTATAAGGAAATAATGTTTCAGGCATATTGATTAAGTAGAGATTTCAGGTGACAGAAAAGACTGAGGACTGTTTCTAAATCATTTGTTTATCTCACAGTACAGCAAAGGATGCAAAACATTCTTTTGTCAGTTCTTCCAAAGGATAACCAACTGGCTTTCATAGGCAGACATTGCAAACATTTAGTAATATTATTCTATCATTTCTGTTTAAGCAGTTCAGTAAGGACAACAATCTGTAGCAGATAAGGTATGAATTCATGAGGGAGAAATATTTACATATGTAAAGGTCTGTTATTTATGTTTCTAGAGAAAAGATAAATTTAACCAAACAACAGCAAAATTATCTACATTTTAGTTTTGTAAAATCAAAGTGCTCATTGCAGAGCCTTCACATTTAGAAGTTGAGTTCTGGCCTTAAATACATACCAGTGTGTATTTTCTTCCTTCTTCCTGGTCTCTAACCCCCTTCTGGCTAACTTCCACTGAATTTCAGAATTTTTTTTTTCAAGATTCTTGAGAGTAACAACACAACAAGTAAGAGAGTCACGGACTCAGTCGTTACACCAGGAACCGAAGGAGAATGATAGCACCCTCTGCTGTCGTTTTGGATGATTACCTTAAAGATTTCAGTATTAATCTCAGCAGTATTTTGCTTGAAAAAAAGTTGCCAAAATATTTGGTTCATAATTTTTAATTACTGTTAGAAAGTCTGTGACTGCCTCATTATTTATTTCTATTTTATTGTTTTGTAAATGATTGTAATATTCTACAATCCAGATTAGTTTATCTTTTGGGATCTAAATAGAACTGAAATTTTAAATCTATGCCATCTGCTCGTATGAGCTAAGGTTCAACTTTCAAAATATACCTTCTCTTTCAATAAATGTTGTTTTTATCACATACACACTAAATTTCAACATACATTTTTCTAAAACCCACTTTCTGATTGATGAGCCCAGGAGCTAGACAGCCATAATTTCCACTTCTGTAATTCATACAGCTAACATTGGAAAGCTGCACAATACAAGTTTAGGCTACATCTCCCTTTTCCCTGCTGTAGACACAGCCAGTTCTGACACTGAGCTCCTGAAGACGTATTTGTAGATTGCCTACAGAGGCCTGAAGGCATTTAACTCCAGGATTAGGGTCTGCAGTACAATTTACATTATATTAGACGAGTATACACTCTCTCTAATTCCTGTTTCCCCTCTGGGATGGATGGATGTTTGTGATTCTGGAGTAAATAAGTTAAAACTAAAAGTAAAATCACATATACAGAGACTCTTCCACCATGTATTTATGAAAGTGGACTTACTTGCTGTAGAACTGATCTGATCTCAAGTTGTTTTTAATTCACTCACATGCATGAATGGAGTAAAATAAGTTGGATTTATATTATTGTAATCTACACAAAAGCATCTGTGTCTCCAGATCATGGGATGCTGAAAAGGAATCTCTGGACCAATACCAAGAAAATCCTTTTCTTTAGAAACTTTTATTGAGCCAAAAATGGATCAAGTCTTCCTGTGTATTTAATGTCTGTTTCATTAAATGGATTTCAGAGTTCAATTTCAGGTTTTCCAACTATTACTTTTTCTTTCCAGAGGAAATTTGGTATTCTGTCTTCTTTCTTTTTTTTTTTTTTAATGTTCAATATTAACATTTTAAATTGAAGTGCTAGGAAACATTCTCCTGTGTTCATTAAAACAAGCTGTTCTGCTGGTAGAGGTTTTGAAATACTGGATACCAGTACCCACTCACATTCTTGAACAAAAGGGATTTGAAGTAGAGAAGTGCAAAGTAAATACTAATCATATACACATATAATAGAATTTTTACTAAGACAGAACGAACACATAATTATCCCAGCATGTCTTTTGCTTCATATCATTGCCCAGCTTTGTTAGCATGCATTAAACCAACAAAACCAATGGTAATCGACAGAACAAAACTAATTAGGTGGGCATCAGCTGGTGCATAAAAATCAATAGCATGGCATACACATACATTAGCAAGTATCTGGCCCAGTATTCCTCATGGAAGGTACAGGCCTAATGCCAAAGCTTATATGGTTGGCTCAATTCAGTGTCTGTGTTTATTTCTGAGAAACATCCTATGAGACTGAACAAAATGGCATCTGCACTATGGTTGTATTTACTATGTGTCATTACTTACAGGCTATACAGCCAAAAGAACTTGTGCCATGTCTCCAGACCTATCACAATTTGGGTCTGTCTTTAGTTGTTGTATTACCACCTCAGCCTCACTTCATAAGTAAGTTAATGCCCTCTCCAGTTGTTCCACGTTTTCATGTTCTCCAATCTTGACTGACTGCAGAAAAATGAAATCCACATTTGCAGGTCACAGCCTTGGTCCTCCCATCAGCTTCTCAACACTTAGCAGGGCCATAAGCCTTCCAAGGCCACTTCCATCTAACAATGCTTAGGTGCTTCAATTATAAACTATTTCTATTAACGTTTAATTGCACTTATGGTGTTGGTGTATACATCCAGGCTAAGACAAAAATGTTTGGTCCATTTGATAGGTGGCAATCTCTTTAGGCCAAGAACACCTTTCACAGATTATAAGTCAAGGTGCTTGACTTGACATACACTTCTGTGGCCTTCAGAAAAGTTGCTATGGTGTTTTGCTATTGCTGACTGACATCTGCCACGTGGCAGTTATATCATGGTCCAGGACATTCAGCAAAGGTTCGTAGAACTAAAATCAAATCTATTCTAACAGGCTTCAAATGAGCTTTGAAATCTGCATTGTTGTAAGAAAAGAAATCAGAGGTTTACAAGCTAAAGTTATAAATAAAAAGTAATACATTTTACAAACAGCCAAATGATATGGTTGGTTCTTAAGCTTTTTTGACAGGTGATATTGAAGATCTAAGGAAAAAAATACAGTAATTTATTAAAATACTGTGATTTTTACTATTCTCTCCTCCACTGGAAAACACTTTTAGTACTTCTAGCATAGAGTATAATTGCTTTTGCATTAAACTGTCACAGTCCTGCTTTTCAGGTGTACCATAAATGTAATGGCAAGATGCATTTGCTGAAAATACTAGTAAATTATGCTAAAATTTCCTAACCAGCAAACAAGAGACAAAATCAAATTGTTTTTGTGTCCTTCTTCATTCCTCCAAATTCTTCAGTAAATCCACTATAGGATGGATCCATCTCTGGCGTACTTGGTAACTGACATCAGACATAAGTCACTTGCAAAACTGGGTTCACTCTTCACTAATAACTACTCAGCAATTCAAGAGTAATGAGGTTAGTTATGCCCATAAGCATTCACTCTGCATATATGTAAAAATTTAACCATTGTGAGACTATTTTGACCTCGTGGAGATGTATGAATCTTGTAGCTATGCAGTGCCACCTTCCATACAATTTCTATGGTAGCTTTCAAGCTGGCAGAGAGGTGACAGTGGCCTTGTTTTGCTTATTGTTGGTCTAAGCATACCTATTCAAGTACTTTTTATTTCTCAGGTGCTTTTAAGTGCTAAACCAGAATATAATTTATGGCCACTTGGTCTGTCTTCCTTTTAGGAATCTGCCCCAAAGCCACAGCCTGAAGAAGACTTTTACATTCATTTAATCTGAATGGGTTTTGAGAAGTTCCAGATAGCCCCAGAAAACAAGAGTGACTTCTCTCACAGTGATGTGAAACATGACCGTACTAATCTCAGCTCATCTTGTTGAGAAAACCCTGCTCTTCTGAGGTACCATGCTTTCAGTATGTATACTATGCACATGTAAGAAAAATTTGACCTGTAAGAAAGATTTGACCTTCATTTGAAAGTGTTCTCTTTTTCTCTTTTCTTCTTCAGCCTTCCTGGACTTCTATTAAGTGTGAGTTGGCTTTCAGAATTTGTCTTGCCAACAGCCTTTCTAGGTGAGACAGTATCGTCTGTTTGTGATAACCAACAAAAGGTTCTATATGTGACAACAATAAAGCATAAGGGGAGGGATGTAGGTTTTTTAATTGAGTAAGTTCTTTCATTTATATCAGATACATCCTCTGGTACTACACTCAACCTCTTTGAAGGTCGTCTGAGATTAATAGTCCTCTGAAATTGATATTCTTCCTGCAAGAACCCATAGCGGACAGGCTCCTACAGATTACGAACCATGTAAAATACAGAGTACTTTGATTTCTTTGTCCATTTTGGAGTTGAGACTCCTAGACATTGCTATTATGCATCGTACTGCCTATATTTCAAGTGACAGATGACAAACAAGAAGATAGGATGTAAATTATCTCACTGAAACCATCATAGCCATCATGATAATGTCATTTACCTAATGGCTAAAAAAATAAATCACAGACTTGCAGTAGTGCTGAGTCCCTGTGTCCATGATCTCAGGAATGCTTTCCATTTCCTATGAAGACCGTGGAAGTCACATTGACAAAATTAGTCACAATTTACTGCTTTGTCTAGGTGTTCTTATGGCAACAAGTTTCTACCTTTTTGGCATAAACTTATGTTTCTGGGCTCCTTTATCATCATGTCCTTAAATGAGCTACTTTGCACACACAAAACAGTGTGCAAGGAAGTAGGAAATACTGAATAAATTAACATCAGAGGAAGAGAGAGAGATGCAAAAAAAAAAAAAATCTAATTTCTTCTTGCTTTTTTAAATGAAACTCATCTGTCACAAAGAAATAGGGAATGTCACCTAATGTCAAAGGGAATTGATCAAGAAAATGCTGAACAGTGAAAGCGAGGCTTGTTACATTAGCTGGAACTATGCCTGAATTAAAGCTACATGACTAACTTATTATCACAGAGCTACAGGTAGATACTGCAATCTTTGAATAAGTAAAAGGCCATTACTGTTACTTATGTAGTAACATTCAAATTAGAATGTCAGCAGCCATTAATTTTGTATCTCAACAGTTGTCTGTACAAAACCAAAACAAAACAACTAAGTTCAAAACAAGTAAACATTTTCCATTATATACTTGCTTAATAGTTATAATTTTCTACATTTCTGGAGAGATGAGGGAGGTAATAAAAATGGAGGGTTTTTTTTTTTTAAATAAGCTTTTTTAAAACTCTTGTTTACTTTACTCTTAATCTAACATAATACTCAAAGAATCCTTATAAAACTACATAAATTTTTTGGTGGCTTAAGGGAATAGTAGTAGAGTTTTTCTCAAATTTATTAGTGCAAATTTATCATTGATTCATAGTAAAGTCTAACTGTTTCCCAGGCTTTTTAGGTCTTTTATGGACTGTAGGAAATAAATCATTGGTCTTACAATGGTTCCTACTACAACATATGCATATCTCTTTAGTGATTTAGGTTCCTCTAGTCCCCTGATGAAAACCAGTGCAGGGTCAGAAGACAACTGTGGTCTTTACTTCAATACAAAGAGTGTTGGACATCTTCTGGGATCTCAGGCAGTTTTATAGCATGCACCACCACAAAGCAGCCAAGCACAAGCAAGTACCGGGCATGCAGGAGCACCAGATGAAGGAGCTGTAGCATCGTGGCAGGCCTGCACCATGGACCAATAGTAGCAGCAGCAGGGTCAGGACCTAGAAACAGCAAAGCAAAATCAGGGGATATTTCTGTACACAGTTCTCCACGCCCTTTCCCCGTTGCTGGCATCCACTTAAAGTCCGTTTTATCACAGCTGCTTATGTCCACTAGGTGGTAGCAAAAAGGCGTTATTGGGAGCGGAAGGGTCCAGCAGGGTCAACGCACCCATCTCCACCAGTGCATGGGATGTCTGCAGGGCAAACCTGGAGTCAAGCTGCTGGTGGTGGTGGGTAGTGGGGAGCGACCCTCAGGAGTTTCAATTGTATAGATCCTGGACTAGGAACTCGCTGAAGAGTAACTGCTTCTCGAACTTCGGGAAGATGCAAGGCAAGCAAGTTGCTGCAAACGTTTTGCTTTTTCAGAACTACAAAGTAGGAAGAAGGGAGTACTTGGGGATTTTCTCATTGAAAACAACCCCAAAATATGCAGAGGAATTCTCTGGTGTGATGCTGTCCCACACACAAGTTGTCAAGTGCGTGGAGGTTTCCAAGGTCAGCTCATTTCTTCAGGGTATGCTAGGTACAGTAAGGAAAATGCTAGAGGCCAAAGAGGGGAGCAAGGTAAAGCCAGCTCATGGTGTCCTGATGGCATTATTCCTTTAAAAATGACTACAGTTAATAAATTAACTGAACTGTCTGTTGGGATGAAGATTCAGGCACATGCTTAAAGACCCAAACATTGGTCTCCTTCTGCCTCACATCTGTAACACTGCTTGCACTAGAGCTTAGTAAAAAAATATGAAACTTCTGATTTCTTAGAATTTCTCCTTTTCCATATAGGGACAAACTCAATAGTTTTAAAATGGAAGATGAGATTATTTTTTTTTGTGAAAACAGAGCAAAAGAATTGCCTTGACGTAATTAGAGCATTTACATGGGAAAAGAAAGACAATAAACCAAGAATGATTTCTCATTCAAATCCTAGCCTTGCTTGATTCAGGGCAAGCACTTGATTTCAACAGGTAGCTTTACCACACACGGTGACCTCTACATGGGTCATCTCATGGGACACAGTGATGCAGTCTGTCTCTATCCAGTCTCTACTTATTTGCAGGTCTCTCTCAGCATGTTAATCTGAATTACCACACTACAGAAAACATCTTCTGCTGGAACATTCTTGTAATATATTTGATTACCAAAAAAAAAGCATCTTTTATTTGGAAAATTGCTCCAGGAACTCCTGACCATCTCTGTTCAATGGAGCAGGAAGGCCATGATTTCAGGGTAAAAAAACAAAGCTCAGCAAACTGCCTGACCTCCTCTTGTGCACATACAACATCCCAGCTACTGCTGGAGCCTAGTAGAAAGCGTGGCAGAACGACTGTGCAGTCATTTGGTACCAATCAAGTAGCCCTGGGAAGGGTGCAATTTGTTTCTCTTCTGCAGCTCCTCAGCATTTAAGCTGCAGCAGCTTGGCCTTCTTGAGAGAAGTCCTGACCAGACTGCAATTTAGTTGAGTTCTTATTGTTGTACAAGAGAAAAGCAGAGTAAGGAAAAAAACAAACAGAACAAATCCGGTAACTCTTTATTAAAAGTGAATTGTTTCGAGAGCAAAAATTCAGAAAATGTCCCAAGCCAAATAGGATCAACTATATTAAATTTTCATTCCTGCATTCCTGCAGGTTTGATTCACAGGCAAAGTAATCAATAATCACATTTTTCCTGATCTTAGCAACATCCTAGAGGTAGTACTTTCTCAGGGATAAACTGTTCAGCAGTTTCTTCAGTATATTAATCACAACCAAGCCTTTCTTGAATGCCAGACAGTCCCATACTTCTGCTATTTATATATTTTTTTAAAGGTGATATTAAAAACACAACAAAAACTTCCTGGTTTATTTGACCGTTACTTAACTTCATATCCTTTTCACAAGACAAGAGTGCCTAGGAATCCAATTCCTGTAGCACCTCCATTTCCTTGTATAAATTGTATTTGTGACAGTTCCTGCATTTAAGTTATAACCCGGTCTTGCTTCATTTTTAGATTTCACCATAAAAAGAATGCTTTAAATCAAGGTGAATACATTTCTGTTACTATGGTAGACTTCACAAAGGCTTTTCCTGATGTCAAATCTTCTCTAGCCTCTTGACAAATACCATTGCATTTGTAGATGAAAGTTTTCCCACTAACAGGATATGTAGCCTTTCACCTCTAAGATACTGGTTTGCATCCTGCCTTCCTCAGTTGCCAAACAAGTGTCAAAGAGCAGCAATTTAGATTACAAGAGTTAAAGGATCTTGATCTAATTTCCAGGGAAAAGACATTCACAAAGCATAGAAGCACTTCATTTGGCCCCTTTCTTTTGAGACTGGCCTTGCTAACCGAGGAGTTAATAATCAGAAACTAAAGTTAGACCAGCTCAATTATGAAATAAAGTGGACATTTTTGGTAAGCCACGTGATAAAGTAGCTTACAGATTTAGCAGAATTTAGATTTGGTCAGGGAAAGGGTGTCAAGTGACCAGAAGCACGTACTGCATGGATCCTGGTAATGGAAGCTTTAATACCTTTGCTTTACCCTCTGCCAGCAAGAAGAGGCTGGTGACTGCAGCATCCCTTTCTCACTTGTTAATTGTTTCCCTCTGTGCTGATGTCTAGCAGTGCTTTCTCCAAATCAGGGTTGGCATACAGGCAGAAGAAAACCTACTCTTTTTGCATCTGAGCCATACCTATTCCATGGTTAAATAGAGTATTCTGTTATCATTTTCTTCATGGATGATGGTCCAGGAGCAGCAGTAGTAATAAATTCTCTTGCCCTGTGCAATTTCATTAACCTTGTTCAATTTGTGACTACGAGCTTTGCAACCTCAGGTGTCCCCTTATTTTCTCCCATCAGATGAGCAAGTTAGTCATGCGCAGCTTTATTTATAAATGTAACATGACCTTGTTTATCTGAACTCTAAATCTTTTGGGTAAGCACAGAGTCTAGACAAATGCGGATGCTGGCCCTGAGTGTAAAATCCAACATTTTCTGAGCACACTGTGCTGGCTGAGTAAAAGCAAGAAGACATCCTAAAGAAAGGGGAGACCATAAGGAAAGCAAGCAGAAGGAGCACTTCAGTTAAAGTAAAATACAAAGGCTTTGCGCACGCACACAAAAACGCCCCAAAACAAATAAAAAAAAAAAAATACCTCACCAATACCCATGCATAACATGCATGGAGGCAGGGAAGAGAGAGCTGCTCTTTGGGTGCGACCCGTATATGATGGAGCAGTACAGATATTGCAGTTCGGTCTTGCCCATCCTCCTGTCACTGCTTGCCATCTTTGCCTATTTGGAGGTGTAAGGGAGGATACCAGCTACCCTGGGACCATTCTGCTGAGCAGTTACACTGTTCTGTCAGCTGCAGTGGGCAGACTTATTTTTCAGTCATTTTCTGGTTTTCGTTCTGCAAGATGTCTTTTTGGTTCTGGCAGATTTTTCCCTTTTCTTCCTGGTGAGTGCTGAGGTGAAGAAACTGCTCTGTTTTCCAGCACTATCTAGCACATCCATGGACAACTTCCCCTTGGCTTAAGCAGTCTCTCACAGACCTTTTGTTCCTGACAAAATTTATTATAAAAGTCCCACTTTGTCTTCACGGACAGACTTCAGCCTTTGTTTGTCAGATCTTTTGTTGCCTTCCTTCTGGTTTTGTTGACCTTTTTCTGTCATTTTCCTGTTTCTTTGGGTTTGTGATGTTGCGTTGATCCTGCTGATTTATATTTTTTACTGTGTCTTTATCTATTCCACACCCCAACATTGAGATAACTGGCCATTTCTTGTTCATCAAGTACTTCTGACTTGGGAATAAATATCTTGAAGTCCCTATTACTTTCCCACTCCAAGCTATTCTTTGCTGTGCTCAGTGAAGTCCATAGCCCTCCCTCAGAAGGTCAATGAAAGTCATGTTTATGCGTATCAGGACAGAATTTGGCAACAAAAGCTTACATTTTTCCATGTTTTACTTTGCGGAAACTTAAAAATAGAAATATAAGAAGAAGTGATTTTTTTTCCCAATTCACATTTCACATCAGAGCATAGATGTTTATTACCTTAGTGATGTGTGTTCCACTTGTGTCTGCAATCCCAACAGCTCCAGATGGGTGTTTTTCAGGGGAGTAGGACACATGAAGTCAGTGAGTGTTTTCCTGGGACACTCAGAGCCTCCGACTTCGAGCATTCACCTACCTGCAAACTTGAGATTGGCTGTTTTTCAAATATTTGGGAAGGTAAAAGGAACAATATGCAATTGGGTAGGTACCTGCATATAAATATTCAGTAATTTTGCCTCATAACAGAGTTGGATCAAGAGCTTCAGTTCCTTGTTCTGGATTCTAGCAACAGCTTACTGTGGAAACAGCTTACACTGGAAATACAGAAGATTGCTACACTAGCACAAAGATCTTGAACTGGAAGATTCGATTAAAAGGCAACAGAAGATTAATTAGCATCATGTTATCATATGTGTTGCTGGGCTTAATGCAGGGAATGGATTTAGTACAAAAGATGAGCCTGAATGTCCTCAGTAGGCAAGAGGACATTCGTGGAAGAGGGACAAATAAAGGAAATTTATATGCAGGTGAAATTGTTTGATTTTCCTTATTTTTGTTTGTCATTGCATTGATTAGATAAATTTTCGATTCTAAGCAACATAACAGCCATATTTGTGCTCTTTACTCTAAAACAAACAACCAAAAAAGTGTCTTACCTGAGTTGTTTAGAAAGGTAAATTGTATGTCATAGGTATGAGTACAATACCACCTTCATTTTTTTTTTTCAGTCCTGGATGCCATTTTATTTAAGAGAGCACTAATTAGGGCAAGTAATCAAGGTGAAGAGGATACATGATCCTTAACAGTTTGTTAGAAAAATGTTGTAAGATCTACAAGAGAGACCTCAGGCTGCTGTATTAATTGAGTCCCATCAGAGACTTTCTTATTTCATATCTGGTAATCGCATACCACCTGAAGACAAACCTTTATTTTTGTGCTCTGAGCTATGGAAAAAAAAAGTTTGCAATATTTTTTAAATTACTTTACCTGCAGATGTACTTTACTGAGGTCACATAAACACATTTCAGTAATTTTTCATCAACATGCTGCCCATGAATTTGCATTCTTCTTTATACAACGCTAACAACTCCACCGCTGCTTGCTTACAGGCCATATTCACAGGCTAAGCTTCTCAAACAAAAGATTTCATGTTTTGTTCACTTTCTTGCTCTATTTTTACAAATTATATATTTAAAATTGATTGCCAGTATTGAAACATGAAACATAATTGAAAAAAACAAATATTAAAATTGGCCTAAGGATATAGTCACAGCAATGTCTGTAGGTATAGCCTACATGGGAACTGTCTAGTCCCTCGACAAGATAAATGCATTCTTTTTCAAGAAGAGTTTATACTTGCAGGGGAGTGCATATACACTGACATTTCTTCCTATGCATTTTTTCATAAATGTTTCTAACAAATTGCCCCACTGAAGAAGAATATAGATTCATTTAAAACAATGCATAGTTCTTGTTTCTGGTCATAACATGCATATAATATTTTAAAAGAATGATCATGTATTAATAGGTTTTGCGAGGCCATGATGATACTTTCTTACATTACCTGAGAGCAAATTAGTAGGCCATGTTTGCAATTATTGCATGTCATATGGTGTTTAGTAATTTCTGTAGAATATATTTTACAGACTCATTAAAACACACTCAGACTTGAGTGTTGATAAAAAATATTTAATCTGAAAATATGAATGTAGGAGGTTTTTTTATGTAGTGTTGCACCTGCAGTAATGGCAAACAATATGGGAATGTACAGAAACCTGGATGAAATTGTTCATATCTCCCACTACCCATGGTTTATATTTAGAAATAAGAAATTATGACCGAAGCTGTTGTTACAATTTTGAACTGTGCCCTGCACAGTTGAACATGTGTTCAAAGCCCAAGTTTGCCTAAAACAAGCAGTCAGCCTGAGATCAAACGTTCCCTTTGCAGGGAATGGGAAGCACAGAGAACTTTGGACTCTGTAAGTTTGAGTTTCTGCTGCGTTGCTCCGTGTGCCACCTCTATGGCATGGGAGTAGGAGAGAAGGCAAGGATGGTGGGAGGGTTTCACAGGTGGTTTCTGATGGTCTGGAACAAGAGGAAGTGACTAAGAGGAGAGGCAAGAAAGTGACTCTGGTTGTCTTTTGGTCCTGAGTCCCACTTTGAGGTGTCCGAGTGAGAAGGGTGGATGAGTAGGGACATGAGTTGCTCATTGGTAACCACAGTCCCACCTGACCCAGAGGTCCTTGCAGCCTTGAGCATCCTCCTAACCTATACTGCTTCTGACCCACACTCCTTTCCCTCTTCTGACTCCAATGTCATATCCCTCACTTCCCTGCATTGGAGTGACCCACTGAGAGCTCAAATGACCTAACTACGTTCACTCTACAACTTCTTCCTCTGTTCTCATCACTTCCTTTCCTTCCAGTTTCCCTCCAATCCCAAATCCCTTCTCACCTCTCGTTTCAAATATCCCACTTCCCCTCTTCTCAAATGTCTGATAAGTTAACCACAGTGCCCTCAGCCTCTCTCATTCAAGAGCATCTCCTCATTAAGCCCTCTCTTGTTTCAAGACCAGACCCCGCAACTCACCCTGGAGCCTCTTACTGGCTGCTTTTCACTCCTCCCCTCACCCCTAATCCTCCATCTTGCTCTCAAATTCTCTTCCAGCTCACCTCCAGCACATACACACATGCCTTTATCTGTAGCTCCTTTCCCACTTACGTTCTTGCCTCAGATCACTGAACTTGCTGTAGCTTTTCGGTTCTTCCTGCTCAGCTTTGGTGATGTGCCCGTCTGCTGGTGCAGCAGCGAAAGCCTCCTCCTTTCTTGGTAGTCCTTGCAGGATAAAAGGAAGGAATCAGAGCCCCTTCTTTTTCCAAGGTTTTCAAAAGCTCAGTCTGCCCTTACCAGATGCCAACAAGAACAAAATTTTAAAAGAAAATAGTGGGGTGAGGAAGAGAATGTAGAGTAGTCATATTTATCAAGAACAGTTTCTGCAGAACAGGTATCTGTCCCTGATTTGTCATAGGAGTGGAGAGTGGAAAAGGGAATTTGCCTAGAGGAAGAAGTAAGGCAGGAAACTTTGGCCAGGTCAGCATTCCCCTAAGCAAATCCCTGGAAAGGTAGAGGGGATCAGAGCAGGACATCTCCCATCTCCCTCAAGTCTGCATTACACTTGTGTTCTCCAGCACATCCAAAGCAGCACAGCCCAAGCTGCTCTACATGCGTCATATTTGAGCTCCATCTCTGTCAGAAGGAAATGGGGCCCTGGACCCCCAAGTCCTTGGGAACAAAATGAAGCAAGCCATTGGGGACCTAACTGAACCAACAGGGGAAATTTCTGGTTTGGATTTTGAGAAGCTTGCAACACAGGCCATAAAAATTTCCCCAGAGCTATGTATGAACAACTGCAATGCAGCAGCCCAGTGTTAGTTGTAGGACATTATGATGGCAACTGGAGAATTCCTTCATGTATATTGTTGCAAAATGGTACTGAGCAATGTTTATGAGTATATCCTTGAACATTTTTCCATCACTGAAAGTGACTAATCCTGTGCAGGTTTAGCCAAACTTTCTCAGAATGCCAGGCAGTGCTGAGGAGCAAAGCAGTTGAACCATTACGTGAACTACAGTGTAGCTGTTAGCAAGGACGGTTGGCATGAGAGAGGGGGAGGAAAAAAAAAAAACAGTCTCCCTTCTGCTTCAGAATTTCTTGACAAGGTAAAGTTCTTTCCATAGAGAATAAAGGGGCTCTTCATGATGACTGAAGAAGAGTAATTTCTGATGAAAACAAACATCCAAGTTCTGGAGGAGAAACAAATTAGCCGAATGATCAATCTATTGTGAAGAGCACTACTTTAACAAACTTACTTACCTATTTCCAGCAAATGGCTAGGACATATTCAGACACTCCAGATTCCTTCTTGTAGATGTCACGTGCACAGACACTACCCTTCTCATTATTGTACACGTGATTTGTACATTTTTCTGCTGGTATTACTGAAATATCAGTTTTAAAACAACAAACAATATTTCCTCCACATGCCAAAGAAAACAGGAATTTTAACATCTTAAGCCCTCCCTAGAGATGGCAGGATTCCCTTGGTTTGTGTGTTTCTCCGCAGAGTTGCACATTGTGCCAATGTGAGGGAGGGACGACTGCTCTGTTTTTTTCCACTTATTTCCCAGTGAGGAGCTCTTTGTCCACAGACTCCTATGACAAGTCTCCTTCTTTCCTGGCTGTGCTTATGATTTCTGAATCTGCTAGGTAGAGTAGTTTTGTACATGGGGTTAAAAATGTTGCATTTGCCCCAGACTCATGTGGCGAACAGCAGGCTTGAAAGGAGGAAGCGTGGCAGGTTAAGGCTAGCTGGGCCTCCCTCAGCTTTGGTCCTTCTTCAGGAAACCCCTTTCTTCCTACCAGGCAAATGTTTCTGCTCCTTATCTGCTCACCTCTCCATGTAATCTCTGGTTTCCCTCTGCCACCAAGATCTGTGTGTGGGCTGCTTCTCGAAGGATGAATGTTCAGTTCCAGCAGCAGCCAGCCGACCCTCTGCAATCAGGGCACTGCTCCTCTGCCTGACTCTGACTCAGAAACAGCTGGGAGTCCTCCTACCCTTGGCGCTTGGCTCCTCTTGCCCCACGTTTGTCTCCCATCACACAGTGCCATGCTGGGCTGCCAAGTATTCCACTTAGGTAACACTTGGCATTTCCAGCCCCAGGGCCTCAGCACTGACGCAATTTCCAAAATTATTTTTTAAAAAGCCACAAATATTTTGAATTCCTAGCAACTGAGAAACCCCAAAAGCAAGAAAGCAGCATTATTCTGCCAGGAAGGGAAGAGGAAAGGCAATGGGGAGAAGACTGGTGGATTGAGAACTGCTTCATCTTTCTACTCCCTCCTCCTCTTTAAATTTACTGGTAATGCAAGGTCAGGACAGAGGGGAGAAAGAAAGGGAGGAAAAACTGGGGTGGAGAGAAATAAATTCTGGAGTCGTCTCCCCAGGAGTAGAAATGGAAAAGATCACAGAATACAATGGCTGCATCTTTCCCTCTCTCTTCTCTAGCTTCTCACCTCCATAAAACCCATCTATGAATACAGGTGAGAGACAGATGTTATTAATTTTTCCACTTCTTCCTTCATTGAAAATAAATAATCAGAGGCATAGTTAATGGTTAATGCTGCTGAGTTCATGGAGCAAACAATTCTCTTTTCCCATCTTGCCCTTAGTTTAATTATGAACTCAGGCTGCCTTCAGGCTACAAAGGGCAAGAAAGCAGGGAATACATTCACCCAGAAATGCAGTCAGTGTTTGATGTCTCTGAGCTAAAATAAAATAAAAAAAAAAAATTGCAGTGAGAATAAAAGCAATATGCAAACCATGGAGCTTGGAGTCAAGGGGAGAAAAAGAAAAAAAAAAAAAAAAGGTCTGAAGACAGCTGAGCAACTAGCAACATGAAGGACTTCCAAATTCAGCAGTAAGGCCGGAAAGCTGTTTCAATGAAGGTTTTTTAGTAAACGGTCTTCTAGGTAGTCTCAGATTAAAAAATAAATAAGTGAGCTGTGGCTGCTGTAAGCATGGCCTCTGGGCTTGCCAACATTGAACAAGCAAGGTAAGAGGAGAAAAATCAAGACCCCAGAGTCTGGAGTCAGAAGAGTGACAGAGAAACCCAGAAACCCTGTAGGGGTGCAGAAGAGCCAGAGAAAGTGGTGTATCCCCACACTCCTCCAAAACACACAGGGAACGCGAGGATTGCCTTGGAGTATGTGGTGCTCTGAAGCACTGAACGTCAGACCTCAGTATTTATCTGTCAGGGAGGTGAAAGCAGAGCTGAAGGACCACATTGGATGAGGATGCTTATACAAATCTGAGACTCAGCAGTGCCATGAGCAGTCACTGTACAACTTCACAGCCACAGAGACTCTCCAATTCCTGATGCTGCAGGAAGGAGAGGGCAGCTTTCTGTCTGGGTTATTCCATGGTGGGAGAGGACAGCGTTTACAGAAGCCTGCCAGAAGGCAAAGAAGGATTTGGAGCTTTAGTGCAAATCAAAACTAGTCCCCAAAATATTTCCTTCAAGTGTGATCCACATTTTTCTGCTGCCCAAAGCAAATTGAAGCTCCTAGTCTCAGCATCACAGCTAAACAAGGAGTTGATCCAAAGTTCATTAAGCATCAGAGAAGTGAATTGGGCTTGCCTTTGGATACAATAAAATACAGGTGGCTGTTGTACTTATAAGGAATAGGAGACACACACAAAATAGCTGACTTCACAGAATGTATAAGGTCACTATTATTTGCAGAAGCCATAAAACATGATTAATAGAACAGATATGCTCAAAATTGTTAGGAATGCAAAATTAATCATTAGAAGTACCTGATAGCTCGTGGAAAGCATGCTTTTTGAAAGTCAGGCAGGTAGATAGGCCGATTTCTAGGAGAAACTCCAGGGAATATCTCCCATAGTTTAACATTAAAAGAATAGAGTACTCCAACATGAGACTGCTGCTAGAAATCCTGCACATGAGAGAACTGTAGATACTGAAGACACAACACCTACAGACCGCAGATTCTGAAAACATCTAGCTGATACAGAGTGAAAAGATACCCTAATTTTAACTAGTTTTGTAGAACTCAGAGAGCTGTCTTCCTGATCTGTGCCTTTCCCTATATCATCTAGTGAAATTGCCTTGTTAATCAGCACATGAGTTTTCTAGAACAATTGAGTCCTAAGGGAACACTATAGGAAGGATACAGTTTTGACATGGAAAAAAAAAAAACAACAAACAAAAGACTCTAAAACCTAAAAAAAAACCCCAAAATCCAAATAGCTGCTTTACGGTCTTACCTGTTTAATACTGAAAGATGATATTTCAATTTAGATGCTGGTATCCAGATCACAGGCAGTAATATTTACATATGCATCCCAAAATCTAACTATCTTGATACAAAAAAGAGTCCTTAAGCAACATGAGGAGAAAAAAAAAAGCAACTTGTGGCACAGCACCTCACGAACTTTGAAATGGTGATATACATTATATACATTTAAAACTAAGACTGAGTAGAGGGGCTTTCAGTGATGTTGGAAGCATATCCCTTGTTGTTAGAACAACCATGGGGTTTCAAACAGGAGCCCGAGTGGGTTATTCAAGCCCCACTGCACATTTACAGTTTAGGAAAGGAGAACCCAGAGACTTTTGTGAAACAAGATGGAGAGAATATATACTCCTTTCTTTGGTTTTGGAACCATTAGCACAGGTGATCGGACTGTAAGTGAGATGAATTAATTTTGGAAAAAAAGACAAGTGTATTAATGCATGGTCAAAGGACGGCACATCATTAACCTGATAATATACTTGAAATGCTTTATTAAACAAAACCCATAAATGCAATCTTTTCCCTATCAGAAAGCTGACTAGTGAGATTTTCCTAAAAGTTGACATGATTTGCATATATTTTTTGAACTTTTTTTTTTTTTTTTTGCCAGAATACCAAGTCTCTTCTCTGTGAAGGATCTGACCACTAGTTGGCATTGTTACTTCATTCAAATAAAGAGCCTTTAAATGAGGTGTTCAGCTACAAACATCAATCCCTGCATTTTTGAGCTCTAAGTTTCGCTTAGTAACATCTGAGAAAGGTGATAAGAAAAAATGGAGGAAAAGGTAATACATTACTGGAAAAAGTATTTCCTCCACCACACCTCATGTATCTCTTTCAGGAAATTTTTAGTTCTACCTAGAATTCTGATGGAGGGACTTCGTGTATTTGTGGAAAACACAAACAAACAAACACCCCATAGCCATAGTCATGCTTCAGCAGTTAAGTCCAGCCTGTGAGCGTAGACCCTGTGGTATTCGCAAGTGAGGAAGCTTAAATAATAGAAACACAAGTGTTGAATGCAAATGTGAAATAAAAGCACCATATATTCCCGTGAGCTGCTCCTTCTGTTACAGCTCTGATAACGCAGCACTACAGGGGTTCTTTATGTCCTGTTCAACCAGCTCTGAGCTGCTGGTAGTAATCTAAGTGACACCTTTTCTGCATGGAGTTTCTGTCATTTTTAGAATAAAAGGAAGGTTTTTTTTTTCCTCATCTTCTCAGAAAAGCAGGGTGCTATGTTTGTCAGTTGGAGTGCAAAGAGGCCTTTGGGGCAGATTCTGCCTGTGCATCCCTAATGGCTGCTCAGCCCCGAGTCCGTTCAATCTGAGGCTGCGTTATCACACACAGGGTGAGATGCCGGATTCTTCCTGGCTGTGCTACCCGTAGCTCTGCCTTGCACAACTGGGGAGTATCTCCAGGGTTCAGCAACACAAGTTGGTTACGGGGGTCCCTGCAGACAGGCAAGTGGCAAAGAGAACAGGTTGTCTCTCTGTGCCCAGTCGGTGGGAAAAGGAGAAGGGATTTCCACCTGTTGGAGTCTAACTTCTAGGGCTGATATTGAAATAGTTAATGTTTTGGGTTAGCTATAAATTGGGCTTCCTTTCAATTAAATTAACATTTCAGTAACGTAGAAGCAAGCTTTCAAAAATATCCACTTCTCAAAAGAAAATGAACACAACCTGAAAGAGCTGCTTTAGAACAATAAGAAAGATCTAATCTCTATAATACTGCAAATCCTGGCTCGTACACAAACCCACAGACTGACACTACTAGCACATTAACTACAGTGAGTCACAGAAAGGTTCTCAAATTAAATCCTCATCTACACTACTGACACAGTTTATGGCCTTAGGTATGTCTCATCGACACTCCTGAGCCCTAAAATACACGTAACACTTACCCAGCATTAGGAAGATTAATTCATTAGTGACTGCAAAGTGCTAAGTAAATATTTACAACAATTAACAACCAAGTAGGATGTTTTCATCACCAAAACAAAAAGAAATGTAAAATGCAAGCAGCACCAATGTGAATGGTGGAAAATAAAATTAAAGCAAAAACTTCCTTCCATTCTAATAAATGTTGGAAAGCCAAAACAACAACAAAAAGCAGTCAATCAACTAGACTGTGGGTTTGAGTAACTTGAGTAGCTTGACATCAACTCTTTAAGAACGCACTGTAGGCTGATATTTGAGAAAATTTAAACAGACTTTGCAACTGCTTTGCATATACAACTTTATAAAGTCTCCTGATAAAAAGCAGCTGATCCCACAATATCCAAGATATCCCCTATTGCCCTAGATTTAATTAAATTAAACTACTCATAAGATTATGCTATGCCACAGGGCAATTCATGGACGATCAGAGAAGCTATAGTAAACCATCCCCAAATTTTCCACTATCAAATATCTTAGCAATTGTTTTCATTTGAAGAAGCTGCACATTAGAAGCACTCAGTGGGTTGGAGATAGCAGATGTAATGCTGCTTAAGACACCCATGTGTGCAGCCTGCTCTCACTCCTCTCAGTGAGAAGCGACTGAAGCATGCATGATGGCTCCTAGTGTGTAAAACAGACTGGAGTCTGATATCCAGTTGTACTCATTATCAAAACCTATATAAATGCTGTCCAAATTATTTAGCATTAAAAGCTTCCATCCTTTGAAGATAAACAGGTTAACAAGCTTTAAAATCATTAATGAAGTAAGGCTTGAGGAATATCCTTCTGAGCTGCGTAAACATTGGCTCAGTTAATGTCTCATGCCATCAACAAAGAAAGAACACTAGCAGACCCAGGCCAAGATGCTGTGGGAAATAAGTGGAAGGCAATAACAGCTGGAAATATTTGGCACATACAATAAAGTTTTGAAACCCTTTGGATACTGGGTTTCCAAGCTTTTTTTTTTTTTTTTTTTTTTTAACCACAAAATATTTCATTAGCACTTGCATGAGAAATAAGGTCAGCAGCACCCAGGTGTGCCATGACATTTTTGCCTGCTCTGAGATGGTACAAACATCCCTCTCCTTCCTCCCTCTCCCCCTCCAATTATCTGTTTGCCAAATGCATGTAACAGCACATCTTCAGAGCTAATGTTATATCTCCAGGAGGAATATGTATCTGTCTGGATATATTACATTTGGGAATCCAGTCTTCTTAAGGTGATTTGCTGATGAAATGGGCTTCATACAATAGTGCTGTGTATCTGTCCAGCTTTGCATTTCCTAATGGTTTCCAAACGTGACAGGCAGTTTTAGCCGCATTTGCTGGATGGATTGAGGAGTTCCCAAATTCTTACAGTGCTGCATGAGGGTAGAAGATTCCAGCAAATGCCCCTGTTGAGGGAAAGGCTGCAACAGGGAATTAGCAGCTTCCTGCTGAATTGGGTCAGGGAGGACATGTACAGCTCAGAACAAGGCATCACATGCACTGCTTTTGGCTATACGGTAGTTCAGAGGAAGATGAGGGTATGTATGCAGGGAGCAAAAAGGCAGGGAACACTGAAAGGGGAAGAAACATATTGGTGGAGGGCTCTGAAGAGGTGCAACTGTTAAATCTGGAGGGTTTTTTAAAAAATTATTTATTTATTTATTTTTACTGGTGGAAAGTTGAGATCTAGGATGCAAGACTTGGGGGACCTAGTTGGGGGAGCTAAATTTCTGCTGCTCAGAAGAAGAATAGTTTCTTTCTACTGCAATAGTTCCTAACTATTTAGACATCTCACTCAATCAGATGAAACTGCTTGTTCACTGATCGGTGTGATGGGAGATGAGAAAAGTAAGAACACAAATATTTGTGTACTGTGGTACAGTAGTCCCAGGCACTGCATGGACCTAGCTGTGCTCTCTCCACAAATGTAAACAGAAAAGATTATTCCTGTCCTAAAACAAATTACATAAATATTTTTCCTGTCTGCCCTAAAATAGTGAAACCCAAACTAAACATAAACCAACCACCCTCTTTTATGATGATTATAGCCTTGCTGGATTCAATGCACAATAACATTGGCCTGAATTATTTGTTAAAGGTTGCAAGGAAAAGTACAGCAGCAAGACCTTGTAGCTGGCAGTGTTTTTGTTCCTCAGCGTAAAGCATACACAGTAGCTGACTACATAGCAAGTGCTTTTAAACAGCAATCACTACAGAAAAAAAGGAATTAATTATGCACTAGTGAGCAAAGTAAACCAATAGATAAAGGTATGACTGGTACTTTCTGAAATTTCATAGTTATTTCACCCGTGCAAAAGTCAAAGTACAAAAGCCATCAGAGAAAAAAAGTAAACAACTGTGCTCCTTGCCTGTGTGTCCTAAGGAGGGGAATCACTCCTGCTGTCATTACAGTTACATACAGAGCTCTGCCATAACACTGGGACACAAGGAATATTTAAGGAATCCAGAGAGTGCTCCTCTCCCATGATTTTTTTTTTTTTTAAGGCACCGGAAAGGAGGAATAACTGAGGCAAAATCAGTACAGCATGACAACAACTCAGTTGTACTCCAAGCCTTTGCTTGTGTAAACAGCGATGTGTCTTGTGAAATGTTCAAAACAAAAATCAAATAGCCTTTAAAGACACAAACTGTGTGTATAAACAGAGGGCGGGGGAACACTACTGGATTACCAGCACCTTTCGAGGGAAAAAGAAATCAGCAGCTCTCCCTTTTAGCAGGAGTGGAGAACTGGCATGCAGATCCTGCAGCAAGGCTTCCAGCAATCCCAGGAAAGCATGGGACAGACGTCCAGGTACCCACTTCCACACAATACCTGCCAATATTCATAACCAAACAAGGACCTAAGTAACAGCTCAGACAAAACCACTGTCGACAGCAGACAGCAAAAGAAAGACTGAAGGCACCGCTGATGTGCTAGATCCCTGCAATAAGCAAGAAATCTGTTAAACAAAGTTTGCTAAATAGTTTAGAGGGACAAATCTCTGCTGAACCTTACAAGAAAGGGGTAGAAGTCTTAGCACAGGATTACAAAAAAAATAAATACAGTGCAAGCAGTGATCTGGTTTCCTTTTGAACCTAGCAGATACGCATGGATTCTTATCTTCAGGAATTCTCCAAATTAGTTACACAATCCCTTCCATAGGCTTATCTCACTCAATCTCCCAACAATTTAAACTCCTCACTCCGTCCAGTTCTCTTTGCATCTTCACTGTGCATGTGTTCAGGAACCTTCCAGTTTCCAGCCTAAAGTATCCATAACCAGATAACAAACACTTGATCTAGGGGTAATATCCTCTTATATAGGATTTTTCCCTCCTTGAAACACAACCCTCCAATCCATTTACAAATAGTTGTCCTATCTGCTTATAAGCTTCTGCCTGCCAGGCTAAACAAATCAAGGCATTTTTATCTCTCTGTAAGGAGTAACTGGGAAATGTTTAATCCATTCCATTCTTCTAACCAACTACTAATCCTTATCTGCACCTGTCTGAATTCACAGTAAGCTTTGTTAAAGCCAGGTGATCTCAGCTGTATGTGAAACTTCATCATTGGCACATACAGTGGCTTGGACCTCTCTCCTAAAAACACCTCGCTTCACGTGCCCTAAAAGCACATCAGGCTTTTCGCTTCTGCTTCACGTGGTTTGCTCATGGCCATCCAAAAATTTGATTAACCATCATATTCTTCTCTTTTTTTTCTCCTACATTCTTACTTGTTTCAAAGTCCCAGCAGCAAATACAAGCAAGGCAGTTCACTGCAGAGGATGGCTCTTGTGCGGCTTCTGCCCTGCCGCAGGGCCTGTGAGATATGTGTTGTATTCTGCGCCGCTTTTTTAAATCAAGTGGCGGGATTAGGACACCAGGTGAATGGATTATTTCACAAGGTTTAGGTATTGCAGAAGTACAATACTCCCCTGCAATAAGGAATTAACTTTCTCAATATTTCTACATCAACAGATACTTGTGGTTGTATGTAAATGGAGAGGGAAAAATTCACCTAGTTTTGCATGCAAAACAACCAACAGGGAATAACTTTTGCATACAGATAAGTAATATATTCAGCTATGGAAGAAGATGTACACTTAATTTGAGATTAAAAGAAAAAACCCCAAAACCTCAAAAAAACCCCCCACTATCAGGATATTTCTCAATGCTTTGACAGTCAGCAAACACAACAGCGTGACACTAGTAGAGAGCACACTCAAAGCTCTAAATCAGGTAGCAGAACTAAACTTTTGTAAGTCAGAGAAATAGAACAATACATTTTCTAGGACAGCCACAGAAGAGTTCATTATGTTTAATACAACATGTTCAAAAGGTGACAGCCCCTGAGAAACAAGGGCATGTTTTTATTGGTATGAAGAAAACGTATTTACTCCAGCTCCAAAAAGACACCCCTGTCCAGAAACAAATCTCCAAAGCCAGCAACAAACAAGCCAGCTTTTTGCAGCGGCTTCTGGACTGACATTTGACGCCTCCGCCTCAGGTTTGGCAGGCAGGCTGTGGTGCTCTGGGTCAAAGGAGGGAGCAGCATCACTGGAACTGTGCAACTGGAAAACAACAGCAGCAACTCCGTCCCAGAAGCCTGAGAGAAGCTCTGCAAGATAATTTTGGGAATGAGCGAAGTTAGATTGGCACCACTTTAGGTCAGGTGAAGCATTTATTTTGGTGAAGTTGTACTGATCTATTCAAATGGAGGACACAGTTTGTGAGTTGAAAGACTCAAGGAGAAAGTGCAAGTCTATTTTCAACAGTTGTGAAGGAGGTGAAAGGCAAAGGATCTGATCTCAGAGATCTTACAATCTTAAATGAAACCCACAGGGATGTGAAGGCACAGATCAAACAAGTGCCTAATAACGGGGAAGACTTGAAGACCAGAACAGAAAGTTACAGGAATTTACAGAAGTGTGAAGGCAAAACTCTAGTGACGTCTTTGAAAAAGACATTTAAAAGTGCCGAATGTAACACAAGTGAATGACAAAGCTCAAATGAATGACTGAAAAACAGCAAGGCACTTGCAACATTGAAAATTGGCCTGCCGGCTGCACTGCCCTGTCATGGCTACTGAACACCACCAGAAAGCTCCCAGTCGTGACTAACAGTATAGAAGTAAGAACAAGATAAATTGCACAATTTATTTTTAAGGTGGTGTTTGTTTTTTGTTGTTTTTTTTTTTATTTTAAGTATACAAGTACGTAAGACTGAAGTAACACATTTCCAGTAAAACAGTTTCATTAGCTTCAAACACATACACATGCTCGCAATGGTCTCAGGGAAAAGTATAAGGTTTTGGCCTTCAGCAAGTCAAGGACATATCAAAGAATTATTAATGAAAATGAACTTTAAGTTGAGGAGACCCAGAGCTAGGATTTTAGCTTCTTCTTAAATTTGAATTATGGCCTGCTTCTGAATAGCATGGTGCCACAGGGGAGAGAAGTAAAATATTATATAAAAGGATTGTTTTCAAGTGAACTCAGACACCCAACTCTTCATGACCTGCAGGCAAGTAACTATGAGAAGTGATCTGCTATAACTTTTGCCACAGGTTGGTTTGGTTATAGCACAGACTATAACAACAACCTTCTAGGAAGCTAGGAAAGATCTTAGGCACCTGGCTCATGAGGGGAGCGTACTACAAATGCACCCTACCACCTGTCATGCTAATGTCAGAGAAGACTTTTGTGCTACTCCGCCCCTGCACAAACTTAATACCACTACTAATTTCCTTTCTTTCCAATATTCACATTTATTTACGAAATACATGAGCAAAACACTACTGAGCACAAGAGGAAGCACTTTCTTTGGTCATGATGGCAAGCTTCCTTCCAGCTGGTAGCTGAATCCTGAGAGTGACTTCCCTCTCTCAGCTTCATGCTTCAAATAAATGTTTCTGTAAGTTTTCCTTGTCTGCTGCTCTCCTAGCCTTACTCTTCCATAGGAAGATCAGCACCAGTTTTGGCTTTTGTTTGGCTGCTCAAACTCTGCCTACACAGCTTGCAGTGTCATTGAGCTTTCTATGAGACCTATACTTTGAATAGTGGTGCTTGTTATTTCATCTATGCCAGAACAGAGACAAATAACTTTCTTATGCTTATCATGGAAGTTTCACCTAACTCTCCTACCACTGATTTTTCCACAGACTCTATTCGTGCCCTCCCCCAAGTCACAGAACATTTCTGATGATTGGCTAAAAGACAAGGCAGAGGACCATCCCCTTTTCACCTTTGCTCCCTGCTCTGGTTATTTTCTGCACAGAGGCAATTCTGGTCTTGAGCTTGAATCTAGAGTCAAGGCAAGCTCTGTTCCCATTCCTTTGAAAAGGACCAGGCACCAGAACTACTGAGAGCTATGGAGTTAGGCAGAGCTGAATTAATACCCTCCCAGCCCCCTCACCCTTTCACTAAAAACCTTGGGAAAGGTCAAATACAAGCTTGATCTCTAGGTACAATATGTGTCAAGGCCACAAAGTGCAAGCTTGCAACTAAAGGTGCTTTGAATACACAACAGATTTCCCAGATGGGAATTTCCTTCATTATTATTTTTAATTTTCCATTTCCTAACATTCAAATACCAAAGAATACATCCAAGCATACTTGGCTTTGAAGAAAGCAGTTAAGCAAGGACTAAACTAGGAAAGAACACTTGGCCATCTGCAACATGGCCATTACATTAACTCCTCTGAGAGCTGGTCTTTTGAATCCAAATACAGTTTGTTTTTTTTAAAGTCACTAGCAATTATCAGAGGAAAAAAATAATTGTTGGGAAAAGCTTATTTTATTCACTGACCAACATAACATTTAACTCCATCCCAAGCTCTCTGCAGCATGATACATTACAAGATGATGGTATGCTGTACTCTGAGGATCAGCTTCAGGAAAAAACAGTCACCCAGAACTTGAGTTCAAAGGAAAAGCACAGTTAATTTTTGGAATGGAATGACTGGTGGGCACATAGCATTAAGATTGAACTCTGGCAATATAAAAAAAAAAGACTTATTTTTATGTCTAAACAAATTCTATGTACAACTTTAAATAAGGAATATCTCTTCAGGCTGTTCTGTGGGCTCCAGGACCAACAAAACCAACTTTTTAGAGCAGCATTTAAAAAAAAAACCCACCACAAAAATCTTTTCAAGAAACCCTAAAGATATGCAGATAAAACCCTAGACTATCTCCATAACTCGTTTTCTTGCTTTCATTATCACTAAACATCAGAGAGAAAAAAAGCCAAAAAAAAAAAGATATTTTTTTTTTTTTAGGACCCTTCCAGAGCAAGTTGTATGCATCTCCCATCTGAGCTGCAGACTCCCAGATTTTCCTCTTTTAAGCCAAATTTGCTCCAGCTGAAAGCTTTTTACAATCTGCAGTTAGATCAGAAAGCTTAGATCAGAAAGGATCAAAGGGGCAATGGCCGATATAATGCCAGGCCTAAATGTAACTTGAGGTTTTGATAGTGAAAGCTGGTATTTTCTGAAAGGACAAGCACATCAGTGTCACCCAAGTCTAAACTTTCACATTAACTGCAGCTGTAACCCTTCTTCACCCAAAGTGAGGTATAAGTAGTGAGACTAAGTCTAAGCGATGGCAGTACTGCCCATGTCTGGGAGAAGAGGCCGTGCTCTTCCAAGCCCACAAACATAGAAAGAAGCCCCATAACTTTTGACAAATGCAAAAACGTTACATGGAAATATAAACTCAGCTGTTTGTCTGAATGTATCATCACAGTAAAATGTGCTTATAAGCAGAAAACTTGATCTTTAGTCAAGAGATGTTATAATCATTTCAGTAACTGGATGCTTCTGCGATTCCAGGACTACATTTAATTGTATTTACTGACTGTGTTTTGCAAAATGGTCATGGAGGGCCAAAAGAGGCTCTTCTCCACCCTCTGTGCCTCTGCCAGCATAACAGTCATTGCTGCCTCATTAGGTACTGAAAAATACAATGATGAGAAGAAGCACTCTCACACCACATGAAAAAAAAAAGGAAGGAAAACAGGTGAATTTGCCCTGAAATATTGCTAGGGAGGAAAAAGCATTTCCTCCTTTTTTCAGAGTGTTTCTAGTTTTTGTTTTTTTTATTATAGAGCAATTTGTTTTAAATATCAGAAAATGTCATTCCCAGGGTGAGGTGAAACTGAAGTCCTGAAAAGTTCCTCTGATCATGGCCCATCAGTGAAAGCAATTTGAAATGTCTGCTTCTACTAACTGTTTTGTTTGGGTAACTTCCACTAGGGATTAAGTCTTAATGCTTTACTTGCATTAGAATGTCCTTTGAACAGGATTTTATAAAAGCTTAAACAAAATGAGAAAACACTTTAGGTCAGAACTTGTTCATAGCAATGTTTCTTCAAGACTTTATTAGCCTGGGATTGAATGAGCTGGATTGTATCAGCTGACAATCAGTAAGTAAAAGTCTGGGTAATTCTGGGGTTTTTTTTCAGTTCAGTGGCCCTTCCACAGCAACTCCAGCGAGGGAGCTTGGTAAGCAGGAATGCAAAGTCCTTCATTGAGAAGAAATCAGAAAAAGGTATGGTTGCTTGCTGGTACGTATACAGCCGTGCATACATGGTACCTCAGAATACAGTCAGCTGAAAATAAGTGCAGCAGATTTTGCAGTCTATGGGTCAAGTTTTGTTCACATTTAGGCAGGCTTGTATCCAGGTCACATCCATAATCTCCCTGAATTTAAAGCCACAGCTAAACTTTAAACTGGATCAACAAAAGCACTGTCTGGGTCTCCAAATCCAGCAGGGAGAATCAAAAGGCATTTAAAAGTGTTTGAAAAGAAAATCCTCCTTCTTTAGCGTTTCATTGTATGGATTAACAAATAAATTAACAAAAAATTAATGAAATTGCCAGTAAGCAAGTGTGAGAGAAGGTCACCCTCCCTATCCTGCACATTTTAAGACTTAATCCAATTTCTAGCTACTAGAGATTGAGATAAATCCTGGAGTATAAATCACAGAATCATTACAGAAAATGCCTTCTAAGATCATCAAGTCCAACCGTCGTCCGAAAATATATCACCCTTTCCAAACTTTTGTTAGTATTATTTATTATACCTCTTCTGGTATCCCTTTTCCTTTCCACAGTGGGCTGCAAAGAAATGAAGTATACAAATATTCCCCTGGCCACAGAAGGCCTTAACAATCTGCTTGTACAGAGTATTTTCCTGCAGGATGCCCCAGCCGGTTTTCAGCATATGAATGAGGCAGAGAACCAAACCAGTAATCCGTAAAAGGGGGAATATTGTCATAGGAAATACGTTGCCAGAGCACACGTGCTTTCTGACAGCAGTGAAAAGGTTAATCGTGACAGCACTGGAGCATATGACTCCATGGTTACAGCCCTGAAAATGAGTCCTACTATGAAAGTGTCTCTATATTTCTTCTTACATTGTAATCATTAGTGGAAAAAAAAGTTATTCCCCTGATTTGCAGTAAATTACAGCTCCAGGCAAAAACTTCACCAGAAGAGAAACATTTCTGACCATCAACTTTTATCTATACACAAGATGCAATCAGTTTCTGTTGCAGAAAGTTTCCAGCACACTCTGTTATAATTTCATCCAAGGTTAACTAGCATCCTCCAACGCTCCCCCCCTGCTCCAAACCCTGGACTTGCTCTGGAGCTGCAGCGTTGCTCTAGAACATGCTGGTGATTTTCCACTAAGCTCCAGGCAAAAACTTCACCAGAAGAGAAACATTTCTGACCATCAACTTTTATCTATACACAAGATGCAATCAGTTTCTGTTGCAGAAAGTTTCCAGCACACTCTGTTATAATTTCATCCAAGGTTAACTAGCATCCTCCAACGCTCCCCCCCTGCTCCAAACCCTGGACTTGCTCTGGAGCTGCAGCGTTGCTCTAGAACATGCTGGTGATTTTCCACTAACTGTACAACACGCAGTCTTGGATGTTTCTCAGGTGTCTCAGCTACATGGCTTAGGATTTTCTACCCAGACAATCCATTTCTTCATGCTTGAAACTATGCCTTCTTCAGTGTAGGTTGCAGGTTCTTGCGTCTGATACTAAGTCTTACCTGTTTGTTTAATTTGTCCCAAGAAAATAAGTTATTAATAAGTTATTAAAATAGCTTCTGCTTCCTCACGAAAATTGCTTTTTGTAGACATTCTTCCATATTCATCTGAAGTCTTCTCAAAAATCACTGCCCTTTGCTTTTTTTTTTGTTACATGTAGGGGGCAAAAGGGAAGCATTTTGTAGGACACATTTAGACAAGTGAGGGCTATGGAGGCAGCTCAGTTTTGTGGTGCTGTGAGAAAGACAAGGTTAAATACCGCATGATTGATTTAAGACTGTCCTCTTTGATGGCAGGGGGAAATGTCATTAAATGGAGACCCTCACCATACAGCCCCCTGCTCCCTGTGCTTGCTCTTCTATTCCCCACCAGCCTTTAGCAGCCCCTAGAAATGCAACCTGCTCTTAAGAAAGCAAACCAAAAGAAATGCCCCATTCCAGCTCTTTGTGTTCCTATCCCACCCTGACAGCACTATCTCTTTCCAGCCCTGGTTTTGTCTCCCATCCAGTACAGCTTCTCTGCTCAACCATGAAACGTTACAACCAGCCGCAGCCTTTCCTGCCGTCTGTCCGATCGTAGGGAAAGGTGAAAGAAATTCACTCAGACCAGCTGTCAGTGTAAATACTGTCTTAACAGCACGACTCTCAGGTACACGGATGACCTTGGTTATCGTTGCCTTTTACCTGTACTGTTTGCCTTAATTGCAAGTGCTTGCAAAACAGCTGCCAGCAGCTCCTAAGGGAGGCTGACTGCACTAAGGCCACCGACTACATACTGTACAGACGTTCGAACTTGGATATCCCAGGAATCCCTCCATGCTCCAAAAAGCAACATGTGGCATCTGCTCTGGAAAAGGGCAAGCTTATTTACAATCTCAAATCAACTCCATTGCCTGCTTTGCTTTATTTGTCTGCATCAGGCACAAACAGGTTCAGAGGGAGACCTTTTGCTGCAGCTCCTATGTGGGGAAAATGTTTACCAAACGCAGAACTCGGAGGTCCTCTTGGAGTCAGGTTCAGTGAGGTTTTCTCCTCATCCTCGCAGAGGTCTTGTATCCTCCAACCCTTTTTTTTTTGCCCTGACATCCCCAAATCTGCATTAAACTTCAGTTGTGTGTTTGAATAACCATAATGTGACTTCTCTGACTCTCTAGGATGGTCCCCAGGAGCTGCCAAGGAAGATACCTGACCAGTATTTTAGTGTTTTTCCAGATTTGACTGAGGGGCTCACAGAATCTGAGCTTATCAGGAGACATACAGAGTCAAAAACATTTTAACTGTTCTGAGTTCAGAGCCACAATCTTAAGACATATTTTATTTGTTTATTAAACAGCATTATGATGTCCTGGGAAACTTTTTTAGTTGCTTATATCCTATGAAGTGACATCACTGAAATGAAAGAGCGGGTCACAGTGTCACAGCTGGGAACCTTGAATCCATCATAACAAGATCTCCAAGTTTCCAATTCAAAAGCTCTAGAGTGCTGAAGTATTTTTCCTCCTGAGGGTATTTAGCTCAGGATTCCACTTTTAATGGTTCATTGTGAAAAGGATTTGGTACTAAGCTATATATAGAATTTCTTCTGGAAACCATAGCTGCAAGAGCACTGTGTATGGAAAAGGGCAGTGTCAGAAGCTATGGTACAGTTCCATCCAGCCCCAAAGGCAGGGTTACATTGGCATGTTGCCATGCCGCAGGGTCTTTACAAGCTTCAGAAGTGTATGAAATACAGGTAAACAGTCCAAGTTTGATGACAGATAAGTGCAGGCTTAGGTGAGGGAGCAGATGTATGACGCAGACATGGCTTGGGGCAAAGCAGGGGTTACACACTTAGACAAGAGATCCAGAGAGATAACAGAAGAGGGTCTTCTAAAATATGTACTGTGTCAAAAAGATGTTCATCAAGACAGAGTGCAGCCATGCAGACAAGCGCTTGGAAGAGGTCCCTTATACAGAAACATCTTATGCTCAGCTTTTTCCTGTTTAACAAGTGGAATTCAATGTTCTTGCATCTTTAGAAGGTTACAGATGACAAGAGGGGTACAAAAGTCATGTTGAAGTAATTTAGATAGGCCTAGGGACTCTAGCCTTCAGATTTTTCAGAGAGTGGGTAAACTTGAACAGCAGTGCATACACTTTCTGCAAATGCTTTTGGATGAAGTCATTTACAGGGAAGGAAGTTCAGCCTGTCTAGCATCAGTTGTCTAAATATTCTCTTCTCTACTGAGACAGCTAATGGGGACAATTTTTGTTAATAGACTTACTACAAAAGTAGCATCTAATTAATGTGGAAGCCCAAATGCAGCAGGAGATTTAGGCCCACTCCTTGGAAGTACAAAATTCCACCTCGCCTCACCAACCACAGAATGGTTTAGGTTTTCCCTCAAGCCCTTTTACTGACTATAGTTCTCTTCTGAGATAAATATTTTCTTGAA
>WHYT01017259.1:158423-194154 GCA_009806455.1 Tetrax tetrax | reverse complement strand
CGGGACGACAGAATTAAGTCACAAGCTTCACCAAAAGAAACCCCTAAACCACTTAGAAAAAGCTTCCAAAGATAAACAGATTTCCCTACATGACTTAATGGCCCAGCTAGGATTAACCAGCCCAACCAGAAAGATTATTAAAAATTGTTAAACCACAAAAACTACCTGAGAAATTTCAGCATGATCTGGAGGAAGAAAAGTTAAGTAATGAGTATTCTTACCCTCACATATAAAATGCAAAAGATTACTTCTTAAAGATAAAAGCTGCAATAGCAATTATTTTAGTGCCAGCTCTAGCTGTCTGGAGAACTAGGAGTAACCTGGTACAATCTCAAGTAAGTCTGATGCTGTCGGCTATCCATTCACTGTAGCCCCTTGTTATTTTTTTAGCCCTACGGGTCATGTTCCAGTGAAACAAAAAGAATGGGGAGATGGTCAGAATTGAAGGTGTCCTTCAAGAAGGAAAAGCAGCATGAAGCAGCTAGGTGACTCATGTGAAGTCACCAAGAAATTTTGGACAGAAGGAAGGAATGAAGTCAGCTCCAATTTCAACATTAGTGACTGAGAGAGAAAATAGTGATCTTTCTCATCTGTCTGTATCTACATACTGCCACCAAAACTCAATATGTACCAGGAGAAAATTTTGCCTATAGAAAACTCCAGAAGGAAAAACAATTAAACATTCAATTTGCCAATACATCAGGGTAAAATTAAAATCATAAGATAATTTTACTTCTTGAAAAATGGAGATTTCTCCGTCCTTCAATGCAGTACAGCAGAAGGGGAGGGCGTGGCGGGGGGAAGACAACCCCCCCCCCTGCATAAACTTGAAAGAAATTTTCTTCAAGAGCTGCACAGCGTTCTGCCCCTCTAAAAGCTATCAAGAGAACACAAAATAAAATCTCTTCCCAGCATTTCACACTCTTTCATATAACACATTTAAAGAGAAACAAACAAGTTGTATGGGACACTGATGAGCCTCTGAACAATCCCGCTTTTCATCAGGATACAAACTGGGTTTCAAAAGCTGCTTGGGATATGCCTAGCTATTTCTGTTTCACAGCAATACAGTCATGGAAAGTTTTCCATGTACCACAGCAAGGCCACAAAGCAAACAGTTTATCACTGGAGTGTCTGAGCTTGCACGATAAAAAACAACCAGGGTGTAATATATGACAAAACCTTGAAAGCAGAATTTTGGACTCTTAATTACCTGGTCAGAGGCACTTTTGAATAGGTTGTGTGGGCTAATAAATTTCTTGTTTAAAGAACAAGAATAAGTCTACTTTGTCTGGACTCTAATCTTAGTTTTATAGCAGATTGTTATCAGTGCTTTTTCCCTGGAATTTAGCTTCTCTGCAGAGATTTAAAAGAATAAGTCTTTTTCTATTCCTTCAAGGCAATAGCATGTTATGTAGCTGCTCCTGTATACTTTTTGCCCATATTTGGGGTGAATGGCAACTGGCTTGATTCTCACTTATGCTTCAGTTTCCTTCAGCTTTCTGGCAAGATGAGCCCACAGAATACCTACAGAAGGCCTCCCTCTATAGCACTGAATTGGCATTGAGGCTCTACAGTATTTTTTTTCCTTTTCTGTTCTCCTGTGGAAAGATTTTAGTAGGGGGCCACTAGACACATCTCCTGTACCTTCGGGATCCGGCAGTAGGGAGTTCAGAGAAGTTCACAAGCAGAAGGTGGTGGCCCAGAGGTGTTGCCTGGCAGGGACTGGCAGGCAGCTGCATTCAAGAGTAAATGAGCAAATCCAACTCAGTGATTCTTGCTCTGCCACATCTCACAGCTGAGGACCTGCAAAGCTCACAACTTCCTGCTGGTATACTTTGGCTGGTCAGATGCCACAGCACCAATGTGGGAGCAAAAGCATTGCTTAAGAGCTATGGGTTTGGCTGCTCCCGGGCCATAATGATTTAAAAGCATGAAGGACAGTGAGAATCGGGACATGGGATTTCTCTAATTTTTATACAGATCCAAGGGAAAACACAGAAAGCAAGGAGCACTTACCCCACTTTGTTATGCACCTTAAGGGCATATGGAGTCAAGAGGATGAATGGCTTCATATTTTCATGCACCTTATTAAAGTCTTTCCATGTCTTCCCCTTGTTTTGTTTTCTACACCAGTCTCACTGAAGTACATAGAGAAGGTCCACTTGACCGTTCTGTGATCATGTTATCACAAATGTAGGACTTTTTCAAAAGAACAGATGTGCCAAACCAGCCCGAGGATGCCGAGCTGAATGGAAAGTACGCGCTGATCAAATATTTACTATTGCTGCTGGAGAGGGAGCAGAGAGGTGGCGTTTCCATGACATTTTGTTCCTGTAAAGCCAAGAGCTGTTCTATAACCTTTGAATGTCCCTTGACATTGTTAATGCCACACCAGAAGCAAGTTGATAGATTTAAAAAGATTACTTAGTCTCGAGCCATGGTATCACACATAAATAACACTTATTAGTGAATTTCATTAATAAATGAATCCTCATTATGACTATGAGAAATAACTGATTGTAACAAAAGAATTTACAGCTTAAGAGCAGGGGGACATAGAGACTGCAAGGTTATCTTCCTCTCTCCTGTTGTAACAGGAGAGGCACACGTGCTTAGCTGAAAGTTTATTTTAAAAAGCATACTCATATCAGCTAAAAATAGTAGTTTACAAATGCTAGGTGTTTCCGTATCATCTAATAGCCAGACCTCCCAGGGCACTCTATAAGAATCAGTGAATTTAAAAGTTTTACCACTTCACTTCTCATCATCCCTTTTGAAAGTTGCTGTTAGAGATGTGGCCTGACATCCAAGCTGGTTGGACTTGCGTAGAAAGCAAGCAGGGACAAAAAATGTAAAATATATGGCATGTTCAACGAGGTAACCATGGAAGGACTCAAAATACAGATGAAATGTTTAGCACAAGAGATTAAAATAGTTCCAGCAGATTATTTTTCTGGTAGAACAGAAGTCTAATTTTTCTCTTTTAAAAATGCACTAACAGCCGCCTTATGAATCGACTCCCTTCACCCGCTTTTTTGTTCCTCCAGCACTCCTCTTGGGATGCAGTACACATATACCTACACCTTCTTTATCAGGCATGACAAAATACCTTGATTCTATCAAGTTTTTCACCCAGTGAAAAATTCAAGACTGCTACCTATCCTACATTAATTTATATTTTTTTCTAATATAGTTTTGGAATGTGCCAAGTGGTTTAAAACTGTCATGAAGGATAACTCAGCGCATTTGGTAAATGGTCTTGTGTAAATCTGTAAGAGCAGGCTTCTACTAAGGGAGATCTGTTATGGAAGAGGGAATAAAGGCCAAAAAAATCCCAAACCAAAACAAGAAAAAACTCCAATGCAAACTCACAAAAATCTCTCCCCCCAAAAAAGAAAACCCCGTAAGACTAGAAATTTAAAAAAAAAAATAAAATCTGTTTACCACTGAGCCCAAGATGTCGCACCTGCAGCCTGTGGGGTCTACAGGTTGGTTTAAACTATGATTAGTTTTGTGATAGATGCCGATTTCACTTATCCCTTTATACCTTATTTTATATACACCTCCATTTCATTATCACAAGTATCGTGTCATCGTTACAACACAGAAAAGAAAGTCAGGATTGTTGGGGTGACTTTATACAGCTGTTTCTACCCTGTGCCTCCATGCTTCTGCAGAGATGTGGAATTTATCACAGTGGGCAAAATACTTCTAAAATTGCTGTTAATGAAACGTGAGTCCCACACTGTGATTTCACTGAATCAAAGTCTCCCATAAAATTGAGATTTACATAAAATTGCTTTCATTCTGCGGAGCAGGAGAAAGCAACAAGTCAAATTTTTGAAGAAAGCAACAAGTCAATTTTCAAAGAGAAAGATTTTTGCAGATGCTGCCTGCTTCTCACAGCTCACCTCCAGCTAGTGAACATCACAGTTTTTTAGAAGAGCTTGGAGAAGTCTTTGCACCCCTCACTAGAGCATCGTCAAATTCCAGTAAAAGTAAAAAAAAAATAAAACCAAGCAAACATTGCAGTATTTTTCTTGAACATTTTCCAAACAACTCTGTACATTCATCCAAGCTCATGCATATAATATTTAGTTGTTTTCACTAACATCTGATTTAAATGTGGCCATTAACTTCTGGAGAGTACTTTAAAATGCAAACTAGAAAATCCCTTCTTTCTGCCATTATGTTGTTTTTATGTTTAAAGATTCTTCCCTCTGGGAATTTGCTGTGGTCAGAAGTCTTCATCACAAACTGTACTACATTTGCTGTAAAAACAAGAAGTCAGAGCCCTCTCCATTTCCTTTTCAAGAGCCATAGTTTATGATGCTTTAATTAATCTTCTCTTAGCTTAACAATTTAAGAAATAATTTGAACATGCTTTCAGTGCTTTATTACTACAACTTCAAAGCCCCTGGTCATTGGTAGAGGAGCCTGGGTGCTCAGTATATATCCCTAGGTGGGTTCATTTCTGGATGTATCGTGCAACAGCCTCCTCTTTTTCTTCCTCAGGATGGTCCCATAACATACAGATATTTAAAATTTAACAAGCATGAAAAGACCAGAGACTGTGCTATCCTTATCATATGATTCTGGGAGCTCCAAGTAAAACAAAGACAGCTTGAGCTGTACCATGAAAGAAAAGCCAATTGTTTCAAAATCATTGCTGAGACAGCTTTGATATTTTCCAGGGATGATTTATAGCAAAACTTACAGTGGTAGCAAGTATGTAAGAATGCCCAGTGTAGGCAAAGCTCAAGAATAGATGAGAGAGAGAATCTAGTGTTTCAGATAAGAGTGAGAAACAAAAAAAAAACAAAAACCAATGAATCCAACTGTACTATCTGGTAGTAGAATTACCATAGGGCTAGAGGAAGCCCATCACTTTTTTAGTCTCCCAAAAATCAGAAGTATTTGGCAGACACTTGAGACAGGAAACAAATAAGTTTTATTTGAGGCCTCAAACATTATTTATAAAAATGTCAGCTCATAGTAATCTTCCATGAAAACCTCATACTATCACAGCTGTAAAATGTATATTTTAAGGCATGGCTTTAGAGTGGCAGAGTTTCCTGAATCATCTACATCTCTGTCTCTCATATATGTATATGTGTGTGTGTGTGTACGTAGGTACACATGTATCTATAAAGCACTTTATTTGCCTTTAAAATGTACTTCTCTTAAGTCAAATCATCCTCCTGATTGCACTAAATTGTTTGGTTTAAACATTGATCTCTAGGGCACTGATAAACAGTATTTTTGTGGGTTTGGGAAAGATGCAAATATTTGCACTTTAAAAATCCCATATTGCAGAAAAGCAATGTTTCAGCAATTAAGAACATGTCCCGTTCTCTGAGCATGATTCACTGTAGCTAAGCCCCCAAAGAAGCAGAGCTAGTGGACGAACGCCAGTAGTAGTGTATTCTAGAAAGGTTAAAAAGCCCTGAAAACATAAATAGGTGCTGTTTAAAACAAATTATGCACAAGTATCATTCACAGACTGGCAGCCAGCGTTACACCATAGTCCAGCCATAGTTTCTTCTTGGTGAAGAGGAACACTCCTGTGAGACGTTCTCAGCCAAAGCAACAAAAATCCAACTGGGGCCTGATATGAAAAGTGGTTTGTCCTTGGCTAAGTTTAATCTCTTCTGAGAATCTCATCCTGGGAGCGCCCTGCCGTGTTGGCTCCTGCTAGCTGTGGAGGGGATGGCAGACCCCCACCTCCGAGGGGACGTGCAGCCCGCTGCAGGATGAGGCTTCCTCGTTAACATTTGCCACCTTTGTCAGTCACTGGATTTTTGTCAGCAGTTTTGCAGACCATATGAGGGCTGGCTAGTCAAACACTTCAGCATTTGAATGACTCCCAGCTACCTCCTTTTGGCCCAGACTCTGCACAGCTCAGTGCAACCTCAGCAATAGCGTTTTATATACAGCAGCGTTAAGAACACAGCACCTGAAGCTTCTTACCGTAAACCATATACCAAGAAACACAGTACAGGCATTTAGCAGCCATATAAGGAGCAACCCTGGCACTGACCTGCCGCTTTCCCTCACTTCGTGCCGCTGCAGCACAGCTTCTGCCTGTACAGACTCCCCCAGACTTTTGGGTTGCACAACCCTGTGTCTGAAAGCAGGAGTAGATGATGAACCCAGTAACTCAATGACCAATTCTACAATCTGCAACAAAGCAAAACAAAACAAAACAACAGAACAGAATTAGCCCCTAATCTGTGGTTAGTTCTCAGCCCTGGTACATTTTTGCCAGATGCCCCTAAAGTCAAAGAGTTCATGGCAAGGCGTATCTTCTCTGCAGCCCTCAAAGTGAGTAACTCCATTGGTCCCTAATTGCCATCCAGAAGCACCTGCAGTATGAGTATTCCTGTACCTCCAGATCCCCCCTGTCGTAGCAGAACAGCTCCACATTGAGACCAGCTTGGGCTGAAGCTGCCTTTGTGCAACTCCTCCTGTTCCAACCTGCCCAGACAAACAGGTCCTGAAGAGCTCATTCCTCTGCTCGGTTTCTATACAAGAGAAGAGCTAGTTTTGCAAAACAGACTGAACCAGGATGAATTCTACCTAGCCTGTACAGAACCTGTAGGAAAGCATGGGTTATAGATATGACTGCTGCTTCCACAGAAATACTGCTATATTTCGTTCCTCAAGGTCCAGATGGGGAAAGAGGGACTGCCAAGGCAAAGGGCAGCAAACATTCCTGCCATGTTTGTAGGGACTCCTACACCTGGCTTTTCTGAAAGGGGAGCACAAGCATTTTCCTGCATTCCAGAACAGCAGGAGAACAGAGAGGGCTGGGGCAAGAGGCAAAGGCAAGTAACCTCTTTCACCACCGCATTATTGGTCTTGGGAAGCTTTCTAGTTCTCAGTGCAATAGAAATGAGATGTAACTGAAACTCACCTGCTCTCCCTTGATCTCCCTTTGACAAACCATTGTAGCTTCTGCAGCTTACCACCTAACAGAATATTTTAAAAAATCAGAACAACTAAACCAGACATACCTTTGTGCTTGATGTTAAAAATTTGATCTGACTGAGGAAGAAACAGATACCTTACTGTTGGACAGAAAGCACAATAATCTGTAGAGCAAAAAACATGTTTCTGTGGGTCACTGATAAAACACCAGTTTGAAACTCAGCTGTAACTAATAGCAAGTAAACAAGTGCAGAGTCAGCAGGAATCAAAGTAAGCAGCACAGCTGAGCCCATGAAACCCCCTAGACTCAGGTGTCAGATACCCTGCCTCAGGTGAGGCAGTAGAAGTCCCTGTGAGCCCTGGCATCTCATGTTCAATCCCCCCTGTAAATGAAGCCAGCAATGACAGCATGTCTATAAGGGGCAGCCCAGGAAAGGTCAGTGTGGCTCAGAGGAGGAGAATAGCAGAGGAGAATACCTGCACCCATTCAGGCTTTTTGTGTTGGCACAGACATTGTGTGACTCCTGGGGAAAATTAAATTCTCCTCCTCAGGAACATTTCAGACTGAGATGAACCTCTGTGGTGTTCTCAGGGTGAATACTGCTGAGAAGGACACAAGTGAATGAATCTGGGCCATGAAGTAAATAATATAAAAGAATGTTCCTGCCTATATCAGAGGAAAGGCATATTTGCAATCTACTTACATTTTTAAACAAGCAGCCGAAGGCTCTTTATCTCCCATATGAGAGGCAGACAAGGAAGAACTTGTTTATTTAACTGCAAAATTTTATAGATGGTCTGAAGTTGGGGGAAGCATTTTAACCAGCTGAAGCTTGAGCTGCTGTAGGGCTGGGAAAATACTTATCTTCCATGTTTCATCTGGGTGGCTGTATGAAGGGACAGGAAGGTCTGATTTTGCAATACATCCAGGCAATCCTGTTTGTGAGTGTTCCAACACCACCAAACAATTTTAATCCCCCGAGTTTTCCTTCCCATTGACCAGTTTCCATACTCATCTGTTTATAAACCTAGTTGTCCATTTTCTCTCCAAAGTCTGATTTTACCAGACTATAGTAAAACTACCCTACATATTTGTGTGCTCCCAAAGATGCTCTCTCTGCTTCCAGCCTGTCTCACCTGGCCACATTCATGGTTTATTCTGTTTATCCTGTTCTAGCTCTAAAAATGTCACAGGGTGCTTGTGAGCTAACCTGCGTCTTGTCTCATGAAGTGTCTGCTTCTATGACCTGAGGTCCTTCATATGTTTGTATCATCTTAATAAACTATTGCCAGCAACATCTCGGAGGTTTGTTTTATTATTTGTTCCTTCCGTCATATTTGCATGTTTTTCTTTCAAGCCTCCTTGTCTTCTCAAATTTGATGGCCTTCCACACAGTTCCAGTGCGTAACATCATCAATAAAGTAAACTGTCAAGTGAAAGAAAACCTCATATATATTATCTGTTTACAGTAGAAAACAAAGGAGCACATGACTTTCTTTTACATTAACTACAGTCAATGCCTGATAATGCAAGATATTTTCAGCAACTCTAGAGAAATGTACCAAACCTTTGTTTAGATTTATCAGTAAATTTTAAAAACCAAAAGCAGCTCGCTCATAGACAGGTGAAGTGATTTTTAAAACTCCATTCATGTTTTCCTCTTTTGTGCCTCTTATTTTCTGCATCCTACAATCAAAAATCCAGGAGGGCTTCTCTGCCAAGACTTGACACATAAATGATTGAGGCATGTGTTTAAAATAATTCAGATGTCTCTATCTGTTCCTTTAGTTTTATTTACTGGAAATAAATGTGACTAGCTAGCTAGCAGTCTTCTCTCCCGCATGTTAGTTATGGCAGAGATTTGATAAACCATGTGCACTTTAGACACTATAGCTTTACCAGGTTCCATCCCATTCAAAATAGTTAATCCTGAGGTTACCTAGAGACCTTTCCCCTGTGCTGCCTTTGGAGATGGAGAGGTGCTAAGAAGAGTTAAACTGCTGGAAAGGGCCTCCTGTTGAAGGAAATGCATGGATGTCTGGGCATGGATTTGGTGAAACTTAAAGAAGACTTACAGTTCCTGGAGTGACCAGAAAAGTTTGGGCCAGAAGATGATGCTCTGAATTCATATAAAGGAATATAAAGACAGCAGAAATATTTAGGATGCTAGCATAGCTACCAATATACCTTTTTGGGTCCATTATTCTTTTCATTGTCTTTACTTCTGACAGCACCTATGGTCCTTGCCCTTTGATACTAAACCTGTGTGTGGTGGGGGTGTTTAAACTCTCTCCACGAGTGACGCTTATGGCTTTCAGACTAGCCACTTCCTCTAGCAAGCCCACGCAATTTACAAAACAGATTGTGTCTTACCCTAAAACCTTTCCCAAAATCTCACACTGACTCATCCAGGAAAAAACTGACACCCACAGGTTTTTAAACGAGTGCTCCTCCTCTGTCCAGACCATGAAGGTAGAACTTAGGATTCAATCTGTATTTGAGCATAAAATTATTAATTAAGCCTCTTCACAATGACTTTTAATAAAATGTAGTGTTCATCAGAGATGTCAAATTGATTTACTTTGAACACAGGCAGCCTCTGCAGAATCAGAGGCACCACAGGGCTGTCTGCTATTCTGGAGTGTTCTCAGGAGGTAAACGTATGGAGCACTGAAACAATTTTTGTAGGCTTGATAGCGTTGAAAGGAATGCACAAGCTTTTTTCCACCTTATCTCCATGTCTTTAAGGTTTTGTAAGAACAGACCACTTCCGATCATGTGTTAAATGACATTACAAAATTGGTACTATTTTCCCCAGGTTTTTATTTTTGTCTGGTTTTGTTTTGAAAATTCAGCTAGGTTCTTTTTCTAGCTCAATACAACAAAATGCACAAAATCCTTTCGTAACAATTACCTGTGCCCCAGTATACAAACAAAATGGTCCACAGGGACTGACGAAGAGCCTTTCTCGCTGCCTCTCCCTCCTCTTACTTCTACCATACTCATACATTTACAAAAAGCACAGTTTTGACTTTTTTTAAAATTATTGTTTACTGTCCTGTGGTTGAATAGTGCTATTTCCAAAGCTGTAAGCTGACCTGGCTTATTACCAACGTTCCTAATACTGCTGCTGCATTGGTTAAAAAGATTCCCCATAAACCACCTACATGCACAAAAATTCCCTTTGGAGAAGAGGCAAAGCACCCAGTTGGGAAAGGACAAAGGTCAGATCCATAGCACATAATTGCTTGGCAAAACCATTTTGGGTTTTGTGGTGTATGAGTGACATAGCTTTTTCATCATACAATGGTGCACTGCTGCTGTCATAGTTTTAGATACTGTTCCACTTCTTGACTGAGTGCTGTCAAATGACCTGAAGAGCAACTTCTAAAGGAATAAGCAAGTTCAGTGATAACTAGTAGTGGATGAAAACTATTTGAGCAATCTGAGGCACACAGTGTCCCAACCACAAGACTGCCACCAAATGTCATTTCTTGTCACCCTGTGACTCACTTAAGAGGCAGCTATGAAAACCATTAAGTTCTCTTATGCCTCTTCTTCCCCATGAAGCTTGGATCTGTTTACTGGGAATTTGGATGACAGAGGAGCTAATATTGGGTGGTTTATAGCGTCAGCCTACTTAGGAAATATAAACTAATGCTAACTTCCTCTGTTCAAAGTCTTTATGATAAAAGTTTTAACGTGAGCCTCATTAAAGCTAGAGATGCTCCATGAGTAAAAGAAACTGAGCGCACCAGTCCCTTCAAGTTTGCTGTAGGCGGGACTTGCAACGTTAGTGTCCAGTTTCCAAAGTGTGCTGTACTTCACACCTTGTTTTTCTGCAAAGCAAAGAAGAAATACACAGATGAAAAAGCCCTTGCAGAAATGTGGGGATGTACGCAATATTGGGAAATAATATTCAGGCAGTTGAATTGTCAGGGGTGGACCTGCTGCTAAATGCTAAGCCATCTTGTCCTGAGGGACACTGTCCTTAGCAAAAGCTTGCATGTGAAGAAGTAACTTCCATCACTGTAAGAGAACTTGTTCTGGTACGTAACAAAATCAGATAAAACTCTCTGCAAACAAGGACAGCTGCAAACACTGTCTACGATGAGAAGAGAACAGGACAGGAAACTCACTGGACTGGGAGCTTTACGTGCTCTTTGTCAGCTCCTGTAAATTGCACTGAAACATGCATGAGAAGGGCAGGTAAACAGCCAGTGGAAGAAATGTTCTTTATGTCTGGTCCAGTCAAGAGCTGAGGCCAAAGTCAACATAGGGAGCTACGTTTAGTCATAAAACCTCTCAGTCTGTCTCAACAGCTTGGTTTTTTTTCCTCCTTTCTTACTAATGTTGTGTGCAACAAAGAAAGATTTCATGCGGTTAAATATTACCTACTTACTGATTTGAGGAGAAAACACTAACCACAGGCTTCGCATAAATATTCTACTGTTATATGCCAATGAATGACACATAACCCCTCTTCTGAAAGGACACCCTGGTTACCCCTTCTCAGCAGAATGCAGAAAGTCGCAACTGCTTGGTTGGTAGGAAGAATTGCTTTGTAATCCTATTAAGGGGGAATCAGAAAATTATGGTAACATGATATGCTAAAATATAACATAATGGACAAAATTAATGAAAAAGAAAAGACAGTACCTGGACTAAGAGCATTAGAGTCTGTGGGAAAAAAATGCTTGCAGACTGTACCCAGTGTACACTGAAAAACAATGAAGCCTTCACAGAAAAAAGATGGATCTCATTTAAACCTTGGGAAAGAAAAAACGATACGTTTCAAACTTTTACTGAAAGTCAAGAGGAGACATTTGAAACAATGAGAAATATTTGCGCTACGCTATTACTTTTACCATTTTCACACTGCAGTAGGGACATCTCCTTTTGTGAGTTTCTCCATTCCCGTGCTTGCCAAACATGAAAGTGTATAATTGAAATGGCCTCTTTTTTTATAAATTACCTGATTTAGAATTGCCTGAGTGGTCATTTAAGGCACCAATTCAGCATCATTTTCTGGCCATCCAAATCCAGTTCTGGTGACGAAGGCTGCAACGAACACAGGGAATTCACTCATCCCAGGACCAGAGCAGCTGCTGCCCACCTACCACAGCATTTGCTCTCTGATCCCAGATACGGAGGCATGACCAGAGCATGTGCAGCATTTGCATTACCAACATTTAATGCTGATGAGCCATATGGAAATTAAAACAACTCGCCAAGAATACCCATCATTTACACCAGAGTGAGTAGGTGAGTAGGTCCAGAGGGAACCAAGGGTATATGTAGCACAAAACATTTTTGTTGCTCTTTCCTTGGGCTGTATCTTCTGTGGAGCATAAAGCTGCCTGAACCTGAAGTAAAAGAGCTTAAAGACTAAGACATTATGGTGGCTAATCATAGCTGTCTAAATACAATTAATGAATGTTATTTAAGTGCTGCATTCATCATGAACATATTATATAACCACATCATTGCATGCTTGGGTTTTCACTTACGTCCTTGTTGTTTCAATACCATGACTCAGTGGAGAATAATTCTTAGCTTATTTTCCAGCTTCTTTGTGGTCTCTCTCGTTGATGTGCATAGTGTAAGACAGAAAAAAGACAGCAGTGAAACAGCTCAGACCCTGCCACTGGATGTAGACCTGGAAGCCAAATGGCTTTTGGTCATTTTTGCATCCAGCATCACTCACTTGGCAACTGTTGTACTAACTGTTCATCCCTGGTCTCATTCATTGGAGCTGTGCTACCAGCTCTGTGGGCTATCAGGACTGAAGTGAGTTAAATCTTTCTCAGCCAGCCTTTGTATAGACACTGGCAGTGGCGTTTCCAAAATTAAGAGCAATATGAGCACAGGCTATGATGCACCCTTCCTCACACAGGATTTGACTCAGATGCTCTTACCCAACCAATCCCCTGAGCAAATATTACTTCTCCTGAGTCAAATTCCTAAAATTTAGCCCCCTTCCTGGACCATGGTGCTCATCAGCTGGTGTTGCTCCTCCCTCCATTCCCACCAGCTTTATGGTGAGTGTTCACAGTGTTCATAGGGGCAAAGCACACACAGCTCAGCACAGACATGGGCTTTACCATCTTTGGAAGACAGTCGCTTGGATGCCCCAGAGATTGAGAACAGCAGAAGTAAATCATTCCTGGATCTCTGATTTTTATTTAAAGATTTAATCATGCCACATGACTTTTTCTATTACAAGATTTCTCCAGCTGTGGCCTTCTTGAATCAGGTCAAGACACCATATAACCCCACATCTTCAGAGCAATCAGCTGGATCACTGAGGCTCCTCCACAAACGTGGTTTTGAGAAGATGTGTGTGTGTCATGAGATGACGATGAAGCTGTACAGTTCAGGGAGTCGCTGTTGACCAGGGCAAAGGGGTTTCAGATCTCCAGATGTTTTGAGAAGAGCTGCCTGTTCTTTTTGGTGTGATTTGAACTAATTTAACAAATAAGGTGATTAAAGACAGAATGATCACTGCTCCCTCCTGTCAGATGTCTTCAGCCTTGTCATAGTGCTAAACAGTTGCCTCATCTTCAGTAAATTTAACACTCTTATCATACACTCCTCAATCCTTCAGTTTTTAAAGTCACTCAGAGACTCTGCCTCAGTTTAGGGGACTAAGAAAGAATTTATCGCAACAGTGTTCTTTGTGGGTTTTAAAACCTACTTGCTTTTAGGTAATTTACTTGGAGCATATTTCAGATATGTGGTTTCTTCCAACTGTGATGACTAGACTAAATATTAGTTGTATACTAAGTAACAGCTGCTACAAGTGGAGTCTAGGAAAAAGCAGCTGCCGTAGCTGCTGATGTTGAGCATCCATCCAGCTGCACGTGTTGGAGGCATCTGTAGCCCTCAGCCTGGGGGGCAGCAACCACAAGCAACCTAAAAAACTTCCTGATTATGGAAGAGCCTCACAGCAGTATTTTCTATGCTTCTCTCGTGCTAAGACAACATGAAGACAGTAAGAGATCATTTAAAATAGCCTTTTAAAATTGTTTGATGATTTTTGGAAAAAAAAATTGTCAGAAAATGGCAAATGCTCAGAGCTGAAACTTCAGGAGAGTATCTTGGAATCACAGAAGTTTAAATCTATAAGGACCTCAAGATATCACCTACAGCTTGTTTGATGCAGACAAGAATAGCTAGACCTAGATGTTCTCTGGTATATATCTCAGCTGTTCTAAAAACCTCCAATATCAGAGTCTGCAAACCAGAGACTGTATCTAGCTTATTTCTGAACTTAGAAAGCTCTTTCCAATCCTGCAGATGAGTTCTGATCTTTTCACTTTTATGTTCTGCCTGTACTGGATAAGAAGAGGAATTGATCAGTATCATTGTTGTAACAGCTTTTGTATATGTTTGAAATCTGTTATCAGACAACCTGATGTTTTTCATCCAGTTCCTTCAGACTTCCTCCACCTTCCACATAGCTCTTATGATCCTTCTTGATCATTGCAATTTGTAATACGTATTGTGAACTGTGATGCCTTTGTCAAAAGATTTTTGAAGGCCTGTAAGCCACTGGGGATGCACATTTACATTGTCTTCATTTTGTACAAATTTGAGACTTTGAAATTTTGGGAGGCTCTGTTCATAGACCAGGAAAGCTATTTCCCCCCTAACTGAGGATTTAAGCTTCAGATAGATAGATTTGTGCTGGTAGGCTCATATAATATTTCTGTCCAGCAACATGTTAATTCATTGAACTTCCCTTCAATTCCATTTGCTCAACACAACAAAAGTCAATGGAGATACATCACAGGTTAATGTCTCCATCATTTAAGGTGTCTAAGTTGTACATCTGTGGACTGGATGTTTATATGATGTTTATTAATGGTTGTGTTACTGAATTGCCGTCCACAGCAGGGGCAATTCCTTGATTTTGCACACCACTATCTAACACACAGTAAAACGGGATTAATAACACAGGCGTGTTGCGAAGACTTGCCAATGATTCTGAGTATTTTTTCATCCTTGTTCTTGTACAGCGTTTAGGCATCTGTCAGTCGAAAATGTTGTGCAAGTGTTTGGCAGTGCTGTGTGAATCGTCCTCTCGTGCAGTAAGAACTATTGGCATTCTCTGTGGTAGACTTTGTTTGTTTAAGGCAGTGATCAAAAGGCACATTGTATTGCCACCAAACCCTGAGTCACCCTCCCCAAGGAACAATCACCCTTTCTTTCCATTTGGGTGGAGATAGTATATTTCTTACTAAGGGAGTGGTGATCTCAGTCTGAAATTTCTTGATAATATTTAGAAAGCTGAAGGGGGAGTATTTTGTATTGAGGAGACAGAGAAAGGAGGCTTATAGCATGCATGCCGGTAAGCTTTTGTCATTGCACTGCTAAAGTGAGAGCAGCAGTGTAGTGTCTCTCTTTTTCCTCGCGCCATTACAGAGGGAAGGGGGAGGAGTGTCAGTATAGGTGGTGCTGTGAACTTTGCAAAAACATCTGCCAGATCCTGGCTGTAGCAAAGGAATAGAAACATCTCTTGTTTTTTTTCCAGTACACTGCCTGTGCACTGCCTTAGTTTCTAAGGGGGCGTTCTTCTTCGGAACCACTGGTTTTGGCTTTTTTATGGTTAGGAAGATGCAGCAACATCGGGATACAGCAACAGTCATCCTGACAGTGACTGTTTGCCTGCTGTGGGCAACAGCACATGGTGGCAGAGGGAAACGGTGGGAGGTGGAGGGTGATGAAGCTGCTTGTCATGTGCTAGGGGATGGGATTTCAGTGTGAGGAGGATCGGTTTATCCCATCCTAGAGAAGGCTGAGCAGAAGACTTTGCAGCCGAATGCCACTTCCTTATGCCCCAAGATGAAAAGCAGGAGGAAGAGAGGAAGGGGAGGAAGGGCAGGGTTCAGAGCCAGGGTTGTTGCAAAACCCACCTCCAGGGAGCTCCCCATTTCTCTCTCGTTAGCTACTATAACCCTCCGAGCGGTCTAGTCGGGGGAGAGGGAAGAGAAGAGCAACTGAAGGAAGGGGCAGGGGACATAGGGTGGCACATTAGAAATTTGCTGGAATCGGTCAGTTGGGCTGGAACCTGACAAGGCTCTGGAGAGTTACTCATAAGTTTCGAAATATGTACTACTCACGCTCAAAAAATGGCTTGTGTCTGAGGGTGGGGAACATTTTCCCCAGCCCCTGCTTGCAAGAAAAATAGGAAAATGAGGGGAAAAATTACTACAGTAAACTATTTGTATAAATAAAGATAATTGCACTGAAGTTTGCTCAGGTAATGGTTATTCTTGCTACCTGCTTCCTGGAGACTGTCCAGGGCAGGTACCTGATGGCACAGCTGGGTCCTAGAGGGGCACAGAAGTGGAAGAGGAGTGTGCCTGGAAGCCTGAGCCCAGGCTCGGTAGGGCTGCTGGAGATTTTAAGTGGGCTTTCTTATGAATCAGGAAAAGTAATACTGACTGCCTACAGCTTTTTTTTTTAAAGACTATCTGCAATCAAAAAGATTATTGATATATTTTAGCCACATGGAGACACTAGCTGGTAGGTGAATAGTTGCCCTTAGCATATTTTTTTTTCTTGTGTGAATTTTTGCTTTTGTTTCCCAAGTGTATAAAAGTATGAATCTCCTTATACACAGACACGCTTCTGAACTGTCGATGTCATTACTTTGATCAATGGCAGTAAATTCTTCTGATCTGCGATATCAGATTTCTTTTAAAAAATTATTGGATCTTATGGCTGGTTCAAATTTCTACCTGTGCTAAACTGGGTATCGCTGCCAGTGCTTTACCATCACCGACCTGGAGTGATCCTCTCAAGGCATTTCTGAGTAGATACCTCTTGAGTGCTGCAAATGATTCAACTGTGTCAATCCTTGTATGACTGACAGCAACCAAATACCTGGATTTCTCGTTGTTGCAGGACACAAAGTGACAGAACCATGTTTGAGCCTGATGGGAGGAAAGCTTCTTCCCAGCCTCTCTGACTTTAAAAAGATCTTTGCTTGCCTCAGCCATGTATCAAGTCACTCTGACCTGCTACAGTTAGATTTCCATAAATACAATCTACAAAAGGAAATACTTGCTCTAGCTAATGCTGTGGGAAATTACAGGACAATTAATTTATCATACTCATCAGTATAATGTAACACTGAGTACACACACTATTCCTTTGATTATTCAGAGTATTGTTCTAAATCACTTAGAGCTCAGGACGTGTTCCTTCAGATGGCAAGAACCAGCAAGTTCAGGCTAAATCGGGGAGTCGTAATTTACTGTCTCTGTCAGTTACCCTGACAACTAGGTGGGAGCCTAAGCTGTGGTACATCGGGCTCTAGTGCTCTCTTCAGTGTAAAATTAACCTCTGGGTAATGTCCAGATCAGATGGACGCCAGGAACCAGTGAAGACTAATCTCACCTGAAGTGGGGACGCATACTGATGGGTATTTTCCCCCGCTATATCTCTGGCTCTACCCCTTCCATTTCCTTCTGTCTTCACCTGAAAGAGCTGATAAGATCTGCGGTACTCTGTCTTGCCTTTTCCGTAGCTGCCGCTCTGGGGAGATGGGGACAAGAAGCAAAGAAAAACTAGCAATACGTACAAGGAGTTTGCCTACATAGTAGAGTGATAATATTGCTCTTTGCTTTGAAGCTCTTCTGATTTTGCAGATTTCAAAGCACTTCACACCAGGGTGAAATCGGAGTGCTTTACTCCTTTTTCAGCACAGAGGTGCTCCAGAACATGTTCTAAGTTAACTGGTGAGACACACAAGACTTCTGACCCAGGACTTGGTGTACCCAACACTCCAAAAAGCACTTGCTGTAGCGTGGGTAACTCAGGCCTGGAGACACATTTAAGGAAGCAAACTGCAGTCTTTGCAAAGGTCACATACACTCTGTAGGAAGGACTCTGTATGAGCTGGCATCTCCTTTCAAGCTCTGTTAGTGTCTCTCCTGTAGAGATTTGATGAAATTTGAAATATATTCAATATATTGAAAAATGCCTGATGAGTATCTTAATGATGGATGCTCAGTAGTTCTTTAACAGGACTCAAAGCTGAATCCTTGCTTCTGAAAGTCTGTTTCAGACCTGAAATTCTCTGTACGAATAAGGACCTGTCACAATCAAAGTCATCTACCCCCAGGAGAGAAGAAAGATATGCCAGAGTGATCCAATGTGGGCTAACATCAGCACTCAGATTGTCTTTGTACTGGGTATTTCTATGAACCTGCCTCTTCCAGAAGCAGAGGACACCTCTAAGTGCCATATGAAGTTATTGGGAGCTGTTGGAAGAACAGCAGGTTCCCTTAAGTGGCTTATTCTGTGGTGCTGATGTTCCCTTCTCCCCAAAGCACTTCCAAGTATTTTCATTTGTTTTGTGTTTTAGGAGCAAAGAAATCGTTGAATAATAGCATACCCAGCCACATCTTTAAATACTTCTTTGTGTTTGCAGAGCTATACAGAGTGAACATTTTGGTGGGGAGAAGTTTCTGGTGTTTTTAAAATTTTTCACTCTAGAGCCTTACAGGTTTCCTTACTGTACACACACTGGGTGAGATTAAAAAAAAAAAAACAAACCAAAACCAACTAACAACAAAACCAGTAGATTTCACTTATTTGCCAATGAAGTTCTGTTTTAGTTTCTCACACTGAGGCCTCAGAGAGTTGTAGTCCTTTTTCACATGCAGCTCTTTATGACAGGAAAATGGTGTTCCATATCTGAAAGTCTTCAGTGCAAAGATCATGATAGTGCAGTTACACTGGATATTTACTTAGATCAACTATTCTTTAGCAAATTAGACCCACTTTTGACAGCAAGGTGTTCAGATTTGGGGGCATATAAATTGAAAAAGAGAAAACTCAGCTGCTGGTCAATTAAATTTGTGTTTATTTACTGAACTAAGAATTCATTGAGAAAGCTGGTAAAACAATATTTCAGTGAACAAGTGCAATCTGGTTTATAGGTTCTCCACACTTCCAAAATTTCAGGATGCTACAAAACTGGGTTGAAAAAAACTGGTTGCAGAATTATCAAAAGGAGAGAGAGTTGGCGTGAGGAGAGCTGCCTGCTTAAGCAGCTGTGAAGGAATAAGAGGCAGTGTGGGATGGGGATGATAAACAAATTAGTTGGATCTTCTTCCTAAAATCCACCAGTATTTAATTTTCTTCACAAGGTACTAACACTCATACACCTGCTAAGGTGAGCAGAGTAGCTGAGAGTGCTATTTTTCAGGTAGTAAATGCCGATGTTCAGCTTGTGTTCAAGTTTCCTTGCAATTGCAGTAGTTGGAAACTAACTTTTTAAAAAATGAAGGCTAATTTCTGGACAGATTTTACACCAAGGGTGAATGCCATATTTCAGGGTCACAGGAGTCATGCAGCACGCACAGGTTTGACAGGAGAAGTCTGGCTGATTCCTCTCCAGGCTTTTGGGTGATTACAGCCTTCCCCCTTGGGAAAGGTGAGCTCAGTGTCTGGGAGGAGAGACAGGTCACCAGAGCACCAGACCTCATCAGAGTGTCTGGCCATTGGTGGCACGAGGCACCACAGGGAGAGCAGTTCCTCTCCTCTCGTGACAGCATCCCTGTTTGTAAGGTGTCTTCAGAGCCTCTTAGAAGAGACATTTGAGATGTGCAGAGCCTTTCTGGGCCTGCCTTTGGTGTTCAGCCTGCATCCCCAGCTCCCACTGCAGTCCTAAGTACTCTGGTTTAGGGCTTTTCTCCAGATTTGGGGTGTTGTCAGCCACCTGCACCCACTAGAAGAGGCACAACACTGCAGTGCTTTGCTAACATAGCTCCACTGAATCCCCCATGCAATGTAAGCTATACCAGAAAAAAAAGACACTTCTTTGCTATTACTTTGTCTGCATCAAGACTTTTGCAGCTGTAGTTACTGAGGTTTTCCCTCCCGCACTCCTAATTGAGACACAAAATAATTTTTTTTTCAGAGGAAATTAAATCTTGTTTTTAATCTCTGTTCTGCATCTTGTGGGGCTGTTTCCTGGAATATGTAGGGTTTGGTTTTGTTCCCTAAGAGAAGCTTGGGAGGGTTCAGCTAGATTCTGAGTTAACACTGACCTAAAATGGGATGTCAGCTCTCATACACTGAAGTGTGTTAAAAATACGGTGTGAATCATTAAGAAGAATCTGGCTGGAACAAATGAAAGTCAGTAAACTAAGGCCTCAAAATGATACTTAAGCCTTGAAGAGGTGCCTTTTCAGGGCACCTTGAAAGGGGAGAAGAAAGAACTAAATGCATCGGTTGATTATAGTGTGAACAGGACATGCAGTATAGTTTATTACTATTGATAAAATAGCAATAGTATCAATAGCAAGAATACCAGGAGTTTATTGCTACAATATAGTTTTCCTTGTTGAATTTCTTGGAGTGCAAAAAGAGTCTTTATTTGATGATCTTTAATCTGCAAAAATACCTGATTACTCCTGTGCACCCTGTGAGTGGAACAGAGAAAGGCAAATATGCTACTTAAGGAGAAGATAAAGGACATCAGCTTGTTTAGTCTAGCAAAATAAGGACAATTTACTGGAGTGGGGATACAATGTAAGTAAATACACCAGGACATAACACTAGGAAAGGAAGGGAATACTTAAGCTAAAAGACAATGTTAGCTTACTAAAAATAGCTAAGAGATGGTCAAGAATAAATCTTTGCTGGAAATCAGGTTTCCAAACCCTAGAGGAATGAGAATTTGGAACAGCCTTCTTCTAGGTCCAAACCCCCTCACTAGTTTTAAAGAAAACGGTATGAATTTGTGAAAACAAGACCTGTGATGTCAATGGAATATACCTGATCACACAGAAGATACTCTCTGCTCTGACATTTTTATTTTCAGCCCGCCCTTTTGGATGTAGCATGAAAAAGAATCTCAGAAAGTACACAGGTCAGATATACACCTTGGGATGTCTTCACCGTACAATTACAGGGCAGTGTGTGTGCACCTCTTGTGCATCTGTCAGTAGGACAGAAGAACCATGGCCTTGCTCAAGCTCAGAGTTGTTATCAGTCAAACTAAGAAAATAAAAATCTTTGTCAAGTGAAAAAATTACATGTTTCTCCCCAAGCTGTATTTTAGTTACTTGTTTCTCTCCAGGCTGTATTTTGTCCCCAGAGGAAAGAAGCCAGGAATGTACTCCCTTGGTAAGAAGGATAAAAGGGAGAAACTTTATCACTTTCAAAATGACCTTGCTGAGTTCCTGCAGGACAGTATTGTTTTACATCTATCAATTGCAAACATTAAGTTATTAATACATGTTTATAGGAGTGTAAGCAATCCTCCCTAGTATGCCTAGGCAGCAACAAGAGAGAGGAAGCAAAATGCCTAATTTAATGGGAGCTGGTGAATCTGAAAGGCAGAAGAGTCAATGGGGATTCAGATCTGCCAAACCTTTGCTACATCAGACTGTTGAGGTAAACTACCTCTTGTGTTTTTCTGCTGCCAACATGATTCCTCAGGCATCAGCTCCATGAGATCATTAGCCTGAGCAAGCTATCCTCTCAGCAGAATTAAGTCACAGTCTCCAAACATTCAGACATCATGACTCAGGCCTCTTAGAGGCACAAGATTTATCTTTAAAAGACCTTAGATTTGTTAAGTATGTGTATGTCTAATCTGATAAAACTTTAAATGCTGTTTTACCAGTCTTGTGCACAAAAGATGAGGACAGATTTAGGCTATGCCTAATCCTTAGTGGGAAATGCTGACAATGCTGCAGGCAGTGGGAGTTCTGCTGCTGACTTCAATAGACCAGATGCCTCTTTTGCTTTCATCTTGGGAACTCCTGCTACTGGTGAATAAAAGCCTTGTTTGTGAATTACAGAGGAAAAATAGTTCTCTTCCCATGTAATTTAAGAAATTGGTGACCAAAGGGTCAATTTGGAAAAAATTGTTACCCTATACAAAATCAGGGCCAAAAAATAGCTATTTCTCATCTGCAATTAAAATTAAATTACCTAAGATGTCTTTTTTTACATCCTATGGAAGCAAGGCACATTTGGAGTTTATTACAGTCAAGCAAACAAGCAATCTAAGAGATGTTTCTTTGATAAGTAAGATGATATAGTGACTCAATTTTTAGACATCTATTGGACTACCTGGAAATGTAATTCACTGGCCAGTGGGCTGCCTCTCCCATGGAAGCTCTGGTAATTAATGCAAGCTCACCAAAAGCCTTAGATCTTTTGTGTGGTGAAGCTTGATGCTGATGTGAACATTCATATCCCAAACCAGAGCTTCTTCAGTGCTGCAGAGAAGACAGTAGCAAAGAAACATCTCAATGCAGCAGGATCCTGAGAGAAAGATCTCTGGGTTGAAAAGGGTGGGAGACCAGAAGCTGGAGATAAGGATCAAGGTGATGTAAATAGCTGAGCACTTACATCTGTTCACTAGTGGTAGTATGGGACATATCTGAAGGTCTGCATAAGTAAGAGGAAAACATGGCCTTTGGGATAACTGAATGCAGTATCTCAGATACTTATACTTGTCTTTTTAGTTCAGAGGAGCAATCACTTCTACAGGGCACAAGAGTTGTAACGGTTTGATTTTGGTAGTAAATCAGTTCCACAAATTCCTTATGATTTGGAGATGGAAAACCAATGACAGAAAAGAAACAGCTTTTGAAGCTTATGCCAAGGTCTCAAAAGCTTTTTGAGGTATATTGTCTTCCTGTGAGCCACCAGAGCAGTAGAGCATCCAAGGGCAAAGCCTCATGGGGACGATGTCTGGGATGCAAAGTTAAACATGCTGGTTCTGCCAAAACATGTTCCAAAGACCAGTATCTGTTACTGTAAAGACTGATGAAGTTTCAAAGGAGGATGGGGAATGCTGAATATTTGCAGTAGGTACTGGTAGAATTCTGATGAAATTCTGGTCATATCTGTCTGAGACGCAAATTTGGGTAGCAAGGTGATGGGAAGGGTTGGACAATCCAGTGTAATTGCAAAGTCACGTGTTGATAAATCAGATAGTTTCAAGGTTAATGCTTATACTGCAGTTAAGCCATTGTGGACAGAAGCAGGACAAAGACATCCTCTCAGGCTGAGCAGAGAAAAAAAAACAAGTTGATCTAGTGCTGGGGCAGGATCCAATGGCAGCTTTGAGCCTCCCTTTCTCTGGGCAGGGTGATGGACCAGCGCAATGGCAGCTTCTGCTGGCAAAGGTCAAAGCAGAAAGCTCCTCGTTAAGATCTTAGTACCTTTGAGGTGCTGAGAGATGTTCAGTTGGTTTTGAGGGTTTGAGGTCAACTTGTGGTTGCAAAAGGCAGAAGCAAAGGAAAAAGGTGGAGGGGAAGTCCATCCTAAGTATGGAAGCTGAAGACTGATCAACATGGGTAGCAGAAAAAGCACACTAGGAGCTGCCTGAGAGAAACTGAAGAACGGAGAGTTTGCACTGCCCTTCCTGTCATCAGAGGTAAGGAGGATGTAGCACCAATGGCACTGCTGTACAGGTTTTGGCAATGCAAAACATCTGACCTTGGCACACGGTATGCTCATATGCCCGTAGTAATGTGCACATTGACAATCTCTCAAAGCATAATCCGGGTTTTCTAATTGCTGCTTTAAGCCATGATTAAAATAAGTTATTTTCATAAGTGTGTTTTAAACATATACAACTGAAGAGTACAAATAGGATGACAAGTTCTGAATTACAGCTGCCATTTGAACATTTATTTTCCAAGAAAAAAATTGCTGTTCTCTGTGGAAGCTATTTGTGCCATTGCTGGAAATGTCCCTCACTAGTTTTTATTCTTGACATACAAATCGAGGCAAGAGAACAACTATTTTCTGAAAATTGTTACTTGCATGTAGTTTCATATTTATTTCTGATACATTGAATTCTAAAAAAAAAAAAAAAAAGAATGATAGTGACTAACAGCAGCTTATTTAGCATTAGCTACCTAACTAGTGCGAGCTATTTTATATTAACAAGCATTTTAGTGAGTGTTTTCATAGTGTATTTTATCAGGAACTGGAAACTATTGGATTTTACAGTTGGGACTGGTAAGAAAGATCCCTCCAAACCTTGCAAGACGGGAATGGGCCAGCCTCAATACTGTGGTCTAAGTTTTCAGAAGTGTTGGTGTGCTGACTCTAGTAATCTGTTGCCAAGCTAAAGTGTCCACATATCTTCAAGTGAATAAAATGCTTTTTCTGCTTTGTCCCAAACATATACATACTGTTGAGCAGCCATTGCAATCCACCCCAACACTGCTTTCCAGCAGGTTTCAGTGGAATGTTTGAAGTCTAAACTATGGTCAAGTACTCTGTGATCTGTCGGGATTAGAAGTGCCATCTAAGATTACCAGCCTGCTCTCATGTCCATGGTAGCCATTTAAGTGATTTTCTTGGACCACTCTTGCTCCCATTCCCTGAGCCTGCAAACCAGCCGGAGTGCATTGTACCTAGAAATGAAAGAAAGAAACACTATGAATAGCAATTGGCAGAGCCACTTCTCATTTTCTAGACTGGCTTCTTCATAAATAACCTGAAATCAGACATCACTTTAAAAAGTGACTGGTTTTTCCCTTGCAAACATCTGGACAGAGTGAGGGGAAGGGGTTGCCGTGCCCTGCCTCACTAGGATGTTACTGCTAGAGGAGCTGTAGGAAGTTGGTCATGGAGTTTTCATGCAGGTTTGCTCCCCACTCCAAGAGCACGGTCCTACTGCTGACTGCATGTAGTGTCTACATATCCTTTCCTCCTGTGCAGTGATTTTGAATAGCTGAAGTGATGGAGCTATTGCTTGATGTGCTCCTGTATTTCTACAGGATGCCAGTAGAGGGCAAAGATTACTTTAGGCTTGATGTGAGAAATCACATAGGTTGCCCTGCAGAGCTGAAAAATTATGTGAGTTAGGGGAAAATGCAAGAATGAATGGAGGTTTGGGGAAAAGAGGCCTGATTTTTTAGCTCTTTCCCCTGTGTTTTGATCACAAGTTTACATATGATACAGCAAAGCGCCATGAATCACGGTGGTGAGCCCCACGCTGCCATGAGAATGTTGCAGAACCCAAGGGGCTGTCAATCTCAGACCCAGAGAAGCCCATCTGTCCTCAACGGGACAGATGTATCCCTGCCTGGCTGAGGGGCTGTTGGTCCCTGTCACGCCTGGCAAAGGGACAGGCTGGGCTGCTGCATCTGTTATGAACAGAGGCAGCTCTGTTACACTGGTCCAACCCTCGCTTCTTCATCAGCTTTCCCTCCCATCTTTCCTGAAAAGTCTATTTAACATGGGCTACTAGGAGTTGGTATCACGTGGAATCTCTCATGGCAGCTGAATATTTCCCATTTATTTACCAGGAAAGCTTAAATACAAGAGTAAATCAGTTTTTTTAGCTCAAGTCTACGGAAGTGTAATTAGCTGTAAGGATAACTTAAAGACCTTGTAATCCAAATAACCGGAGAAATTAAGACTCTGAAATGCAGATCTTATTTAGATTCTTCCCCTGAGGTAAATAAAACATAATTTATGTCAGTAAGTGTTTCAGATGGTCTCTAACATACCTTAGTAAAGTAATTTTTTTCTCTTTTCATTGCAATTTTGAATCATACATCCAGTTGATTTATCAGTTCATTATAATATGCTTCTCTTCTAGCAAATACTAGGTGTCTGAGGAGATTATTCCTCTTCTCCAGAAACAGAAATAGCTTAACATTTTGTAAAATTGTAGGAGTCTGTCTCAGGAGCTGATGTAAAACCTTTCACAAAAAAAAAAAAAAAAAATCCCAACCCAGGGATAAAATTGGAACTGAATTGTAAATAAGCTTCTTGTTCTTTTTCCTGAGAGAGCTGTTTTTATAAAACTTCCCAGCAGTCAGAGGTTTTGCCAGTTCTCTCACCCACGAAGGCAATGACATTCCTTTGAGATACCAGTTGCTACTTTTTAGCTCAGGCTGTGCAAAGCATCTGTGCTACTCTGGAAGGCAAAGCCTTTCACAGAATTTCATACCTCTTTTTCCATCCCTTCTGTTAAACAGTGGGATAAATGAGTAGGGACTTCCTATGCAGCAGTGAAAGGCCACCAAATTCAGAATCCAGAAAACTATAATCAAGAGATGACTTTCCTAACTTCACATGCATGACAACTGATGTACAGTACAACCCCTTTCTCCAAGTCACAAAAAGCCATACATATGGTTGGAAAGCAATGGAAGGTGAATAAGGAGTGGAAGGAAAAGCTACTCAAGGAGGACACACAGTTCAAGGAAGAGCTGCTCGAAAATTAAAAAAAAAAAATAATCCTTGTTTCTTTTCATGAAGAAAAACAGATGGAATATGCTGGCCCAGGCATAGCAAACTTTGCCTTAGCATTATTATATCTAAACAGTCAGCACTGGAAAGGGGATCCAGACTGTGAACTAGACAATCCCATACAACATCGTTTTACAATGGCCTCGACAGCTAAGGAAGCTCAGGAAATAGAAGTGATATGAAGACTCCTTGTCTTTGTATTATTTACGCTTCATTCTTTTTTATGTTAGTACATTTGGACCATGTTAGGGCAATGGTTAATCTTGGTAAGTGAAAGAGAATATTTTATTTCTAAGATGGGTGTGAAATTTTGCATCGGATTTCTAGCAGACACTCAGTATGCGGAGTAACCCTAATAGTACAGTATAGGAATAATGCTAGGGAGCAAGAAAAATATATCAGATCTCTTAGAATGGACACAAACAACAGAAATGTAAAGCTGAAAGGGACCTCAAGAGATTACTGAATCTGCCCTTCTGTATTGGGGACCAGTAAATGTAGCAAGGCCATCCCTGACAGCTGTTTGCCTAAACTGTTCTCAAATCCTCCAATAGTTTGAAGTCTATGTCCATCTAGGAGAGTTTATTGCTCTTACAGTTGGAAAGCATTTTGTAGCATCACGCTCGGTCTTGTTTGTTGCAATGTGGACAGATTTCTTTTCTTATTTTCTCCAAGGTCTAGCTCCTGCTTAGCACTCTCCAGCAGTCTTTTACCCACTAGAAAACTTAAGTAAGTATATGACCTACTTTGTTTTCTCTTCTAGTCTGAATAAGTCCATTTTTCAGCCTTTTCTAATGATTTTCTCAAACATCACACTTTCTTAAAACATTTTCTTGTTGCTGTGATACAGAAGACTCTCAGCTTATCTACAGCTTCCATAAAATCTGATGATTTGAGCCCATACTAGAGCTCATACTAGCCCCAGTGTCCTAGAGAATGGAATAATACCTCCCATCTCTCACACATGCTACTTGTCCTCGTACCTCCTAGGAAGACACTCATCCCTTTGGAAGTCATCACACTCGTTTGGTGGGACAACTTTTGTACCTCCCAGATCCTTTTATGCAGCTGTAATTCTGACACTATTCCAGATCTTTTAATTGATGTTAATTATCTTTAAAGTGTTTGGGATTACTTTCTTGAGGTGGGAGAATGGGATTTTAAGACTTTCCTGATATGAGCTCTATACTGACGCATGCTGGTTTTTTTTCTCATGAATTCTGTTTTTAGTTTCTTCCTATTTTGCTGCCCAGAGGCCTCTGCACCCAGGGCAGCCAATAATTAAATTTAAGATGAGAACAGGAACTAATTATTTCTACTTGCTAATGAGAACAGAAAATTATCATGAAATTAAACTTGAGAGTTGCATATTACATATAAAAAAATTAGGCTATCTGAAAAAAAATCTGCCAAGGGAGGTGGCAAAAACACCACCAGTAGCTCTTGCCAAAGCTACAACTAGTTGGCTACTCATTGTCAGCACCAGGCTTGCTCACTGCTAAGAGTCAGAAGTTAGGGAGGAAAGAGGTCTGCTCACAGTCTTCAGCCTTCCAAGGCTATAAATAGCACTGAACAGATGAGAGAAAAGTAAGTTTGTGTTAGGGATCCTGTGAAGGACACCTACCCAGGTTCTGGTCTGATCCTGAGGGAAACAGTACCACTGCCTCCCCTGTGAGAGGATGGGTGAATGAAGAAGCAGCAACAAGACATGAAACACCTCCTAGTTTGGAGCAAGAGGGAACAAGGTTATCTCTTGATTAATTGTCAGCTGCCCTCCTGAAGAGTCTTCTCCACAAGAGAAGGTTGCACACATCTCATGAAGCATATGCACATCAGTTTTTGTTTAAATTTCATAAAATTGAGACCTTCAGTAGGAACATGCAGGCTTATCTCCTTTTAACCCTTGAAGATCACTGTGCTGATTCAGTGGAAGAGAGGAACCACCTCTCTCTACTGTTTGCTCCTTGTGAGTAGATGCTAATTTTTCCTTCCTCAAACTCCTTTCCCAGCAGGTGGCACATGGCACATGCTCTGCCCTGCTCTCTTGTGGACTCCTGTTAAGGGAACATGCCACATCCCAGCGTCTCAGGGCACACAGATACTTGAAGAGAGGGTTTTCAGCTCCAACAAGAGAAACAAGAGAAATTGTCCTAAAGCTGTTGCATTCACCCAAACCTATGTTCTTACCCCTCCCACTTCAAATATAAGCCAAGCCTAAACATAAGCCAAAGCAAGCATCTGTTTAGCAGGACATGGATACATAGAAGAATCTTTGTCGTCCATAGTTAACAGGGCTTTTTATTCCCCTTCAACTAGAGTACCTACTGTGTGCAGATGCTCTGGAGTGAGGGTCATCCTATTGTTCTCCTGTTTTCCAAAGCTCTAGATGGTGACTGTCCCCAGCTAGCCCTGTTTCTTGTTCCCAGGGTTTCATTTCTGTGAACAAATACAAGGACTTTGATGGTGCTAGCTATTCCTGGTACTTGAAGAAGACTCCTCTATGTCGGTTTGTGACTAGGCAGCCAAGAAGTATGCAAGCTATATGAATGCCACCAATAACTCTGCCTGGGGCCAGTGGCACCTGCTATTCATGGTCAGTTCTTCTGTATCTGTAATCAGCTGGTTGTCCCTGTCTAAAAGTTCCCTTTATGCTCCCTGGCACCAGAATACACTAGAATTCAACTGTGGCACACAGTACCAGCTATATTCATGCTATGAGCTTGTTCTCTCATGCATCACTAGCTTTCAGTACTCCTTGACAACACAGATGGCAAATCTCTCGATGGGGGCTTCTGCATGGGTGTGGTGTGAGACCCCATACCTGCTCCTGCCCTCTCACTGGTGTTCTGGGGCCAATTACATTCAAGTGTTAGGAAATACACAAATGGTTCCTGACTTCGATCCATGATATTTTTAAATCACAGTTTTGGCATTTATTGGGAATAACTGTAACTGGAGAAGTAGCACATATGGATTTCTCTAGTGCTTAAAAAAAATCTCACCATGGGAGTTTTCTGTACCCTAAAGACTTGACGTGTAGGCTGTCTGGGTGATATTGGTTGCCATCTGGCTCTCACTCCCATTCTTTGTTTTCAGTCTCCAGGCCATTATGTCTTTAGTAAATAATCAAACATATTTTGTTCTATTCAACTTATTTTCTTCTGTTGAATTGTTGATCAGGAGCCAAAAGTTTATTTAAACAGGTGATAACTTTGCTGCTTACTCGGTGCAACTGGAACATAAGTCTTAGGTCACATCTACATGACAAATATAGTCAACTCAAGCAGCTGGAACACACAGCAACAAGCTAAAGTGTTTCTAAGGCTTTGGAAGCCTTCTGGAGGGTTCCAGACTAAAAAGAGGTAAGCTTTACCCTCCCAGTTCAGGGGCTGGAGCGTTAAGGACAAGTGTGGTCATAAAGTGGGATTGGGGAGTGGAGGAGTGATTGTAAAAGGGAACTGGAGGGCTAAGAAGAGGAGGAGGAGGAATATGGACATGGAAAGGCTACAACGACAACTCACAATAGGCACAGCCTCTTTCAAAAACTATTTTGAACCCCAGCCTCACTAACAAGTCTCTGTGAGTGTTTAGGTGGCCTTGCCCAGTCCACTTCATGGCCCCATAGTGAAGCTCTACCCTTACCCTTTCCGAACCACCTCCCTGCAAATCTAAATCCACGGCAGATATAAATAGCATGGCTGAAAACGTGCAAAAGCCTGAACTTTTTCACTGAAGGAAGCCATGACTGCTCAGCTGTGTGTCTTGGTTGTTCAGCTGCCGTCTCCTTTAGCTGGAGCAGTTCAGGCTGGCACTCTGAGCAGACGCAACCAAATCTCTCTGTTGGCTGTCAGCCTGAGAAGCCAAGTGGCTGCTGTGTCCTGCCTGCAGGCAGCCATGACATTCCTAGGGGGGCCATAGGAATTGCAATGGGACGGATGCAACGCAGCGGAGGAAAGAGAAAATTGAAGACTTATAAGCAAGAAGAAAAGTGGCGGAAGCCAGAAAAGACAGACAGAAGGGGTAGCAATGGTGTCCTCCTGTGAAAAATTAGTTGGGTCATTACTGTGTAGGTCTGAGTAGAATAGTGTTTGAAACGAGTCACTGCTCTCCCCATCCTGAATCATCTTGTTGTTGTTTTAAAGAGTGGTCATTTTACAGTAAATAAACTGCGATAACCCCAAAGCCTTTTCCTCCCTCTCTGTGCCAGAGGAAGCTAAGTTTATCCCAAGCATTTCCAAACCCACATAGCATTTGAAGGCACAGTAATATATGGGGTCAGAAACTTTTAAATAAAAGCCAGTTAGAGCTTCAGTCCATTTCCACCTTATTTTTTATTTTTATTGCACTCTCTGAAAGATAAAGCCTGTCTCAAGCCTACACATTTTAACAGGCTGCCAGCTCTTTCCTGCACATCTTGCAGCTTTCAGATATTATGCCCCCGTTAAGATTATACTTTTCAGCTATTGATAAACATCATAGAATTAAACTCCTTCAGAAAAGTCAATATCATTTGGCCAGGCAGTATCTTCATAAAATTGCTTTAAATTATTTGCCAGAAAACTTATTTCCTAGTGTTTTAGAGCAAATCTCCCTACAACTAACAAATTCCTCAGCTACTATAGTTTTGGGTCTCTGATTTCTTCCTGTACTTAATACAAATTGTGTCTCTTGTCCTAAAAAAATTGTTGTCAATTGAACACCACATCCCTATAACTTTGCTTGAGTGACACACTGGGGTTATCAGAGTGCAGGCTAAACGTTAGGCTCTCCCTCTCAATTCAAGCAGATGTTAAGGATGAAGAACTTGCACCACAGAACTACAAAGAACTTGGAGGTTAAAGTTTAAAAATAGGTATTCGCTTTACCTTCTTGCCTTCGTCTGATCCCTATTGTAAATCTCGGAGTCTAGCTGGATATTTTAGATTAATTCAAAGAGGTTCACTTTCTGAAGAAATGCAGCACAGAAGAAAATCTTAAAACCTTGGCCTTTTTACATATATGAAAGAAGGCCTCCTTTGTGAGCCTTTCTCACTTTAAATTAAGCCACCAATTTTCTCTCATTTATTAAAAACTGACACCCACAAAAGCAGCCAAAGAGGGCAGCGTCCCCCTTAGATATCCAAGGCGTATTGCTTACTCCTGCTGTTGTATTAATTTCCCATTCTAACCAGCAATTAAAAAGTAGACCAGCTAGCTTACTATTTTTTCCTTCCTTTCCAGCCATGCAAGAGATGGAGGTGGCAAAAGTCCCAGGGTGAGAGGAACAGAAAATATCAAGAGGTTGACTGTGTCTCAAGTCTTGGTTTGTTCCTTTACTTTTCACTAACTGCCAATGTATAACCAGTAAGCAGCAAATACAAAAGTTGCCAGAGAAGGGCAACACAGCTTTATGAATAAACACTTATCCTCTAGCTTCAGAAGCTTGTGACTTCTATTTCAACACAAACATGGATTTATTTCATGTTTGCATGCACATATTTTGCAGTTCTGCCCAGCAACTGGGAGTATGTAGGAACAAGTGCTCCTCTGCACCCAGTTTATTTTGATCAGCATGGATGGGGCCCAACCCACAAATAAGCACACAAGAGAACTTTTGTCTCTGATCTTGGGGGCATTAGGAATTATGATACTTCCTTATATGCCAGATACTTAACTAGATAAACAAGAATGTGATCAACAGGTGCCCAAAGCCATAAGTCCACAGAACAGTGCAAAGCTTTTTTTTCTCTCTGTGTGGAACTATGGTCATTACCACCCAATATAGAGGGTATTAATTCCCCTTACAATTAAAAAGCATATCATGGTGCCACACTTAGTTTTATATTCAAATAAAATTAAAAGTGTGTCAAAGTACTTATTTTTTTTCCTGAATAAATAATGCATAGATCTAATTTGAAAACACAAGTATTTTTGTTTGGCATATTTAGGATAGTATCCAAAATAATTTTATAAAAGGTTAGCATGGGAAATGTCAAAGAATGCCTGTGGGAAAAAATGTTAACTTTTACTTCAGATATCGTGTGTTTTAACCTCCTCACCACAATTTCAAAATTCATAGTTTCAGGTTTTTTGTTCCGCTTTCTCTGTCATTCACAGCCCTGCCCTAGTAAGGAGAAGAAGGGGGCAGAGTATATTTTGCACAACTTCCTCCATGTAGAAGACAACATAACCACCAATATATGAACAGTGAGTTGCCACCACCTCTCTCCTACTCTTTCCTATAAGCAGCAAGGAGCAACAATTGGGAGTCAACTTCTGGCACCCCATAAAAATATGTTCTTAAAATAAACACTAAAACTCTTGTATTCAGTTGTTTCAGTTCAGCTTGTAAAATCCAAAGTGATTATTAAAATATTTCCATCAGAATGTTTCCCATATGTCAATATATTTCTTTTATATATATATATATACACAAGAAAGATGGGGAGAGGCTCTTCAGTAGGGCCTGTTGTGATAGAACAAGGGGTAATGGTTTTAAAATAGAGGGAGGTAGATTTAGATTGGATATTAGGAAAAAATTTTTTACAATGCGAGTTGTAGAGCACTGGAACAGGTTGCCCAGAGAGGTGGTGGAAGCCCCATCCCTGGAAACGTTCAAGGCCAGACTGGATGAGGCTCTGAGCAACCTGATCTAGCCAGGGATGTCCCTGCTCCTTGCAGGGGAGTTGGACTATATGACCTCTAAAGGTCCCTTCCAACTCTAGCCACTCTATGATTTTATTTTTTTATTTATTTATTTATTTACCCGCAGGAGATCCGGCTAAGGGCTGTACTGGAAACCTGGCTGCCAGAGGAAGCCCTCCTAACTAGAGCATCTTACCTGGCTTTCAGGAGCCTCTGTGCAGGATAATGTCTCCAACTACCTCAACGCTCCCTTTCCAGATAAGCCCTTCTGATGTGAAAAAGTACATTTCCTTGGTCAGCAAGCTGAATCTTTGGGGGTGTTTCACTTTGGACCTCTGTGCTCCTGTCAGTTGCAGTACCATTCCCTGTCCTAAGGTAGCTGTGTAGTCCAAGATAACCACTACTAGAATTTGTTTTCATCCCAAGACACAAAAACACTTTCTTGGACACCTATCTGTGTTTCCACAAAACATCACCCCCCTCCCCCAAAACCCCACCCCTTATGAATCTGGAAAGGCAACGCCGCAGGTTTGCTCTCAGCGAGATGTGCGGCTCCTGGCACGACTAGGTTTGCTCCCACCCACCCTTTGCTCCCTCTTGTTCCGCAGGCATGCAGTCAAAATAAAACCACAGCCTGCAACCAGGCTGTGAAGCCAGGCAAGGTATGTGGAGGAGGCCCAGTCTGCATGCAGATCAGGGGAGTCCTCCGAAAGCTTTCTGGAACAAAAAGAAGCCACAATCTAATGGGTGCAGCACTCAGCTCAACCTTTTATTCCTAGATATCACAGTATTAGTTATCTTAACTAATCTAACCTATCTAAAAAAGGTTGTTAAAAATCCCAACAAAAACCGCAACTCTTGCTAAAGGCACAAGGTAGAAGTAATGAATTTAAAAAATTTCTGTTCAAACTATAGGGCAGCAGACCTCAACCTCCCTGCAGGTCCTTGCATAAGAGTTGAAAAGAGGTATTTCATGGGTTCTTCAGGACTTAAGTCCAGCTACAGGAAACTGCCCTGAAGGGAGCAAAGTAGCATTTTCCTGTGTAAAATGGTCCTGAACAGCAACTCTCTACTTGCTATGTCACTGTCTTAATCTCCCAGAACTGAAAGTCCAAGTTCTCTGTTTCCATGAATGGCAGGTTGCTGGTATCATGTTGCACCCCGCATTGTAAAGACCTACGGTAAGTGTTCGGTGAAAAGATTTCAGTTTATTTAAGTGTCAGCTGGTCTGTGATTTTATCTATTAAGCTATTGTGTTCAGAGCAACCTGCAGCCAGGCATGGACCATAAGAACAGGCACTTAACAGATACAGGTTTGTCCTGTTCTCCTACTTCCTGCTACTCTACCCCCTATAAATTACTAACACTATACTAAAATAGCGAGGGCAGAAGGTGAACAATAGTCTGTGGGCTCCAACCTGCTGGGATCCCATAGAAACGTTATCAGGTGCTTACCAGACTCCTGCCCTCAGCTCCATGAGGAGACCCCACCTCCTCCTTTTTTGGCATCAGTTACTGGTCAGGCACCTCTTCCTCCTCCACTACACCTCTGTTGTGGGGCTGGAGGGAAATGTAGAGATTGGCTACCCTTACTCCAATCATGATAGCATCCACCCTTCCTTTCTGCATCTCCCCATTTTCCTAGCTCACACCTTGGCAATTTCAGTCAGTTACCCAAAAGCTAAGGTTCAGTCTCTGCACCCTCAGGCTGAGGTTGTCCTAATTTCTGCAGATGATTCCATCTCTACCATAAGTCACATTTTGTACCCCATTAAGGTAGGTAGTTATCTATTTCCCAAGATGTTTTAAGGAAACTGCTTCTTTAAAAACAGCCCCCTGAAAAAAAAAAACAGCCCCTAGAATAAACTTCCATTTATCTTTCAAGAGCTGTCCAAAATCCTAATTGAATAACACTTTGCTGTGCTGCATCTAACTGAAGACCAGATGCCATTGAACTGGAGTCATCAATACTCCATACAAGTACAGGCATCTGCTTGCATAAAACAACGTGCTTTAGCAGCTCCTTACCTTTGAGCTCTTTGGACCAGCACCAGCCTCATCTGCGAGGTGCACTACAAATGCAGGGAGTCGTAAAAAGAAATCTCGTTTCTTGATTGCCATTCTCCTCATGACAGAGAGGATAAATTGTAAATTTTTATTGCAAAATATTAAAATAAATTACATTTTACAAAGACTTAACAAATATTTACATACAGTGTGATTCCAGTGACAATCAGCAACAAAGAACAGACAGACAGGCATATTATGGAGTGTTAAGAGTCAGAACTGTACAAACCTCAAAAGCTGTATGAAAGACAAGCTCATTTTTTTAAAGGTACATCCATCACAAATGGAATGAATCTCATGAGGCACAAAAATGACAAGTCTACAACAGAGTTCTTGGGGTGTTTAGTTTAGATCAACAAACTTGCATATTGCTTTTTGCTCTCCTCAGTGATGCTTGTCTGTCTCTACACATACTCTCCCAGATCAACTGGAGAAAAAAAAAAAAATATAAATCTCAACATATACAACTGTGTCATCACGGATCTGTAATCAGTCTATGGTTTTATTTATGCATGTTTTGTGACATCCATTGCCAGCAACAGATTCACAAATCATTAGTTCAGAAAAGTTTAACACACCACTTTTTGTATTTCCTCAGTGATTTCGTACCAGTGTATAGATGTGTTAGACTGCCTGCTGTGAGATATGTATCTGAAAATTATACCCTTCTGGTAAAAATAGGCTTCAATAGCACAAGACAAAATCAAGAAGTGTTACAATGATGTCACAAAGGATGTGGTCACATAGTCTATAGCACTTGAAATGGCTTTTGTAGGAACACACTTGTCACATTTCAGGATTTTTATTTATTTTTTTTTTAACTAAGCTTTTTTTTTTTTTTTTTTTTTT
>WHYT01017259.1:135029-158403 GCA_009806455.1 Tetrax tetrax | reverse complement strand
ACCCCTCTAACTCACTACATGTAAATCTGAAGGCAGAAAGACATTTTACATAGATTGCCCAGGCAGCTGCTTTTCACAAGACATGGAAGACAAGCAGGCAAAAAGCTGTCTTGCTTAGCACTTCGGCAGTTCTGAGATGGCACCGTAATTTTCAAACCCCTGGGAAATGGTTCAACTTTTGGAGAGAGCCAGTATGAAAGCTAAGCTCCAACTAAACCCCTCCAGAACACTGAAAACAAGTAGGGCTTAACAAGACCAATTGTGTTGGCCCCTGTGTAAAGAGGAATTTTTTCCCAGTGTTCAGATTACATTAAGGCACGTGGTGGGATGTCTTGAGAACAGTTTTGTGAGGTGTGATCATGTTTCCCAAAAAAGCAGGAATATTGTACTTTGTTTTAATAAATTTAAACTATTACTTTAAATCCCATGACACTTATTATGCAGACTTAGAGTCTACGCTGACTACACTGGGAAAGGCCAGAGAGCCACATCTAACTTGATAATATGAAACAGATCCCATCCATTCTCAGCTCTGGCGTACAAGTGCACTTCGCTATGGAGAACGGAGTCTGGGTTCCAGTGTGCAACATCCCCTCCCAATCAAAGCAGCCCAGCCAAGTGTCTGGGTTGTATTATTTCTGTATTAAAGAGAAATTTTTTTTTTTTTTTTAAATGACAATTGGACTATGCTTTTTCATTTCATACACTTTCAGCAAGCCTCTTCTCTCCTCACTGTCCTGTAGCTTTCTAACTGTCACTAAAACTTTGATCTTTGCATCAATAACGGAAGACAAGTTGGAGGACAACAAAAGCTATACGGAGTTCCTTCTCATTTTCCTTTAAGCTAATGTGCACCTTAAAAAAAAAAAAAACCCACAACAAAAAAGAGAAGGCTAGACTTGCTACACAAGCATCCTGTGTATCATGCATGCAGTCTTACCTGTCATTTCTTACAGTTACAAGGTATAGCTGTCAACCACAACCCTTCACATATACAGAAATACTTGAAGGGCTTGGAGTCATTTTAAAACAATGAGGGTGGAGGTGTCTTTTAGAAGTAAACCAGAATCTTCTTCATACAGTCTTTCCTGCTTTCCTGTCAGATACAAGTCAAATTCATCCAGCCACCCCTGCTCCAAATATCAGTAATATAATAAAATTTGATTTCAAGTTAGGATCTCTCTTCAGCAATATTATCATAAAATACAGATTAACCATGGAATCTGGTGATGTTGATTCTATATTTTTGCCAGTATAACAGAGTTAGCCCTAGCCTTGTGTTCACTTTCTATTAGAAAAAAATATCATACACGTGGAAAATTCTGCAGAGAAATGAGTAAAGACAGTCCTCTGTTTCACAGTAGAGGACTTAAAACTTCCCATCAGCAGGCTATACAACCAGAGTGCCAGTTTCCCATATGTCCTCCTTCCTCTGTGGAAGAGGCCAGCAATTGAAGCTGCAGCCAATATTTGGAGTTATTAGAAGTATCTAGTAATTCAAGGTCAGCACTGCAAGATTCCTTAAACTCTTCTTATAGAACTAGTGAGTCTGCCAGCATTACACTGAAAATGCGAATGAGACAACTTTTAACTGTTCAGTGAACTTTGGAAAATTTTTGACAAACTGGAATGACTTAAATATCGTAAAACTAAACAGCAGTTGGCATGTTAAGGTTCAAAGGTCTTGGCTATATTCTGTTCCAAGTGTATCAGATACAACTGAAGTCAGTACCTTTTGCCAACATGTAATCACGAGCCTCATTTGAAAGAGTTGTCAGGGTTAACATGTAGATACAGAAAAAAAAAGAAAGATAAAACCATGGTATGATTTTCTTTGTCGCCAAACAATTTGGGCATAAATGTTATGAAGAGACATACTTTCTTCTCAATGAGAAGCCCATTTCCAAGCCAGAAGATAGTACTTTCAGGAGCTTAGGGCCAAGATTCCATTTTAAAATAGTGCCTTATGGCCTTAAGTCACTTGATCACATCTCCATTTGCTCAAGATTTGACACTGCCCAGCCTTCTTGCAAGTGAGATAGAATAACCATAACCATTGTATATGCACATAGGTCATACTTTAAAATAAAACAAATAAGCAAAGTGTAATCAACTGTTTCAAAAATAACCTCTCATTCAGGTCCAGTCTGAAGTACCAAGGCAGGGAGGAACATCAAATAACAATACTGACTAACACACTGCACGGATCAGCAGCAGTGCTACAGGTCCCTTCTGACAGGCATTAGGGCATTTGGAGAATACCTGTGCCTCCCAAGGTGATTTTTCCTCAAAAGAACAGTGTCAATAAAACTTCACCTGTACATAGATACTGTATAAGGTTCATTCAAGTATTTCCTCTAGGAAATGGACAGTGGAAGGACACTTTCTCAACATTTAAAAAGTTCATTGCATCCTGCTTGTGCTCATACATGCTTTGATCAATAAGTCTTCCAGTCACTTTACTCTTAACAGTTCTGGGGCTGACGTGCAGTTTAGCAGCGCAATTTCTGAGCTTCATCCCAGATGATTCTTCTTCGTTAGAGGGCTCCTTCTCAATCCATTCCTTTGAAATTTTTAATTTTAATATTATATTTATGAAATTACAATTCACTATAATTTGACAAGCACTGACATATTCTAGACAGATGCTTCAAATGCTTCCTCCTCAGTCTGCCAGTGCATCTCAGCTCAGATCTGGGTATCCTGGTATTCCATCTAAAGTTTCTCATTAAGAACAACTAGTGGTTGCACCGTTTCTTTATGGTAACAACTTAACAATGGGCAACTTAAAAAAAAAAAAGCAAACCCCTTGCTTTCATTTGTGATCAAAGCAAGATTCAAATCCAAGTTTTCAGAGGTGAAAAGCTAATGGAGTAACCAAACACATTTGATGCCCAAACCAGTCTCTGCAACAGTACAGTTACACTCCCAAATGAATTCCTCAATGAAATGCATAAACGCAGAACAGGTCCAGTGTATTAACTAGTCTTTTCTACTTTGTCCAGGAACCATAAAAATCCCAAGAAGGAGCAGGACTCTAAATTCAACTGTTATTTTACAGGTTTTTCAGATAAGCAAAGCTGATGGGCTCAGAAACCAACTGAGGATAGGAATAGGACACTGGAGTTTTAGTTTGCGACTTGCTTTTGTTTTCAAACAGACAGGAGAAAATGCAAAAGCATGCTTTTCTCCTTGCTCTGTTAATTTGTTCAATATGCACTGACCACTTTCAGAAAACCATTGTCAAACATGCTTCACGTTGCAGCCTTTACATTGCTTACTGTATTATATTCGTTCATCAGTTGTTCATAAGGCACAGAAAGTTCTAGCTCGTTATTGGTAAAGGTGGAATCATCAGAGGATGGGAATTTTACCAGTTTTTTTGCAGTTTCAGATTCCTCTGCGAGATTATCATCCATGGAGGATTTTGAAGTTTCCTCATCATCTGAGATATCTTCCTCTTCATCATCATCTTCATTTACAAATGTTATATTGGCATTCTCAAATATTAAGGGTCGATAGTCTCTGGAATCCCACACTTCACCTTCTTCTTCACTAATCCTGTCTAGCTGGTTTACAAACATGGTTCCTTCTAGAGGGCTGTCTCCAATACGTTTATCATGCAGGGGTCTCAGTACATGACCATTTTGAATGTCCAGAGAAGCCTCATCGTACTCAAATGACTCTGTCTTTGTATAAGTCACCTGGGCATCTATACCAGCATTCTGCATATTTTGTTTGGTATTTTCTACTTTAATCATTTTGTCATTGTTTGTCTTCAGGGCCTTCTTCCCAATTTGCTTAATAAGATCATTGTAGGTCTCTTCTTTCTTTGAAAGGAAGCTGAAGATGTTTACATCCTTTGAGGTACCCATTTGAAGAGGTTTTTTAGACCGAGGATGGTTGTCAAATGACTCTTTTCTTTTTTTCCTCCGTTTCTTGATTGCTTTGTGGACTTCCACAAACATACTGACCTTCCAGTTAACGAAGAGTGAAAGCCAAGCTAGTCCCAGATAAATCCATAACTCCACAAAATATCTGTAAAGGGCATGATAGTTCGCATCTGGATTTACACCTACAAAGAATTAAAAGAACATTACTGAAAAAGGACTCACAGCTGATAAACCTTTTAATTTATGACCCTGAGAACTACTCCCTTCCACACTAACAGAGCCTAGTTGTTTGAACACTGCTCTGAGAGGTGGTAAGTGGGGATCTGAAACCCTTCTGACAGAAAAAAAACTTGATTCCAGGTCTTCCACTTTTTGGCTGCCTGTATTTTGATCACTGGACTACAACATAAAATGCAAGCATATTTATCCTCTCCTTTTAAGCTATAAGAGTGAATTTTTTTCTTCTTTGAAAATTATAAGCCTTCTCTCTGCCATCGAGGTATGGATATGGGTACCTTCCTTGAAGAAAAGGTTTCAGAATTCCACTCACAAGAACCATCTCCAAAGCCCTGATTTTAGAGAAAGACAGAATTTAGAAAGGAGACACCAGTATGCTCAGCATTTCCTGTTGACTAGTTCTAGACAGCTGCACAGAGAGCATTGCCCAGCACTTATGCACCCTGCTTAGTATACTGGATCCCGTTCAAAGGCGCTTACTATCATGGTGGACAGGATAGCTCCTTGCCTGAAACAGGGACCTGGGACACCTGAAAGTTATGAATACCAGAACTTGGCTCCAGATTTAGTACCAGATTTAGGTACCTTAGGTACCTAAACAAAGACTGAAGAGCCAGATCTAATCCATTGGATTAGTACCCAACTTTAATTGGATCTCTATTCAGCAAAGTGTTTCAGAAAAGCTTAAAAATCACCTTTTTTAATTATGGAAATGGACTTGCCACACTATGTATGTAGTGAAATATTACACAAAATAGAGTTACTGACCAGCAACAAAATCTCCAAATCCTATGGTGGTGATAGTGATGAATGAGAAATAGAGGCCTTCAATGTAATCCCATCCTTCTGTCACCATAAAGACAAAGGGAGGAATAACCAGATGGACCAAGACACCCCAAACAATGAAAATAGCTGTGCATGTAATTTGTGCTTTCCTCTGTAAAGAAAGAAAGAAAGAAAAAAAAAAAAAAAAAAAAAAAAAAAAAAAAAAAAAAAAAAAAAAAAAAAAAAAAAAAAGGTCAGTGAAAGATCTCTAAATTTTCTTTTCCCATCCATGGCTCCAAGGATCATCTGACAGTATCAGACACTTCAGAGTTTTGTGCTAACAAGCTCATCAGCCATAACTAAAAGTTACTGACTGAAGTAATCACACAACTATTTTTTTTTTTTTCCCTTTATGCAGAACTCGCTATTCTTACAACTACTTGCTCAAACAGGATTATTTCCTCATACTTTTCATGCATACCCAAAAAGTTTTAGGAGTTCCTGGTATTTTATGAATAGGCATGGGATACAGACATAACACTCTAGTCTAAAAAGCAGTCAGTACCTCTGATTTTACTTTAATTCATTTTAGTACAGAGGATCAGAAACATTTCAGATCCTTGTCTCCTATTTATGCCTCCTACCCTTTGCCACTGAGGTAACTGTTGCACAAAGCTGCACACACACATGCATTTCACCATCATTTTCTGTACTTTCTTCTCAGGTGCTGAACCAAGAAATTTCTTGCTGTTTCTGAAACCACGACCTAAACCAGTCCCACTGTCCTCCAGGCACTATGGCCCTGTGTTGCCTCCCATCTCTGTGCAGAGTTAGAACTGAGATAGAACTCACTTGGGGGAAAAAAACAAACAAACAAAAGAAAACAAACAAAACACCCCCAAAAAACCCACCACAAAAAAAAAAAAAAAAAAAACCCAAACCAAACAAACCACCACCAAAAAAATCAATAAAAAGTCACAAACAAAAAACCGGCAAGCCAGTAACTCAACAAAACATTATTTTCCAGTTGGTTCACTGCACAGCAGGAAGCACTCATGCTAGCATAGAAATAGGTGGGAACAAAGCAGGACAGGTTATTTCCATGTCAGAGGAGCTTGCATGGAATGTCTGTGAAATGGAGCCTCACCTACGTTTGTCTTACAGGTTTCTAATATAAGGAGATACATATGTCTCCATAGAAGCTGCAAGATCTATATTTAGTATAAAAGATTTTTACAAGATCTCAATTTGCTAAAAATTCTTGCAGAACTAGCATATCAGACCCAATCCAACTTTCAGTCATTGCTATGCAACACCGTTTTTGAAAATCCATATTTCTACAAGTGTTCATTTACTACCATGATTATCAGGTAAGTTAAGAAATGTAAACTTAATTCATGCATCAAAAATACATAGCACAAGGGTAAACAAGAGAGGGCCTTACCAGGCTTACTCCTCTTTTTGTCAGAAATTGGCCCAGCCTCTTGGCACGTCCTCCAAAGAACTTCCCCAGAGCACTGATCCACGTCAAGCAGAGAGGAACTCCAAAGAGCCCATAAAATATGCAGAAGAGACGCCCAGAGGGTGTTTTTGGTGAAACATTTCCGTAACCTGAAAGAGAGAAGTATGTGCACGGTCTGTTCTTGTTGCAGAGAATTCAAGGCAATTCCTCCTATGCACGAAACAACATTGCATGGGCTTCTGCTGTATCAGATGCTTCTTACTTCACCATAAGAGCTTTAGTCTACTCCAGCTGCTGATCATCTGAATCTAGATGCCTTCCAGTTCTACTCTACCAGACGTGTATTGCGTTAATGCAGGCTGAGAAGATTACTGCATTTTAAGTGTTTCCTGGATTTTGTGCATCTTTTTCTTGACAAGATGAGATAAATATGAAATAAAGCTCATCTCAAAACTTCAAATATGATTCCTCAACCTTAAGTAGCACTGCTAAAAACCTGAATGAATAAATTTTATAGAATAAAAGCTCAAAATTCATCCTGAAGCTAGCTTGCATGTGCAAGAGTCACTGAACACATTTAACTTGTGACCTCGTACCTTTCAGGGTAAAAGTTTGTGAGTTAAGTGCAAGGTGAACTGTAACATAGCAAGGTATTTCAACTGGTTTTAGTTCTTCCCTGGTCACAGAACCCAGCAGGGCATTACAAACCCAGGCTCTAAAATCAGCAGCCTATTTTCTGAACTTTTGCCAGAGCTTTCTTATTCAGGTGTGTTCCTGACTTCAACTTTTTGTCATAAGTTATATTATAAGCTGGGTATTGTGATCTTCAAATAACTAGGAAAACCACAATGCTGAATATGGTTTAACAGTAAGACTTCCATTTCTGTATACCTCCAGCCTTCTCTGGTTATTTTGCATTCCTGGGGTTTTTTTTGTTGTTTTTCTTGTTTGTTTCTTGGTGGTTTTTTTTTTTTTTTTTGCATTGTAGGTGTAGCAAGGGTGCAGCAACACCGTGCAGCAAAGATTTTTTTTCTCTAAAAGCAGAAGGCAGATGATATTGAGCTCTGAAAATCTCTATATCAAAGGAGGAAAAAGTCTTTCAATGTAGAGGGTTTCAGAAGCACAAATCAGTAGTGAGATTTAGAAGACAACAGTTGTTCTATTTGCCTTCCTTAAGAGAGAGAGAAAAAGTCTAGATTGTTCTGCAAGCCAAAAACCCTGATAAATCAGTATCTTAAGAGGATGCAGGTTAGTAACAGGACAGCTATAGAATCATCTCATATGCACATGCTTTAAGTATTAGTTTAATGGAATGTTTTGTAACTTTTTCAGGGGGATCTTATGATTTGGAAATTTAAGTGCATGAATTAATGGAACTGGAATGACACCAGTTATCCTCAACAGCACCTTGAATCCATTGCTTATTGGAAAGGGAGACATTTTTGTACTATACACCTATGGAGAGAATGCCAAAAACCGGGTTTTTTCCTCTGTGAACCTGTGAGTGAACACATACTGTAGGTAACTCCAGCCATTCGGGCTTCATTCAGTGGCTGGCTTGACACACAAATGGAAGAGTACAAACACACTAGAGCAAACAGAAAACTACAGTTAGGAAAGTTGACGTAATAAATACTTACCGATTGTAGTGATCACAGTAGCAGCAAATATCACAGCGTTAGGCCAATTCCAGTTGTTGAAAGTGTTGTTCCCAGTGATGGCAACCCCCTGCCCAGCAGCATTTGACACAACCTGTAAGAAAAGAGTTTACAGTCATTCTTGGAAAATCCTGGCAATCTGAAAGAGAAATGTGTCTGTCTCTCTCATGTTTTGCCCCTTTGTTCACACTTTCAAAATAAACACTCAGGTTTTTTTGGGAAGCCTAGCCTAGTCTATTCACTAACAATAGTTTTATGAAATATTTAAACTTGCTTCACCTAAGGAAAAGTAGCACAGGTGCTCTGACATTTAAATAGGAGGTTTTAATTAGATAAGCTTTTACTTGATTTACCAGTTTAACCCAAATGGATCTCTTCCAGAGACCAAACACACTCCTCCCGATTGAACTAGCATTTAACCTCCAGTGCAGTTAGTTCTTGAATTTGGTTTAATATTAAGGACATCTTCAGAACTACTATCCATTTCAAAACACTGTTACATGCCTCAAGCTTGACTTTGTTATGAGCAGGACATCATGGAATCCTTGGCAAAGCTAGTGTCCCTGCTGTCCCTGGCAAAGTTAAACTATCTAGAAGCTGTAGTACAACTGTACTTTTCAGCAAAGACAGACAGTTTAACACTTTTCTAAAGTATTTCATGCAACAGGACTCTAATAATTGCTCTTGAATCAGGCCCCTTTCTTACCCCATCTTTGAATCTAGTATGCCATGATGAATGCAAAGCACTTGTTTACAATATTTTAGGGACACAAGCATAGTTATTAGCATTTCCACAGATGCAGCAAGTCAATTTTTAAACATCTGTTCAGGTCTTCAAGTGCTCAAGAATTATTAGACATCTTAATCTTTTCTATGAAGGGACTTGGAAGACCCAGTCTCCCCTGCCTTTCCAAAACTAGACTGCAGAAGACATATTGATAAAAAAATGTAATGACTATTTAGTGCTGAAAGTCAAAGTTTTAGATCAAAATAATGCATCTTGCCAGTGCTGACATTTCTACCTACGCAAAGTAAAAGAGAAAAGCGATTCATCATATTCTCTCCTAGAAATCCCTAGTTATTTAAATCTTTGCTCTGTCACATCATGCTGCAGTTAAAGCCTTCTCAGGTTACTCTCCTTTTTTCTCTTCAGTGTAAACTAAGGCTGTTTGAGCAAAACTCTGAGGCTACATTGACATACAGGAGAGGTGAAGGTGTCTCCAAAAGTTGATTCATAACATTATCCCACTTCCTGTGTTTCTCCCTCAATAAGTGATGAACACAAAAAATATCTTGAGCTAAATATCTAAAATTGGAGGGAATATACTTTTTTTCTAATAAACATGACGGGTGAGTTTATCTTAAACTGGTAAGAACTTAGAGGTACCTACAACCAACTCTTCCTTCCCTCATCATCCCTTCCTTCCTTCATACTTGATTAACATCTGATCTTGGACCCAGCAGAGACTCAACACAAAGTTCAATCACTACCAAGAACATACACACAAGTTAACACAGGTTTTAATTATTCTTGAGACTTATTACATATCACCACCCTCCTACTGTAATAAAAATGCCCTCAAAGTGAATGTATTGTACATATACAAGATGCAAACAATTTAATTAAAAATGCGCTTTCAACACACAAGCTATTACAGAAGATAAAAGGAGACGCATTGAAAGTGAATGAAGGTACAGAACTAGATTTTTTTTTTCTCCTAGTAAACTCGGCGTGTGTAAAAACCACATGCAGTGTCTTTCCATAGCCTACAGGATCTGGGTAGAAAAGGATATAGAGTTCTCACCAAGGCAGTCATTTGTCATAAGAAAGTAATGTTGAAATGAGTGGTAGTCCTAAAATGGGCAGGTCGAGAGCAGGCAAGTAAACACACAATGCCATCCGCTTCCAAAAAAAAAATCTGAAGGCAGTTACAATGGATCACAAGAGTTAATTGAGTAGAGATCAAAATAACTTCATTTCTGCTGTGATCTGCAGATGAACATCCTAAAGTCTCAAAGGACATCGAAAGTACCTGATAGACACAATCCGTGATGTATTATCCCTGAAAAGATGCCTTGACTTCTTCCACTGCCCAACAAATTGCACTAAATGTTACATCAAACACCAGTTCTCCAGTCATTTTCCATGCTATAAATGCACTTGGATTTTTTTTTTTATTGTTTTTTCCTCACAGAGCAACTGATCTCATAGAGACGCACTGAAGTGTCTGTTTCCATTGTCACTGAGCCATTATCTCATCGCATTACTCCACCTTCAGCCTGAGCTAATGTGCTCGGTTTCCCAGTATGTGCAGTTGCTTCAAGATCTGCCAGCGTTTGAGGTGCGGAGGTGTGAAGGGGGCCCAGACCCAAGAGGAAGAAGCTGCTGGACCGAGTAGCGCACAGCTGCCCTTCACACCCAGGCAGTTAACATTTTGGGGGAAAGATGGCCAGCGCTCTGTTATAAAAAGACTTTTATATAGAGTATCACAGATACTCTCCAGCCAAAGCTGCCACTCTCTTCCTCTCCCTATTTACACACAGCTACCTGCTATTAGCGCACAATTAACTACAATCTATAATTCAGTATTTTAAGTTACTTTATGCCTGCCATAAGCCTGAATGCGCATTGCCGCACACAATATATGCATCCCAGCTGCAGGATCAAAGATGGTCACAAAACATGCTTAGATAGCTTTGGTGCAATGGGAAATATGTAGCTGCTTTCCAAGCAGCATAACTCTTGCCCATACTGAAATAATTAAATATTTTGGCTTCAACAAACAATGTGAGTGGACACTATACAACTGAACAGCAAATATGGGGGTTTTTTTGCATGGTAAATCTGTTAGGCAACGTCAGAGATGCCTTTATTTTCATATGCTAGGATACAGAATGCCCCACGTTGCCTGTGCTGGATATCTTAAACTACATAAAATTTGCTCTAAAAACCCATTGGATGGGAAAATAGGAGGCAAGGAGGGAGAGGAAGAAGAAGGTAGATGGTGCAAGTGTTCTTAGTATCTTGAAAGATGTCATTTAGAAAATACCTTTTCAAGTATGCCCAAATTCAAAAGCTGAAAATAGTTAACTAACTCTGAGTTTACACATCGCCTTAAAACCCCACCTCATTTTGTACTGATAAAGGCAGGACTTCATTTTCAAACTAATTTTGCCTCATAGGAATCTAACCTCCTCTTCTCCCCACCACCTCAATTCCACACTTTGGCAAATGAAAGAGGAAAAGAAGATCTAGAGTCCCTGGAGCTATTGCTGAAAGCAAAGAGACTTTCAATTTCGGAGGCAGATTTAAGACACATAAAACTAATACATCTTCTGATGACATTAACACAAGTAGAAACCTGGATGTCACTTGAACATAATCAAGCAGACAATTTGCTCCATTCGAAGGTACTTCCCCACCAACAAACCCCAGCACTGCTCAAATATAGCCTCATGTTTCCTGGGCTTGGTGACATTTTTATTAACCCTCTGATGACCAGGTTCACTCAAGATTTGCCAGATATCACAAGAACTAGTTGTTAAAATCTCCTTGACCTTAGGAGTTTCTCTCCAATACTTCGAGCAAGTGCCGTTTGCATCCCCCCTATATGACTAACAATAGGGCTGAAAAGTTCTCAAAACAAATTTGAAAATAGCAAGGAGAAGCCTTGACCCATATAGGTATTATGGATATGTTCCTACTTCTATTTATTCTACTTCTTGGTTTTCTGCTGGGGGCAAGACCAGAAAAGCAGCCAGGTTTTCCCAAGCTGGGAAATCACATACTAATACATTTCTTCAAACTGGTTTTTTTTTCCTACTGGCTTGTCCAGGTTTGCTAGGGCAAGTCTCTAAGGTGTCTTAAAAGTTTGCCAGAGTCAGCAGATCCATCTCAGCTGTCCTTGTCTGTATCAGCAGGAGGAATGGTCAAGTTTGACATTTGATCAATACCACTGCAATGTCAAATGGTTCACAACTGAATGACATTTAGTTTCTGTAGAAGTAACGCGAGGGTATAAAATAAGGGAGCAAGCGCATTGGAGACTAAGTATGTTGAATATGCCATTTTCCTTTGGCTTCTTTGCCTTCAGAAGAAGGAAAAATGGGATGGAACTTCTGCCTTTGTAAGCATGAACAAGTGCACAAAGCTTTATTTTCTTTCTAGGAAAAGAAGAAAGTATTATTTTACATTGTCCCTTTATGTACTTCCATACATAGATGAGATCCCTCTGAGCCTTCTCTTATCCAGGCTGAACAGTCCGAGCTCTCTCAGCCTTTCCTCATTGGAGGACTGGAGCATCCCCCAGTTCCTTGCTCATCTTAGTGACTCTTTGCAGGACACTCTCCAGCATGCCCTATGTCCCTCTTGTATTGGGGAGCCCAGAACTGGACACAGTAGCCCAGGTGTGGCCTCATCAGTACAAAGAAGAGAGGAAGGATCACCTTCCTCGACCTGCTGGCAATGTTTTGCCTAACGCAGTCCAGAATACCTTTAACCACCTTTCCTGCAAGAGGACATTGTTGGCTCACGTTTAACTCTGTGTCCACCACAGCCTCCAGGGCCTTTTCTGCAAAGCTGCTTTCCAGCTGAGTGGTCCCCAGCACGTATTGGTGCATGGATCCACATGTAACCACATGGGATGTTATTCTAAGAGTTAAGGAGTGCGAGAAAGCTGTGATACAGGTTTTGCTATCAAGTAGAAATTATAGAATGGTCAGGGTTGGAAGGGACCTTTAAAGGCCATCTAGTCCAACTCCCCTGCAAGGAGCAGGGACATCAACTACATCACATTGCTCAGAGCCCCGTCCAACGTGACCTTGAATGTTTCCAAAGATGGGGCATCAACCACCTCTCTGAGCAACCTGTTCCAGTGTTCTACCACCCTCATTGTAAAAAATTTTTTTCCTAATATCTAATCTGAATCTACCTTGTTTTAGTTTAAAACCATTACCCCTTATGCTATCATAATAGAATATAAACAGAAAAACACCGAGAATTACAAATATACCAATTATTTTAGAGACCTGCCTACAAGAAATAGAGCTTCAACAACAATTTCTTGGTTTTCACTTTTCACAAATTATATCTCTGATATAATTTGAGGAAACCAGAAAACTATGGAGTAGTTATCTATTCATGGGTACATACAATACTGACAATTTAGCCAATCATAAGAAAATTGTCCAGGGTAATAAGGTTTAAATTTATAATATCAGGTGAACTCTATACTGCTGTTTATATTTAAGCAGATTTTAATTTTAACCAAATCTAACAGCAGCAGAGCAAAACAAATAGGTGAAGTGGTACAAGAAGCTTTATGGACATTTTCATGCCTTTTGAAAAATCAAAAAAAAAAAAAAAAAAAAAAGAAAAAGTCCATGCCATGCAAATTGCACATCCTTCTACTTGTACCTATAGTTATTGTAGTTACCTGGGGTTTCTGGCTCCAGGTATGAAGTCACAGTAGCAGTGAGCTGTTTATAATAATCGGATTTTTAAACGTAATCAAAACAGATTTAATTGTTAATGTTTATCTTTCCAATAATAACAATAAAAAAAAAATAAAAAAAAATAAAAAAAAATAAAAAGAGTCACATGTGTAAGGCTACCAGGTCAGATACACATTACAAAGTTCTGCTGACCTAGATAATATTGTCTCAGGATTACATGTAAATTAAGAGAAGATAAGCCTTCTCAGTCAGTGTTCCTTTTGGGGTACAAAAGTCTGTGGGCGGTCACAGACAGATTGACCGAACAATTTCCTCAGACTCATCATGCAGACAGGCAACACAGTCACCATGGCCAGAAATTTCCTGCCCTGTTGGCATATTGCACTTTGTCATTTGCTTGCACATTAAAAGCAGCAGAAGCTATTTCACAGGTACAGTCTGAATTTGTCAGTACTTTATAGGCAGATCAAAAGTAGTGGATTCACAATCAAACTAGGAATATATTAATCCTAGCTGACAGCTGTCATAGCTCACCTATTGATTTAGTTTGCATGTCAAGTTTTTAAGCAACAAATATTATTTAATACAATAATAAGTACCATAATCTATTGTTCTGAGTTACAGTAGTTGGAGACAGAGAAAAGAGAAGAAAAGAAAAAAAAAAAAAATAGAGAGAGATTTAAAGCCAACTGCCTTTCTCCCAACACCTCCTACTCTGATGTGTCCTGACTGAATGGAGGATAGTGTGCATGAGAGAAAATATTTTCCTTGCTAGAGTATCTTGGCAGCTTGAGGTTTGGGTAAGAAAAAGGAAAGAGAAGCCAACTATGCAACTAATGGTTTTACCAATGAATAAAACTCAAATAAACTTTTTCCCCCCCAATTACTTTTCATGTCTAGTTATATGAGATGTGTACATGCAATGATTTATTAAAATTTTCTGTTTGAGGTCTCCAAAATCTTCATATTAACCTATATACTCTTGAGATTAAAATATTTCACCTCTCTTCCCAGCCTTCACTTCCAAAGACAGCTGCGCTACTGCTAAGAAAATCTTGCTATGCCACGATGCTCACTTTGGAATCCAGAAACACAGCGTGGCAGAGCTGCAGAAAGATGAGAGAATGATTTGATCAAAGCAGCAGAAAAAGCAGCTATTCCAACATCATCTTTAGGAGGACTGCTATACACTTGTCTGTGCACAGAGAAATCAAAGCTCATTGCTTCTTGGAGAGAAAAAAAAAAAAAAAAAAAATCCTTTGAGGATTAGAATCCAAAAAAACCCACAGCCTAGAATCCAAAACAGTGGCACCCTATTTGGACATGCGTATTTCTGCCAGCCCCTTGGCACCTGGCACGTTTAGCACATAACTGGTTCAAGGCAAGAGTTCTCAGGGAAAGATGGTAGTAACGATCCACCCCTCCAGAGCAGCTCAAAGTCACCAGAAAAGCAAAGACTTATGGTTCCAGACATCCTTTTTTTCATCCCCATCTCTAGGGTAATGACATGCTTATCCTGATTGCTCACTTGGACTCCAAGTTCCCAGCTGACTGAAACACGCTGGCGTACGACCAGGGCCAGCGCACGGGGCCAAGCGAACAAGCCTCTCAGGCTGCCTCGACCACTTGACAGTCTCCGCAGGACTATGCTAACCAGCAGGACTTAGGATAGCTGACCTTTCATTTCCCTCTCAGCATTATCTGTGTTCACAATATGAATTTCATGTTTGTCAGGACAAGAACCATGCCAGCTGTAAAAAGAAGTCTTTTAGCTGAGTCCTGAATTTCCTACTTCACTTCTGTGGGGAATGGTTTGCGACCTTTTTTGTAGAAAGAAAAATAAGACAAGTGAACCATATTGTCTCAGTCTAACAGGCAACACCCTTGTGTCTTGCTAATTGTGAAAGTTTTACTGTCCTTTACTGACCTATGCAGAGAGTCAAGTTGGAAGGTGGTTGGGGCAAGAGGTGCAGGATATGAGTCAGCAGCACCTGCATTAGAGAAGGATGGTGGGATTTAATAAATTCCACATCTATTAAAGCGGACATCAGTAGACTACATGAGTCCGATTCCAGATCAACTGAGCACACAGGAGTGAATCTGCAGTTAATTCGACTGCTGTCCTGTGGCATTTCTTCGCAGCTGGCCTATACTAAGACTTGCTAGGTTCTCCAAGATGCTCACTAATCCTAGGACTTGTATAGTCTGTTTTAACAAATCTAAAATGTGAGGAAGAAACAGCTGGTTTCTAATAGCACAATGGGGTTATGGCCAGTAGCCACCTATCACAAGGATGAAGTTGAAACTGAGTCAAAAATAGGAAGTAGGCTTTGAGGGAATAATGGTAACTTTCACTTCTAAAAGAATAAAACCCCACAGCTCTCATGTTTGGTGTTGATAGATGTAAATAATAAACCTAACCAAAAGCAGACTTTACGTTTCTTGAAAAGCTAGAGACATCAATATGGGTATACAGGATTCCTTCCCCCTTATCTATGAACTAAAACAAAAATAAAATCAAACGTGGAAAGCAAGTGTTAGTCCCAGTGTTTACATTCCTACATAAATCAACTACAAAAAGCAGGGACAATTCTTCCCCTTGCTGTCATACACTGCATTTATAAGAAGTTGATTAAGTGTTATTGTGAGTAAAAACATATTTTGCATTTTTCAATCAATAGTTTAATCCTAAAATACAGTTCCTATCAAAGGGAACACTTTTGAAAATTCCCACTTGGGAAAAAAATTAAAAAGACCTGCCAAAATATGGGTTTACATACTTCAGGGGAGGGTTCTCCTTCCAGCAACAGGAAGATTTAATCCAGAATGAGATGGTATTTTCACACTCCTACCAATAGAGCAGACAACATTCTATCTTGTAAGTTTTTGACAGTCTTCAAAGAAGAATTTAACTCTTTTTTTTAACTGCTTCAACATATCGGTGTTGGTTAGGTTTTTTTTGAACAAGGCAATTATAAGAGTTACTTAAATTTGCTATAAGTAACTTTAAATAATCCACCAGTATCTTAGCATACAAAATAAAAATGTATGCATATAGGTCAAATGCACTGTAGATACCACATTTTATCCAAAAGATTACAAAACAAGATTGAACTTGCTCTGCAGAGAAAGTTTACCTGATCTTGTTGATTCTTCGTTTACCCAGACAACTTCTTAGTGTTTCATTTTATTCATGCAACATTGCTTCTCAATGCATAAATGAATTACAGAACCAAGAACACTCTATTGCTTTCCCTTCATTACGCTTTACTTTGGTCTGTCAGCATCTTGGACTTCCATCTAAGCATACCTTTTCTTACCTAATAGAGCCTCCAGCACATGCCACTTCATACAGAGCTGTCCCTACATCTAAGCCTGATATTTAAAGAATGCACGTAAATACATGCCTGGATTTCACTTTGCATAGTTTTGTTATGTAACAAGAGAGCAAACCAGACATTGTTTGTGTCTGTTAATTTAGAATACAGCACACCTAGTCGGTCTCGATTTCTTAATTTGGCTGTTTTGTCACAAATATTCATTGATTTATTTTTTAAGTGTTGGGGAAACTCCTGTTCTTAGACTTCAACATGCCTAGCACTTTTTTTTTTTTTAAAGCAGCCTTGCTAGTTTTATTAGCTGCAGAAAGCACAGAGTGGGATACACTGTCTGGTATTGGACTTTGAAACCAGATTCCAATGAAAGTAACGAAGTACATGCTATGAAGCAAGCTATGAATTAGAGCTGCAGATTCCTTTCAATTTACTGATTAGCCAGGAAAGCAGAACAGGCTGTCTCGTTACAAACACCTGATGATCACAGCACTGAACACAGTTAGGCATACAAGATCCTACAAAACACAGAGAAACAGAGAACTGGTCTTCAGCAGAGGGAAAATACTCTTGACTAAACTGCATCACTCCACTGTAAAGAAAGCCTGTGTATGTCCTTCAAAGAACATGACTGAGCTTGAGGAAGGACTAGAAGGCATTCATATCTTAACCCTACACACATACCTTTATGCTGGAAAATATGTGCTAGTTAGCATAGTTCTGAAGAAGCTTCATCTGAGGTTTATTTAGGTGCTCAGAACTGAGGAAGAACATAGAAATATCCCAAAGCAAACTGGAACTGCTCAACAGTGAGCTCTAAAATACCTCTGCGAAAGAGACAGTTTGTTGGATAAGCCAATGAATTCCTGTTTTTACCTGAAGTTATATAAGGTTAGCTGTTCTTTTTAAAATTCACACTACCCAATCCCTGAATAACCTGTACATACAGAGAGGATTCAAACAAGAGCGTTCTTGCTATGGGTTAGTGTACTACAGCATACAAACTCCAGGACATTCCAAAAATGCTGTAAGCCAAGTGTTTCAAAAGCACTTCTATTTGGATGCAATATCATCATAAATAAAATTGAATAGATAATACTGTCTCAGGTCCCTAACCTTTATTAGGCTAGGGGCCTAAAAATCCATCCTGACCTTGCAGAAGAGACCTTCTTCCAAGCACTGATGACTGCACTTTTTTCTGCCCTCTGGCATCATTAATTTAACACATCACCAATTACGCATGTTAAACAATGCAGGAAGTTCTTCAGGGGACCAAATCTCAAAATGAATAGAGTGGAGACTTACAAGTAAGCCTGGGCACCTCTGTTTTTTTTTCTCCTGCTTTTTGTTTTACCTTTTTGCAAGCGCAATGCGTGTAGGGGAACAATATTAAAAAGATAAGTTTGTAACAGGGACCAAACATCAAGCTTTCTTAATCCATAACTGCTGACACTGACAACCTAGAGAAGAGAGGAAATTGTTTAACCTGTGAAGAGTGTTCTTTGTAAAGACAGCACTACAGGCATAGCTGTCTCTTCTTGCCACTGTGTTCTCTTACTCTGCATGGTTCCTAGTTGGCAAAAAGAAGCAGGGTAGAGAATGCACATTTGTCACAGACAGGAACACTCGTTATTCCATTCTTTTCAGTGCTCATTTGTTTTCTTGGTTTTTTTGATTACCATTTAACCAGATTAAGTGATCCTTTAGAAAGGCAACCTATTAATTAAAATATATTGGGCAGAAGAAATTATGCTCTTGAAGTACTATCTCAATTTATTAACCAGAAATAGCTCCAGTCAGTCAGACAAGAAGGAGGGGAAAGGATTTTGCATGCAAAATTAGAAGATACACGCTCTGCCCTGGTTTTAGCTTGTTATCTGAAGGCCACACAATAAATCATGGATTTACAGGAGACAAAGAACCATCTTTTTACTTGCTTGAACCTGAAAAAACTCATAAAATTTTGATTGTGGCTAATATTTATGAGTCCACGGTCCAGTGGGAACAATTTGTGAGTCTACAGTCAAATTAATTCCATGTTATTGCTTGGGAATAGAGAAGGTAAATAATCATGCCAGCTACTCCCTACTTGGAAAGATGATCAAAATTAGACAAAGCATGAGCAGAGTGAAAGAGGATATGGAAGAATTGAGAATAAATATCTTGGTCACTTCTGTAGTGCCAGCATTAGATATATAAATATTCTTCTCTCCCCCTCCAAATTAAAACCTGACATTCATGTGCTGACCATTTTATTAGTTTATATACATGTAAATGCTGATCACTGCAATAATTTTACTCCAGCTACAGTAAGTCCTTAGGGTTGCTTCTACTTGAGGAGACAGAGTCTTAGTATCGCTGTAAGGTTACCTGCTCAGTCACCACTGGTAACTGGCACCATCACCTCTTCATTCTCACCAGGGTGAAAACAAGCTTCACAAGATGTATCGATATTTGAGTTTTGCATGGAAAGTTACAGCTGAGTAATAAACCTAATCCAGACAGCTTGCCTGAGGACATGATGCTTCCCAAGATGCAAGTGCACTCTTTTTTTTTTTTTGTCCCTTGGCACGGAGAACAAGGGCTGAGAGTTTTGAAGTTAATGGAAAATATCCTGGGAAATAATCACCATTGACATGATGAGAGAATTATCTCCTGTGGGACAAACAAGTGGGCGGGGAACAAACGCACCACTTAACCCTACTAACTTCCCAACTTCTGCAGTATCTGAAAATTAATACAAAGCCAGTAGTTCCAGGAAAGGGTTGATTTAACAACCTATCTTTAGAAGGGAACCACTGGAAAACCATCCGACTTCGCTGAATGATATCCTTCCACAAGAGAGAGCTGACTGGCAAAATACAGATGAAAATTGATCTCATTTTCATAATTTCCTCCTTTAGTCTATGCTATGAACTGGATCTCTCCTTCAATTAACTTCAAGTAAGAGGAGAGTTCCTGAACTTTTATATCTTGACATTTAATCTATTGCCCTTGAAAGCAATAGAGGTTTTGCCATCAATTTTATTTAGAGAAGATAAGGTCTTATAAGGTAGCACATGGGTTGTGATAAGCCCCAGCAGTGCTGTAAGCTTAAAAAAGTAATGACAGAGCAATCAGCTGGCACACTGGCTGTATATTTTAGAGTCATTTACTGGCATCATTTCAGTCATTAGCAAGGATGGCACCAGACCTTTCATTTATATTACCCATGTACTTGGGCACCTTGTAAATCTGGTGACATTATAGGCTTTGACATGCCTTCAACATATAAACACCTTTTTTCAAATATTTATTGCTCAGTTGATATGAGAGGCCTGCAAATGGTCCTGGCCAATTATACACTAAAACATTATGGCTTTAGTTTCGAGGATAACATATCCTAATGAAGAACCATGTTTCAGAAATTGTGTATTTTTAAAGTCAGCTTTAAGATGTCCTGGTCATCCACTGCAATTTATTCTGTCTCTCCCATTCTCTGACATAAAAGTGCTATTGCAACCTACAGCAGTAGATACAAGGGGAATAATTTTTTTTTGTTACATCTCATCTGTTCAGTCATACAGTTTAGGCATCTCAACAACAGCAGCACATCAACAAAAACAAAAGGGGAAGAAATTCAAGGAATAGCTAAATGCTTGAAATCCCTTTCCTGATGTCTTGCTGTCATTCTGCAAATCACTGCTGAAACTTAGCTGGCACTTGCTACAGACAAGGGCTAGAAGAATGAGGAGACTAGTATTGCCAAAACAATTTGTACTGCAAAATAAAGGCTGAAAGGGGATAGCATTGCTTTCAGAAACTATAATGCAAGACCACAAAAGCCATTTAAACCAAACTCCAGTGTTAGTATAAGAAAAAAACAAAAAAAAACCAAATCGAGTGAAATTAAGCTGTAAATTAAAACAGGTTCTCAACCTGTGCAATAGTTTTTAATCAAAGCATTCAGCATGCTATTGTAGATGAACCTCCCTGTCTAAACCAAGATGCAGCTAAACATTGATTGGTTTAGTTTAATGTAAATATTTCCACAACATGGTGTTACAGGTAGGGGTTTGGGTCTGAAATCCTTATTACAATTATAATACATTGGAGAGTATATTATTGTCCTACAGTAAAATCCTCTTAGTAAGACAGAAGTTCTTCAGCCAGAAGTTGTGAGAAAGAGTAAACACTTTCACCATTTTCTGTGGCATCAAAGGCATGCAGTTCTTCCTCAAGGACTGAGGATGCAGAGTAGGCAAAAGATAAATGCTAAAGACTAAAACAGATTACTTGGAAAGAAACAACTGTACTGATAAACAGAAGACAAAAAATTTTGCAGCACCAGCCTGATTTATATTTTTTCCTGGCAGATTTCTAACAAGAGTTTAAAAAGGTCTTTCAATAAGGCTTGAGCATCATAAAATACGCCATTTCCTTCACTGAGTACACTAGTGGTTCTACAAAGTGGACACATTGCCCGACTGATTTTGAGAAGCCTCATCTTAAGGCCACATTTAAGAGAAGTACAAGTCAATATTAGTGATTTTGTAAGTATAATTTTCACTCGTTACTTGTATTAAGTGCTGTTCTACTGAAGGTTTACAGATAGCTGTTACAGACTACAGCTACAGACATAACACAAGAGCTGTTCTCTTCAGATTAAGCAAATTTTGCATGAAAATATTCCAGCTGATAATAGAAACAGAACACAAATCAAAGACCGCAGCAGAAACACTACATAACTGGGCAGAGGTGGGGGAAGGGAGGGTGAAGAAGGGTCTTTGTTTTTCTGTTTTGTAAAAAGCAAAGCAAGAGTTACATTTATCCTTACAGCTTTCCATCATAAACCTGTTTTACAAAACAGTATTTTAAAAATGGGCAGTTTGAGAATTTTTCAGTCAAAAGACGAATAAGAGTTTTCTAAAAAGCCCTCACATTGTGTACATGTGTATTTGTGGAAACCTGTTGTACTCTGCCTAATCAGGATTTGGATAACGCTTATTGATTTCATGGTCTGCAACAAGTTCTGTGTTTTGGCTTTTTTTTCCATCCTCATGAAAACTCCCCATTGCTTTCCCAAACTTCCTCTACTGAAAGGAATGCCCAAGTCTGAGGCTTCAGTTTTCACGCAGTAAATTCAAGAATAAGGCTACGAAAGGATGTTCAGCCCAAACAAGGCACGTGTCCAAGTCAAGTCAACTTGACATTTACCAAGTTAAGTTGAGGCCAAACCAGCACTGCTCCTGCAACTTGACAGAAAAATTATGAGTAGTTAGGTCGCTGGAAATATTTATTGCTGTTTCTGTACCTGAAGCATGTAATAATGAACTCCCTCGTGGCTACATCGGCAGTTTTCATTCTTAGAAATTAAATCACACACGCAATCAAGCCCTTAAGAGAAAGCACAGATGAACTTAAAACCACTGTTTGATCAGAAACCAAGCAGTTGTAAACTGTTACACAGTGAATTTTGAGGTTTTTTTGGCACTGAACCACTAAAGTTGAATTACTAAGTTTCCCCTCACTATCAACCCTTGCTGTCCTGCTCCTAACCTTCTCTTTGCCACAAGCAGCTAACAGCGTGTTTTATTAGTGACCTCCCAGCCTAGATGTGTGAAAAAGACGACGAATGATAAACTATGGTAATGATAGAACACATTAATTTTGCAATTAATTTCCCTGAATTTTAGGATGAAATGTGAAGTCAAGTGAGACTTAGGTGATAAAAGCCTGTAAAAAAAAAAAAAATTTTTTTGGAACAAATGGAGCTCTACTTCCATTCTGCAGTACAAATAGATGTTACTGTTTCCTCTGGAAAAAAGTTCTAATTTGTAGGGATATTAACCTCTTGGAGGCATGTCAATATTTTTACAGCATGCACTGTTTAAGACTTGCTTGTGTATGATGTATAGCATGGACAGTTAATTTTCCTATAAGTCATATTTCATAGGACACACAATGTGAAAGATATTAATGGAAAGAGATCAACAAGGTTATTTCCTTTTTGTGGCTTTCTGCAGAGTGAAATAATAAGTGAAACTCATAATTCAGCAAATTAGTTAACTGGAACTATTTTGTCATTGCAGAATTTAATGCTGAAGCTTACCTATTTGTGATACTTGCAGATCCTACGCTTGAAGCTGCTGAACTTTATTTCTCCTTTCCACTTACGTGCAATGGTCTTAAACATCAACAGTTTTGAAAAGGCAGCTGACTTCTTTGACAGATCATGACTACAGAATTTAACAGTTGATACAGATTTTTTCACCTATTAATTTTAGGACTACATTTCAGTTTCATGAACTAGTTAATAAACTATTTTGATGAAAAGCATATTCAGTGCTTTACGAGCATTCCCTTGCTCTTCTGATTAATGCAATTATAGAATTGTTTCCTTTTCACTTTCCCAAGTTCCACATAGACATGTTTTGAAGACAAATTAACTAAAGGTTACTGCTGCATGAGAACTGCAGCTGTTCTGCAGATGCTGAGTGCCCCAACTTTTCTTTGGCCTCCAATTGCTCTCATTCAGAAATAAAACCTATCAGAAGATTTCATAGCTTTCATTAATACAGCTTAATTCTGAGG
>WHYT01017259.1:124365-134979 GCA_009806455.1 Tetrax tetrax | reverse complement strand
TTTTAGGTTTTTCTTTTAATTTTTTTTTTTTTTTTTTTTGTTTTTTTTTTTTGTTTTTTTTTTACCCTTATTCAAACGAAGCCTTAAGTCCTGAAACTGCAAACTAGCAATCTAGTTAATATTTCCAGATTTTCACACACTAATAAAATGGTATAAACTGGAGTATTTGGACAGAAAAGTCTTGGTTACACAGGAGAAGCAAAAAGGGAAGCTGAGTTTAAAATGAAGCTTTTCCCCTCTACGTCGCATGCTTTCAGTGTGTAAGAAGAGTTCATTAGAGTAAGTCAAAACAAAGGTGATCCAGGCTTGACAACTTTGCTTACAGAGGCCTAAATAAGCTTTTCAACTCAGTGACTGAATTGCAGATTACGGTAACATTGCATTGAGAAGCCTATCATGCTCTCTCCCATTTATAGCTGTGCATAAAAACATGCTTCAGCTTAAGAAATTTTCAGAAAGTCACTTTGTAAGAACACCCTAAAAACTGTTTGGAGTTTGTTTCTTAGTAGCTATGACCAAAATGTTATAGACTTTTGGTTTCACAAGCATTTTTTATTCCATCCACAAATTTCAATATGTTAAAGGTCTTGCTTCTCTGAAGACAAACTAGAAGATGCTGCCAAAAGTGTGCTAGTAGCATCACGCATTTCTTAAGGAGAAACGAGTTAAAAAAAAAAAAAAAACAACAAAAAAAACCATACAAAAGCAAGTCCTAGTAAAACTTTTGTTTGTCTGACAGTTCAGTGAGCTTCCATATGCAAGGGGAAAAAAACAAACAAACAAAACCCCAAAAACCAACCAAACAAAAAAATAATCTTGTTTGTCCCAACAGCATCAAATCAATGAAATGAAACTAAAAGCAATCAGTCTTGGGTGGAGCAGAGTGCAATGTGTAATGACCTTAGTAATCAAGTAGACTTTTGAACTACAGAACAAGAGCAAGAGTCACACTGTTGGCTATTAAGTCTTTGGGCCAAACTCACCCTTGTTAGGTCAAACAAACAAGCAAAATTTCCAGAGCCAACAAAAACTTTACCTAACCTCAACCACACTAGTGTCTTTCCCTGTATCAGTCAATCAGACAGCAGGAGCAGGAGACAAGGCGAGGTGGGCGTCGAATGTCAACAGTCAGGATGCTTTGTACGAATAGCAAGGTGATGGATTTATGTTAAAGAGAAGTAACAAGGGGAAAAACCTGCTGCAGAAACACTATTTGCTTTGAGGTTTCTGCTACTATGTATTTACCTTTATTCAGGGCTTTAGCTGAGACAAAATATTGTAATCTTACTACAAATTCCTTCAACACTAGATTAACATGAAGATCAACTGATCTTTGAGGAGGATTAGGGAAGGAGAGGCGGCTGCTCTGGAGAAACGTTTTCAGATACAGAGATCTGCCAGCAGGTATGGCTGGATAGAAAGAAGTGTGATCAGTAACTAAGGTAAGTGCACTCGGAAACACTCTGATCTAGACACTCAGACTAGTAATAGCAGTGCTTGCCTAGTGCTTGCCTTATTTCTTCTGCTGGGTGAGTGAATTATACTGGTAGTAGCATCGCTCTGCTGGTAAGAGCTGCCTACACATTAGAATATTTCTTAAACACAGTTGTGCCAGCATACATATGAACTCCATTGCTGCAGGAATACTATAACATTAAAAGCCACACACACACAGAACATGTACACTGGACCACAGTCTTTTGCATTATGTTCAGCACAATATTACTTAGTACACAGAATGGGCTTTCTTTCCAAGAAAGCTTCCAATCAATAACTTAGACAAACAGCAGAGCACATACTGCTTCAATAATTCTTCAATGATCTTATCAGTCCCATATCACATTTAGCTCCTGAGCAAAAACAACTGGTAAACAAGTCATTGCATATATCCTGTAGAAAGTGTCTTGAAGAAGTGAAAGTTTAGTCAACTGAAAAGTCTTTCAAGACTACCAAACTGTGCACACTTCCAGATTCATAAAGTTTCCCATATATTTGCAGGTCATGTAACACACATCTAACATGAGACAAGTTGAAGGCAAACAGTAATGTACAGCATTGACATGTGGCAGGTAATTAAGAAACTCTGTGCCCTGTCATTTCTCAACTGTCCCATCCCTGAGAATGTATGAAAGCCAAATCAATCCACTATCTTCTTGCTACTGTATTAAAGGGAAGAGATCAGCTGGCAGAAGTACTGTAGTTGCTGCCTTCTGTCTTCTTTCCTAGCCTGGATTTCCTGCAACTGAGATCTCTTAACCATTCAGCAGGTACCTATTACCTTCTTAGAAGCTGAGACAGAGGAAGCACTTGCACATTGCTAAGTGGAGAACCCTCAAGCTTAAAAGCTGCTCAGCATACGAGATGCTCAGAAAGTCAGAGCCAAAGATGCACAGAATTCAGCTCAAAGCATCTCATCGATGCCTAGTGTGAAACTACTTTATTGCAGTGTTTCTCTGCAAGGAAACAACAAGCAGCCAGCTGTGGGAACATCTGTCCAAGTAACCCACTGTCTGATTGTAGCAGAGCTGAACAAGCATTCTTAAAACACATGCAAATAAAGCCAAAGCACTCTCAGAGTGTGTACTGTATTTTATTTCTCTTAAATGCAAGATAAATACGTCTATGCTTATTTCATTAATCAAGTTGACAGCTTTAGGATCTCGCAAAGATTATGCAGCAACTTCATAAAAAAGCACGGTTATCATATAGCCACAATCCACCTAAGATATTACCTGGAAAATCTAGTATGACAAATCATGCAGAGACACAATAAAATTAGCTACTGGTTTTGCTGCTACAACAGAAGTAATATCAAAGTTTTACATTCTTCCTCCCCCTTCTCTTGCCTGCCACCCCAAAAGGTGTAAATTTTTTTTTTTAAATATAGTGTCGGAAACGTGCAAGTATTATTTTTAAAGGGCAAATTGACAGTGACATCAGTGAAAAAACCTTCAGAGTTCACTATACCAATAAGAATGAATGATTTTCTAAGCATAAATGTCAGTGCCCTTCAAAAACCCTTGTGCCAATAAGGCAAGCGTTGATTACAGAAGTGCCCTCTGTCATTCTACAGTCACGTACGCACCACTTACACAGACCTGAAGGTTGAAATTCTAACTTAACTGCCAAGTTATCATAGTTCAACTATTTAACTTGATTTTAACATATTTGCATTACCGTCTGTGAAGCTGGTTAGCAGCAACTGTAACAGCTGAGCATGTAGTAAGGTGAGGGTTCCAGCCAGACTGCTGCAAGAGAAGCCATGGGAGAAGTCGGTACCACTAGCATGTTTGATTAGACCCCTTCTCTTTATACAGCTGCTTGGGTCCAAACACCCCCCCTGCCTCTTTGGTGCCTTGAGGACCCTCATCAGCCTTACTTCCCTCGTAGGCCAGAACAAACATATACTTACAGCTGCTGTTTCTCTAGCTAGGGACCATGCATGATTCTTGAGCAACTTTCATCCAAAGCTTTTTTCCTCCCTTGGAGTGGATTGAGAGTAGAAAAGAGGAGCAGCACTGTGAGCACTTGGAGGTCACACACAGAAGTCATCACCAATTAATTTGATATTTTAGCCAAAACACCAAAAATACTGTATCATATCTGACTTATGCTTTCCACTTCTGGACCTTCACAACCCTTTGCAGAATTATTTTCAAGTTCCATTAGCTATCACTCATTAGCTGCCATTATCTAAAAAATCTTATGACTTAATTTAGAGTCCAAATTAATGTTAAATAACTGACACCTTTGTTGTTAAGAAGGATCAGAATTCTGAGACCTGTGATAGGTCCAACTGGGACTTTTTTGCACCTGTTGCAACCTCAAACAGATACTCAGGTCTGGGTTTTGTTTCTCAGCAACTGGAACCTGCTTACGCAATATTTGTAAGATGCTGACACAGAACAAAGTCAATTTACTGTTTGCCAGTTTGCTCAATCACAATCTGCATCTCCCTTTTCCTTAAGGCAGAAATGTAATCCTACAGATAAGCTGATCTGTAGCAATTGATCCCACAACAGAGGTTTTAAAACAAAAAAAACCCAAGTCCATCACAAGAAAAACTACAGATACACATATTGTTAGAAAAGGAACCTGAACCTAAATTCAACAGAGGCTATGATATACAACCTATTATTAGTTTCCTTCTCCCTTTTCATCACTCACGTTTCTTTCTCTTAAGAAAACAGTGTATGAATTTTGAGTTTAAAGCACTTCAGAATCTACTTTGCACCTAACAGCAACTTTGAACCACTACAGTTCACACAACAGAATGCAAAAAAAAAAAAAAAAACACCCAAAACAAAACAAAAACCAAAAAACCAACCAAACAAAGAAAAAACCCTAACCCACCAAAAAACCTTCCTTACTGATTTAACTGTAAATAGAGCTGCCAGGACAAGGCATGCCTAGGAGGGATCTCTCCTGCCTACAATTAAGATGTTGATGAGTACATAATTACCATAGTAATAGCCAAGACCTCTAATATAAAGACATGATAAAATAAAATGGGTGGACACAGAAAGCAAACTCCCAGTCTGAAGTTGCCGGCTAAAGAGCTTGGTGTCTTAAAGAAAAGACCTAGTAACATTAGAACCAGCAGTGCTGTTGAGGAACCTGAATCAGAATGAAGAGAAGAAATAAAGGAAGATGAAGTTACGCCTTCAAGCCTAAGCCATCTCTTCAATAAATAGAGCTAGTAAAAATGCAGAGTGCATCTTGCATGCTATATTTTAGGGGTTCAATCTGCCTCAAGCACTGCTCTCCTGAGGATGTCCGTAGCACCATAAAGAGCTTCAGGTTGTTGACCACAGTGGTATTTCAATTTAGATGAAGAGTGCAACTCTTCCAAGGTGTTCCCGTTAACGTGTTTTTTCATACTACAGAACAGACTCAGAGCTTATGAGCTGAACTCATTTGGGACTAAACAAAACTTAAAGACATGCTCCATTAAGAAATTTAACTGCTTGCTCATAGGCATTCAATCCATAGGATCATACAAGAGTCAGCAAAAAATAAAATCTCTGTGATCAGCAGGTCTATAGCACCAAAGCTCAAAAGCATTCTCGCTTGCTCCGTTGCTATCCAGACTATAGACTGCCACTTGCAATCCAGCTTGTTTCTGGTTGTATGTTACTATGTTGACATCTACTTGCAGCACCAGCATGAAATGTGATTGCTCGGAAGGTCAACAGCATTCAGAGAAAAGCAAAACAATTCCTTTTGTTTAATTAGTATTCATAGCAAAACCAACAATTTGTTTTTAAAAAGGAAATCTGCACAAAGTCATCATTACACTGTATCTTCACTGGCTGCAGAAGATGTTTTACAATAACCATATATACACACTATGAACAAAGGCAAGGGTTCCAAGATCTTTTAGGTTGATAACCTGTAAATCTTCTTGCATGCCATGGCCTCTAGAGCAGGGCTTGCCAGAAAGCACACCTAGCAGAAGGTAAAATATCAGATAATATGAACATTCTGTGCTAAAGTAACAGAAGGACAACATACTACAAGCACTCAAGGATTAAGCCCACAGCAAGAAAAAGGAAAAGCCCATAGCAGCAAAAATTATAACTTCTGATCGATTACTATTGCTCCATCAGCAGAGCGAGTTGCAGTGTATGCATTATCAGCTTTGTTTAACTATGTTCCAAGAAAGTTTAAACAATTTAATGGTTAAACAGGAAAAAAAAAAAACCACAAAAAAAAAACCCCAAAAAACAAACCACACAACAGAAAAACATGCCTGCTTACATATGATTTTGCATGTAGAAACACATAAAGAAAAGTTGTGCAGTAATATAGTACTGCCTATCCCCAGTTTTCCTCTCCTAATGCTGCAGTGGCCATAACCATAACTCACAGTCTGAGATGCCACAGAGCACTGTGAACAGTGGTCCTACATTTTCATCTCAGTTCATCCCTGCTGAACTTAGAAGGTGCATAACAAAAGAGATACATCCAAGAAATCTAGCAATACCTATTTCTCAAGCATAAGCCTTAATTTGTGATGTCAAGTTTTTATATGACAGGTATTAGACATAATTGTTAACTTTGCAGGTAAATGTTTTCCATCAGCAGTCACTTGTCCGTGTCTGATAGCTGCTCAGCTTTACTTTGCTCAGTGCAGGCAAAACTCCTAGTCTTGAAAAGGACATCTCATCTGGCATTCCAACTAAGGAATTCAGTCCACAATTTGTCCCCTCCACATTCAATACCTTAGATAGAAGGGATCAGGAAGTTAAAGACCAAGCAACCAAACCTTAGTAGTCTAGAACCTCATTTATGCACCTCTGGAAGGGGAAGATTATGAAAAATATGCCCCTATTAACTTCACATTGGAAAGCGAATCACTCTACAAAGCATAAACAAATGCCTTAATCTCTTTATTAAATATTGAACTAATGAAAAACATTTAAGATGTAGCTCAGGTTTTTAAGAAAACTATAGTTTGCAAATCTCTCAAGAGTATTGCACATAGATTTAAACCTTGAGGTGCCAGCTTGGAAGTAAAGCATTGTGGGAAACAACACTCAGAATCAGAGAATAGTTTTAAAGTTCCATAATAAAACTGACAAACTCCAAGAATAAATAAAACCAGAAGCAAACTTGCACATCCTCACACATAAACCAAAATCCTGTAAATACACCTGTCAGCATTTGGGAGTGGAGAAGACATCCTGGCTTTAAGAAGCAGAGGGGAGAGAATACTATTAAGCCACTTGACTGTTATTTCCTTTCGCATAATCCTCCTGTGTGCCATGCATATCCTAGCAGCAGCTCTCCTTAAAAGTCTTCTAAATGTTTGTTCACAGCACTGGGCTTTAAGTCTAAACATTTAGGTTTCTAAAGTTGTCTCTCAGGTCTGTTTAGAGTCTTGTATGCTTTTCAAATAAAGACCTCAATTATTTGTTCTCATACTCAGTATGTTTGTCTACTTCTCGTAAATGGAGCCAGCAGTTTCTCTTTTCGTCTTATCTCTGTGTTTTGAAAGTAACTATTTTCACTCATCTTCAAATTCTTCCCTTTCTTTTCACTAGCCTTGGTGTTTACCAAGGGGAAGCATTTAATTTTTGTATGACTCTGGTGGCCAGTAAAAGAGATTTCCTAGTAAATAAGATGTGGCCTAGTGTTGCAAACCTTTGCTCATGTGAACATTGACATAAGGGTCAAGAGGACTCCTCCTTGCATGAATAGCTCCTTTATCATTAAGCTGATGTTTCACAATCAGGATGGAGCAATAAAGAGTAAAAGTAAGGAACTGGAGAAGAGGGAAATGACTGAATTGCCTTACATTTGCTTCTGTCTCCAAACCTTGTTCCTACTGCAGGGTAGGCGAAGGTGTCATTACTGTGGATCTCAGCCTTCTCCCTCTTCCTGAAAAGTCCCAGGACTTTGGGCCACAGCAGCAAGCAGCCAGGACAAGCCATAGGCTTTTATCAACAGACAGACTTTACACTACTTTTAAGATTCTACAATGCTGATAAATATGGCATAGTTATATCACTATCAAAAACGTTTATTTTTGCAGATATTCCACAGTGTTACAAGACACTTTTTTTTTCAAGGTAATAGAACGTAGCAAGGAGAGATTACGTAGTCCCTTGTGTCAATACATGGTTGTGGCTGAGCATCTTTGGAGGTCTACATAAATTGTAATGTGAAGCATCTCAGCCACATTTTCATTGCAGCGATCGGCTTTACCCAGCATGGGCAGGCAGCCTATGCTGCCTATACATTGTCCAGAGTGAGCCACCTTTAAAATCAGGGTGGTCTACATAGCTTTACTGCAAGAAGAGTTTAAGTACATTTTTTTTACCCCTTACAGTTACAATAAGTAATACAGTACTTTAATTAATCAAAAGCAAATGGATTCTTTACAGAAGAGATTTCTAAAAGCTGTTTTTAAACAGGTTTATTTTTAGGCATTTCTCAGTTAGGATGAAGGAAAAGGCTTACTTTCTAGCATATGCTACAATATTCAGCTTCCAAGCTTTCTGAAAGTGTGTTAAACACATTTTGATAAACATTTATTACAGTGTATTTCTACTGTAATGCATTGTGAAATCTTTATTACAGAATATAAACTTTAGACAGTATTTGACCTAATACAGCCCACTTAATAATCACTTAAACTGTTGGTACAGCAATACCAGTCTGTATATGAATTGAGAATCTGTGCTGATAACCTATTCATCTTTTTAAGTGGTTAAGATCACACTGCAGATCTAACTTTGCAGCCATTCCACACAGACTTTCCATTGCACTCACAGCTACCATTAGGCTCAGATGAACACAAGAGCTAACCTGGATGGGGAACAAGGGCAGCAGAGAGACCAGTCTCTGAGTAAGTCAGTCCTTGTCACCTTTCAGGGTGCTTCTGGAAACAAAATCACTATTGTTAGTTCAACTTGAATATTTCTTGGCATCCTTGCATTTTACTAACAACCATTTAAAATTCTGTAGTTGGTGATATTTGTTGAAGAGCTTTATCCAATGTGTTTTAAATGGAGATATTAAGAAGAATATCAGTGAAGTAATAGCAAAGCTCCATGTGGCTCTGTAGAGTCACATGAGTGTCAGTGGGAACTGCAAGCAGAGTGAGAGAAAAGGCTCTAAGATGAAGACTGAAGACCATTAAAAAAAAAAAATAGACAAGAGCAGAGCAATGAGTCAAATCATGCAAAATCCCAAAAAAGTAGAGGAAGAGGCTCAGAGGAACTAAACAGAGGTAGGGATTGGGGTGGGGTGGGGGTGTGGTGGAAATGCACATTTTCAAATCAACAACATTCTGGATGTATTATAAGAAAATTGATTTTGAGGTTTAATATGAAAACAGGATGATCGGGATTTGCCGGAAGAGACCAGATGTTAGTAATATTTTAAAGATTCAGCATAACCCTATAGAAGCAGCATGGATGGTGGTCAAGAAAGGACAACTATGAAGACTATTTCTGCTATACTTTACAGCTTACTTCTGATGTCCTTACATGATTCCCTCCACCCCAGTTAGCTTCGACTAGGCTAGATTTCACCCTGCCATCCTCCTCTGTAAGAAGTGCCACTCCCCTTTTTCCATTACTTCTCTCATAGAAGTTGAATAAAAATAGGAACAAAACTACATGTCTGGAAGAAAGCAGGTAGTGAGGTTTCCAGTTGCAAGTAAAAGTGAAATAAGAGCAAGACTTACATTTTAGCTAACCTGAGCTTAAGACGACAACAGAATATCTATGAGGGGTCATCAGACCAGCAAGACTGGACATGGAAAGTAGTGCAGAGATTGAAAGTAGTGCAGAGGCAGAACTGCAATCACATGAATATAAGAATATCACCAGGAGCTAACAAGCACTGAAGAGGGAAGGCCCTCCACATTGTGCTGTGGAGAGATACTCACACCAAATATTTTGACCTAGCCATAGTTTACCTTATACTACTTTTTTTGTCCTCACTGCTTCTGCACCCATCCCCATTCTACAGTGTGCTCTATTGTACAGTCCATTCTAATGAACTGCCCAATAATTTTTCTGTTTTCATTTTTTATTTTAAGAAAAATCTTTCTGCTGCTTCTGAATTAATCATGATAAGGATCATGGGGTGGGAGGGGAACAGACCAACCCTAGTGATTCCCTCATGAATTTCATCCTGAACTGAGCCAGAATCTAGATTCCGCATTATGTCTGCAGCAAGTTAAGCAAGTTAATGCGCATCCCAATCCAAATAAGGGTTTTTTCTTGAGGATGTTAAAACAGATTTCGGATCTAACTTGGTGTCAGATTCCAAAACAGCAAAAGTATGCTAAAAAAAAAACATAGCATGTCTTCCATTTTCCAACATCCCTTTATAGTCTCAAGCCTCCAGCCACCCGTTCCACTGTACTCCACAGAAAACACATTTGGTAGGGTACTAAGATGGTAACAATAAGGACACTACCACCAGAAAGCTCTGCTATCTTAAGCACACAGAAAGCAGCCACCAACTGAAGAAAGAGAATTTAAACCACAAACTTTTAGGATCAAGAAACATATCCTCTTCTAAGCTTGCACAGTATTGATTACACCAACATAACTAATGAGCCATTTTCCTAGTCTTCAGTGTTTTAGCATCTTAGAAGACTTCTAGTGAATTTAAAAATAATAATTAAAAAAATAAATCCAAAACATAACGACCAGAAGATCTAGTCAACATAAACACTTCTGAAATAAAGTCCCAAACGACTCGTTCTCACACCACTGGAGCCCCACACACCTGGGCAGCCTATTTTTCATGGTTCACCATTGCTTGTAACTGCGTTTTAATGGACAGCATATCCACAAAAAGGCACTAACCAAGTTTATACTGCTTTATGATTTAATACATGCAATTGATTAATAATTAGTTCTGAAGGGGCATTCTGCCAGACGAGCGAGATAGGACGATTATCAGCTCCTTATGGCTTGGAAAGAAATCATTCTCCGAAAGTAAAAGTAACAGTGCGGGAGTTGCAAGCATCCCTCTGTGCGGGCCATCCAGCCTTTCCCCCCGGCACCCCGAGTGACCTCCGGGACCCCCACTCAGACCCCCAGACCCATTTTCCTCACAACGAGAGTATTCAGTACGTGGGAAAAAAAA
>WHYT01017259.1:61701-114163 GCA_009806455.1 Tetrax tetrax | reverse complement strand
CCGTGGGAAAAAAAAAAAAAAAAAAAAGAGGGGGAGAAGGAAATCAGACGCAACAGAAGAGGATCAAGACGCTTGGCTTTGCCTTCTCTTCCTCATAACACAACATCCATTGAGGCAGAAGAAACCACCCTGGGTGCTAGGACAAGAGCTGCATTCACGGCTACCGGGCTCAGCAGCAGACGGGCGTGCGGGAGCACACCCCGTGCGTGACCTCCTCCAGCTCCCAGGACCTGCCAGCTAAAAATCCACCCCCAGCTCCTTAACCGCTCGGGGGGTGCGGGGAGGGGAGAAGGAGACGCGGACCCATTTAATCACTCTATCATTAACGGGTTAGGCACGATTAAGAGTTTTCCCCGTGCTCCCACTCGAGGGACAGTTTTTAGGCACCACCGGACTTTGCGAGTGGTGCCTAAAACCCCGCACCTCGGCTCGGGTTTTCCCCGGGGAGCCAGCTGCTTTTCCTGCCCGGCAGCAGCCCTCCCGCCTGCCCAGAGGCGCGGAATCTTCCGCTCCGGGGCGACCGGCAGCACCTGCCGCCGCCCGGCACCCCCCGACCCCGGCCCCGGCGGCGCCCGCTGTACCTGCAGGATCTTGTCCAGCCCCTCTTGGCCCAGGCAAGGGAACTGCTTGAGCAGCTCCGTCTTCTGCCGCTTGTAGTCGTCGGTAGCCGAGCGCCAGTGCGGCTCCTCCAGCACCTCGAAGATCGCCGCCCCGATGGACAGGTAGAAGATGATGGCCGAGGTCAGCAAGGGGCCCCTGTCCACCATGGTGCCGGCGGGAGGGAGGGAGAGAGAGACAGAGAGGAGGGAGGGAGAGAGAGAGACAAGAGAGGAGGGCGGGGGAACGCGGCGGGCGGGCCGGGGCGCTGCCCCACGCTGCGGTCGTGGGTGCCCGAAGCCGCCCTGTCCTTCCCCTGCCACCCCTACCTTGCCCTGCCGTCCGCCGTCCCTCCTCTCCCGGCCTCTGCCGCGTTCCCTTAGAGTCTTCCACACTCCCCTCCCACTCTCTCCTCCGCCCTCCTTTTCTCCCTCCTCCGCTCCGCTCCCCCCGGCTGCCTCCTTCCCCCGGCTTTCTCCCCTCCCTCCTCCGCAGCGGTTTGAATTTGGTGCCCTCCCGCTTCCTCCCCTCACCCGCCCGCCCGCGCATGCGGGGCTGCCGCCGGGGGAAAGGCCGGTGGGGCGCCCCCGGGGGTGCTCCCGGTACCGCCGCGGGGTGGGTCCGACCCCGCGGCCCCGGTGAAGGGGGTGGGTGGGCAGCCGGTCCCGGCGGGGTGGGAGAGCGACGGTAGGGTCTCACCGCCGGCACCGCCCGCCGGCGAGGGGCCGCCTGGGGGAAGTGGAGTGGGGCCGCCACCTCCCCTGTTCCCGCCCTGCCCGTGCGGCCGTTGGGAGCGGTTGCGGGGGCCGCTGAGGTGAGCCCGGCCGTGGGCAGGGGTGGGCCCTGCGCCCGGAGCCGCGTTTTCCCCCTGCGTGTTTTTCCTTGAGTGGAAGGGAGAAGGGCTAACGTCTCTCAGTTTTATTTTACTTTTCCCCTCCTGTCACCAGGTTCAGCAGTTTCCCGTGTCGGGCACTGGAAGGCTGTGAACGGGGAGCTGCCGTGCCTGGCTGCAGTAACGTGCAGGGGGAAGGCGAGCAGGAGCTCAGAAAAGAAGGGAGAGCTGTCGGTGCTTCTCACTCCTTCCCCGAGACAATGTCCACACGTGTGCATTGCAGATCCTTCACAGCAGGAACTGTCTCTCCCTTCCTTCGTGCATATTGTACGTTCAATCAATAAATGTTCCTGTCCCCACCCCTGTGTGTGTGTCTGGGAGCAAGAGACCCCAGCTAGAGATTTTCCACAAAATGTTCAAAACCCCAACTGGGCAGAAGCTTTCTTGAAGCTCACCATGTTCGTTAAGCCCTTCCTGGGAGAGGCTTACAGCCGAGCACAAGTGCACTCTCCTCCACCTTCACACCTCAAGGCAGAAGGAAAGCAACCCGACTTTTGAATGAATGGGGCTGGAAATGGGCTTAAATGGGTCAGGGAAAGAGCAAGTCAGTGACAGGTCAGGGCAATGTGTTGTGCACCATGGCAAAGAGCTGACGTGGACATGGTTTATCCTAGAAACACTTATTTTCTGCCTTCTTCAGCCCCCACCCCCTAACAGGAAGAAATAACTCGGAAATATGGAGTTGTCTGTGTCTACTGCATCAACACTAAGGATTTTGGGATGTGTAGGTATGTCAGTCCACAAACCAAAGGGCTGAGATGAGCCAGCTGAAATTTCTTATGCAGACATATTTGAAATGGGAGGAGGGAGAAGAGAGGAGAATGGGAGAGAGAAAGGAAACAAGTAAAAAAATACGCAACAGAGTATGAGTAAACAAAAAGGAGAACACGTGGAACGCAAAGGAAATGCTTTGGTAAGGAGGTATCCAGACACCTATCTGCAAAACTTTGAATCATGCCCAATGGACGCTCTTGTGAGATTGCCCACAGAAAATTACATGGCCCTTAAGCAGCCCTTCCTAGTAACGTGTATAGGGCTCAGTGAAAATACATCTGCAAGAGGTTCCTGGCAGCCTAAGAGCAGGACTGGATAAACCGCAAAATCCACAAGCATGTTACGTGATCAGCATCACTGTCTTTGCATAAGATTCCCCAGTTATGTAAAGGAAACATTAAGAAGAGAAAAAGATTGACAAACTGTAGTAGTAAAAAAAAAAAGGGGGGGGGGCATTTGTATATAGTAGAGGAAAAATCAAGTAGAAGGCATCATAATAAACATTTAAAAAATAAAGAGTGTCATAGAGAAACTACCGTTTTTTTTTTTTTTAATTAAGGCAAAAATAAGGGATGTTTCATGAAGTTGTAAGGCAGAACCTTTAATTAAAAATAAAAGAAGAATTTCATGATGCATAATTACCACATGAAAATTATTCCCAGGTGTTATCACTTGGCCCAAGACCTTTGCAAGACTTGAAAAGCCATTGCCCACATAAATGAATAATGTCAGTATCCATCATTGCTTCACTTACTGATCTAAAATTAAAGTTAAAAACTGTAAAGTATGTAAATACTTACGGCAAGTGTCTGAAAGTATTGAGGAAGAACTCTTCCCGTAGGCAAACTATGATATAATTTTCCTTTTGGTGCTCTCGCACCTTCTGAGTCACCTGCAAATGGTTAGGTTATTCCAAAAGCAGGATCAGTAGCCTGACACGTTATAGCAATATTGCACTTGTGTGTTCCTGACCCTGAACATCTGTGCTTCGTAACTAGAAGGTATTTGATTAAATTTTGAAACTGTACTCTTCTCCATCTGTCTCTAAGTCCCTAAAGGCCCATTTATACCACTGAAACACTATCTTAAAGGCACAAGGAATGAATGACCCTGAACCTACTGCAATTATGAAGCACAGATGAGAGCAAAACCACTTTCAGGCATTTTATAGAAAGCTTGTTTGCAATTTTGCTGTGATTCAACATTTCTACTTTCCTCTCTAAACTTCCAATCACTGATTGCATAATATTAGCGCTCTCGGTAACTGAGTCAGTCAGTGTTTAAAAACAAACCAACCTGTAAATCACATACCATTTTCCCTTGTGTTGAAATGCCATTGCACTTGTTAGACTGTCTCCTTGTGTTTCTCTGAGTTTCAAAGAGGCTGGGTAAGGAACACCATCCAGAAGAACAGTTTATTCCCCAAGGAACTGCAGCCAAGTACTCTTACAAGTAGAGGTGATCCTCTGAGTATCAACAAAGTTCTTGCATTTAGGTATTTCACTTTGATTCCTTTGTCTTTTGCAGAACAAATTAAAAGACATAATTTCATGCTGCTGTCCAAGTGAGTGTGGTAAGAAGGAATGTTTTCTGTAGCTGGCCTCTCTTTGCACCTCCTGATCTAAAATGCCTCTCCTGACCTCATAAAAGATCCCATATCCTTTTATTCATGGCCCTTTTCTACTCTCTGTTTCCTTGGATTAAACAGTACCCCTATTGTTAACTCACAGCACCTGCCACATAGGCCCCACAGCTTTTCATGCTAGCTAAATTAATGAAAAGGCTGGGGTTATTCACTCAAAGACTTTAAAATCTCATTTAAAAAATCAGAGGAGAAACAGCAGATAGCACTGTGGTGAGCAATACTACAAGTATCAATCATTTGTATTATTTGCATGGGTCATTATTTCAGGCTGTCCAGTCCAAAAGGAAATCTCTTTCATCCAAGCTGTATGTCTAAGACACATTTGCTGTACAGATGTTTCCTAGAACAGCCTGAAATGAATGAATAAATGTCAGAAAATGTTTTAGATGAAGCAAATAGAAGACATTATTTGGGCGAAGGAAAACTGACATGTAACAGCAAAGAGTGCGTGTTGTACGGAGTATGAACTATGAGCCTCTCTTCAAGCCTGTGCCATTTTTCACTTGGAAGGCTATTTCTGGCTGGTTGATGGCTCTGTTCTCGATGATGCAGGTGAGCTCTGCATCTTTCACTTTTCTTTATCCATTGGAAGTTGGACACCTCCAACATTGCTTTCAAGTGTTATGCATCTAGCCATGTATGGTTTTAAGTAAATTGAGGGGTGTACTATTGTGACAAGCAGTTTTGCTTCTTTGGTATAGTCCAGTGTGTACAGAAAGAGTAAGGCTGGTCTGCAGATGATGCAAAATTTTGTGTGAGACATTTGTAGAAAGTTCAAAAATTCTCCATTGGATTGTTCACACCTCTGGCCTAAGTATTTACACATTGCACATTTTGTGCCCTGAATGTAGAGTAACACATACTAAATAATAATAATAAGAAGAAGAAAAAAACCTTTACCAAAACAACCTGCATACCACTGCAACAGACTTCACCCATGGACAGATAATGAGTGAACAAACACCACATGACACATGTTAGTCATGCTGCTTAATGAATAACTGGTGATGAGTACAATACCTGTGTGGAATGGCTGTAATGTGTTTAAGGAAAAATATGTGTTTGGATCATTGGTTTTTCACTGAGATACCTGCAGTGTTCAAGAGAAATGTCTTCATCAGGGAGCCCAAGTATTTCAACATCTTTTCTGCATCTGTTTCCTTGACTGCCTTGTTCCTCAGCTATCCACAGCAGTCACTGAATCTTCAGAACTTGATGATGAAACCCGATTTCTTTCAAAACATTTTACAAAGGAAGACTCTTGCCTTCTCTTTCTGCTTCACCATGGCCTCAGTCTTGCAGACAAACACTGGAAGTACCAGATGCTTGTCATACTCCTTCACACAGATATTCATGTCAGTGATCTAGACAGTTCAGTGTACAACTGTACAAAAAACCCCAACTTGGACAATATCGGTCCTGGACTGGGTTTTACCATCATAATACCTGGAGCATATTACTATTCTAGATAGTATGCTCAAGGCTAGCTGAGCACCATGGTAACAGGCAATGCATAACGCAACAATCTGTTATTTTGTTATGTAAAACATCCCTGTCGAGTCTTATCTTTGTGTCATTAAGAAGGAATTAAATTCTATTTGTGTATAGTAATATGGATGAATGTCTGCACATTGCTCTGAGACTTGTTTCCCAAACCAGTTTGAATTAACTTTTATCAATCTCATGTCACGGAGTGCAAAAGTCTTCTGCAGTGTTAATGTGGAATGGGCAGATTACAGGGGAGAATTCAAGGAGCTGTTAGCCTCCCCCATCTCCCAGTTGGGTTGTGCAGCTGCATGTCTGTGTGGCAGGTTGAGCAAGGGAGAGCCTTGTGTGTGACCGGGCAGTTCCCACATCCACATCGGGCTCCTGTCCATGCCCAGCATGTAGCACTCCTGCTTTGTTAGTCAACGTGCCTGAAGAGCTGTTCCCACCTACCTCTTCCCTTTATAGAAACAAAGTCACCACATTAATTTTAGCAGAGGAAAGGCAGAGAGAATGATGATTGCTTTTTTTTTTACCTTTTTGGGTGAGTAGAGTCTTGTGCATAACAAATGAAGACAGCTATACACCCTAAAAACATTGAAAAGGATTGTATTCTTATAATCTATTCTAGGGTTCCAAATCCTGCAGCAACAGCTTGCAAGGTTAGCTTGGGTCTTATCTGGGGGGAAAAAAGATTGAGTAAGCAAGCAAGCGAGTTGGCTACATGCAGTTGAAGGAGTATGAATTTCAAGTAATTTTTTTTTGCTATGTGCTTTTTTTTTTCTTTTGTGCTTGGTGTCCTGGAGTGAAAGAAGGGTCATGGCCCATGCTGTCTCCAGGCATGTGCCTCTTCCTTCTATGCTTAAAGGAGTTTTGTAAGAAGACAAGAGTTCCTGGCATGGTCTACCTCCACAGCCCCTTCATCTCTTACATAGTCCTTTGTGGTCCCTCCCCCATCACATGTAGTTTTGGGGAAAAAAAAGACAGCAAAGGCCAAACTGTAACACCCACAGCTGTCCTGCAAGTGAAGTGCTTGCAAGCTGTTTGTGACTTTTAACTTATGGTTTGTACCTTCCTATACCATTCTCAGGAGGCATATTAAGAGGGTTTGGAGGGAACTTGGATTTCAGTGTTTATTGCCTTCCAATGGTGCCTTCCACATGCCAAAACCTGGTGTAAAAGTAGCAAACAAATCCAGGTGACTAGCAGATATGACTCTAGGGAGGCAACCTGGCACAAAAATGATTGAGTTAGAACATCAAGAAAAAAACCCACCTGGTCAAGTGCTTCAGTCAACAGCTAGACTGTTGTCACTACTGTAAACATAAAAGCTGCCTGCCAGTTATAACTTGCACTGGTCCTGGTCTCACAGTCAGCACCAAGTTCTTGGCTCTCAATGGTTTTTCAAGGATTTGTTTGGAGTCAATTGCAAGATAACCCATGACTGAGGTGGTAAAGCAAGTCAGATGCTGGAGGTGTTCCTCTTATTGTGTAGCACCTCAGCAGTGCTCTGTTCTTCATTCTGTCCAATGGCCTGTCTATCTCAGAATTGGAACAAAGTACAGGGAAACTGAGGAAGTAGTGAGTGAATGGGAGCAGGTTCAAATTGCCCATGTTGCTGCTCTCCTTTGGGAGCTCATGGAGAAGTCCTGGTAACTCAAACTGGACAATGATGCCAGCAGTGAGGTGTGGGAGAGGCCTGGCAGGAATCAGAGTTGAGGAAAGGCAGAGAGCATATGAATAGGCAACCTCTAACTATACCTGGAGATCTGGTACATCTGCAAAAATCTCTGGAGCACTCAGTGGGGAGAGGGAGAGAAGAGGCATGAGGAAGGGAACACTGACCCTATCAAGATGAAGTGATGTGGTGCTCTCTAGGAGCATCCAAACAGAGGTAAACACCCCTAGCTGCTTCTTTCACTCAAGAGAACTATCTAAGCCAGCCAGAGGTCCCCAGTGAATACTGCATTGCCAACACTGGTTATAGAAACTAATGGTTAGCAGGCTGTTAGAGGTTTCACAACTCATTCCCTTTGAATATTAGTTATTTCTTTTGCCAAAGAGAGAAAGAGAAAATGGGAGGAGGAAATAAAAAACTACGTGGGGCAGTTAATTTATTTTGAAAGATTGAGTCAGTAAGGAGATGGGTGAACTCTGCAGATGGCATTGCTTCAGTCAGGACAGAAAATTCAGCGCTTTCCTTGCATGTGTTTAAGATTTATTTGGAACAAGGAGGCATAATGGGACCAATCTGCAAACACTTACTCAGGTCAGCAGCCTTTGCTCAAGAACTCTCACTGATTGAGGATACTTGTAACACTAAGGATTCCCCAGCCTGGGGAGCCTGGCTCTTAGGTCTGCCTCATCCTCTATCCTTGCTTCACTCCCTACTCTCACCCCCGATCTTTTGCAATTCAGTGACAATCAGAGGTAATAAAAGGTGTGTCTGTGATCCTGTAAAGCAATTTGCATCATCATCTTTTGTGATGAAATTTTCACAGGGGAAGGAGGAGCAGCAACATTTTGCTCAAGTTAAGGTTGTCCTGGCAATATAACAAGAAGCCTGAAGCCCTTAATTTTCATAAGAGAGATCTGATTACCGCAGCTCATATTTGAGTGCAGAAGTGTGTCCTGCAGAAACTACAGACCCCCACCCCTCCACCTCCCCAATTCCAAGATAAGTCTAAAAGTAGTCTGGAGAGTATAGTCCTGCATTACTGCCACCGTGTCACAAGTACATGGACAGGCTCAGGCTGGCTTGCTGAAGTTATTGTGCTACGTGTACAACAGACCACGCAGCAGCTGCCTCTGCCCTACCAAAAACATCATTTTCCTTAGCTGGCTTGAAGAAACCATGCTGCTTTCACTAAACAGAAGTGGCCAGAACCTGGCAATTGACGTTAACTGTGTTGTATGTTATTTCAGTGTGTGTCTATTATAAACAGATGACAATGCAACTTTCATTTTGAGTAAAGGAACTGATAATTGACACAGAGCTATTAAAACGCCACAAATAAGCAACATCTAAGCCAGCTGAATAAAAGAACTGTCAGAAATGTCTGTCTTCTGCCGTGCTGTCTAGTGCAAATACAGCAGCCTTACTTAATAAACAAGGCCTCATTTAGTTCTGGGCTTGTCTCAACACTGGTCTTTTACAAGCACTTGGGACAAGATCGTTAAACCTGTATGTATCAGCTGAAGACCTGCCTCTCAAATTTCCTTCTAATGCCAGGAAAGGCCCTAGTTACACAATTATACATTAACTAACAAATAATTATTCTCAGCAGTAGGAAGTGAGTTATTTTCCACCTCTCTATTGGAGTGTTTGGATACCTTGTATGAAATCTAGAGAGATTAAATTCCTTTGCCTTTCTTTATAGTTGGACAGCTTGCAGGGCATGCTGCAATGCTGGCATCTAAATCTGCTTGGAGAGCAATGTGGAAAGATTACAATTGGAATATCCATTATCATGATAATGTGTGGAAATCTGGCACCCATTAACAGAACAGTGTGGGAAGGACATTACTGGGGCTTATAGGTAAAGCAGAGAGGGGATTTTGATACCTAATGTCCCTAGTGCAGGGGAGCAGGAAAAGCTGATGGGGTCCTTCCCTGACAGTGGGGAGACCGCTACTGCAGTAAGTCGGGCCCTGTAAAAAAAAGATGGCGCTGGAGCCTACAGGAAGGCTGGTGCAGGCTGGCTGCCATTGCAGGCCCTCGCTGAACACGTTGTAGGCAACAGGGCCACACAATGAACAGATACTACAACTACAGAAATAAGGGGGCTTTTGTATCTAGAGTGACTAAACTAAAATGTTTCTTATGCATTTAATCTTGATGCAAACTCATTTCTGTTTCTGAACAGGGACACCAAGATTTAGGATCTTGTTCAAATCTGATCCTTTTCTTTCCTTCTGGTCTCCACTTGGAGAACGTCTCTGAGTCCAGCAGTCTTCTGTATCAGAAATCTACTGTTGTTTAGACATAAAGCCTGAATTCTGTCTTGTGTGGATAACAGGTTTTAATACCTTCAAACAGTGTCAAAAAAAAAAAAAAACAACCAAAAAAAACCCAGAGAATAAAAATGCCTTGACTAATATAAAAGGTGCAATCTGGCACTGCTAAGGAGATGGATCAAATAACCTCCTGGTCTTTTCCATGTGTGACTTTTGCATTTCCACACAGGCTTTTCACAACCATTGAGTACCCTGCATCAGGGCCAGCGTGCAGGGGTAAGGAAGAGCTCACATGAGCAGCTTGACACTTTGCCAATGCCTACAGAAGCAGTATGCACCTTTCAGTTAGTCACTGCAGTGAATTATGTTTTTGGTTGTACCTTGCAAAGTGAATAGCAAATAACTTTAGGCTATAACACTGTCCAATCTGTTCCCCTATATGCACTCTGCTTCTTTTCCAAAGAATACACCGTACCATGCAGTAATGAGAGCATTCAAATAACAATGGAAAGAATGACTCTGATATTCTCCTGAACTAGCTACAAAGCTGCATATCCAGTTCTCTGCCTTTTTTGGTCAATCTCTTTACACCATTTATGCCTGTTTTTAAACAGACTGGGTAGAAGAAGAGATTCCAGCACACCTGATCCAACTTTTAAACTCTGCTCCACAGAAAGGCAGACATTACACAGTCATAGAGGAAAAGTCAGTAGACCTTTCCCTGCTCCCAGCACAGTTATATTTCATAAAACTGCTCAAACATGTTGATAAAGTAGGTAAAAATGAGAGTGGGAGGTTACACATGAGCCGGAATGCAGGACACAAAAAGTCATACATTTCTGTAACACTAAGTATTATTTCACACGTGGGACACCACTTCCAGGCAATGTATCGAAACTCACAAATAATCTTTAAGGCACCTGTGAAAAACCACTGAAACCAACACAGACCACCTGCAACATGCAAAGCCCTCAGCTGAAACAGTCACATTCACAAAGCAGAGCTATAAAGTCCTCTATACTAAAAAGTCCTCCAAATTAGAAAGATTTATTGTTCTTCTGGGGGGAGTTTTAGGCACACAAGTTACTCTCATTGAGCTCTGACAGTTTCTCATATTCTGTTTCTTCTCACAGTATCTTCTCTATGGCCAGTCCTGCAGCCTGTTCCTCTTCTAGCTGGATAAGCTGCCTTTGCTGTAATCCCAGCATTTGTTGGGCCAAGAGGGAAGACAGTGGAACTAGGTACATACATAGGATAAGAACGATAATACTGGTATATTCTTGATTCTTTATATTGACTTTCTCACTGAAGGACTGTGCTCAGCACGATACTGAGTGAATTTCAGTCCTGAGTGCTGGGCCAGGATGCAGTTTGTACAACACCTGAGTTCTACTTAATCCTCAGGTTGGGGTATAACTCTCGTGTTACACTTCTGCCCATAGGAGAATTTTGATTTTAAAAGTTATCTGGGAGGAGTGAGGATGTTTACTTTTTCTTCTTCTTCTCACTCCGGAAAGGAGCACCGATGCTCTTGTACCTACTGAACTATGAAGACAAAGAATTAAGGTTGCAACTAAAGCTTTTACACCACTGGTCTGTCCTGTTTGAGTGGTCCACCTCCATACATTGTTTGTGCTTGAACAGTGCGGTTTCTATTCTGAAATGTTCCCACTTGTGTGTCTGCTACATGCAGCGATAGTTAACAGAACATCGTGTCATATATGATGCCCGGCACAGAGCATTGGTCTGCCTTTCCAACCTGCTGCAAAGGGGTTGAACTGAGTACAGTGGTCATGATGACATGAGTCAGGGCTTCCAAGTGCACTTGCTGAAGCAAATGTATTTGTCCAAAAACAGTGTCTTAGAATAGGACAGGCAAAAACCAACAAGCATCTCACTGGAAAACAAATAGCCTGTTAGTTCTTTCAGATTTTTCCTCTCCTGTTGGTCCAGACAGGAACCTGTTTTATCTATGGAAAGAAATTCTGTTTATGCAGGGGAGGGATACAAGCCTTCCATACCTCTAAAATCCTCCAGATCTTACAGACAGACAGGTCTTTTTCTATCCGTCTTCCCATATATATTTTGTCCTTAATGCAAAATGAGACTCAACCCTTTGCAGACCTCTGAACTGTCAAAAGTCTGGAACAGCGAGGCTCCTGGGTAATTGCATCACGTGAGAGGGGAGGAGGTCAGAGGGAATCATCACTTGAGAATGCATGCCCACATCTCAGCTTCTACACGTGATCTGACACTGGGCACGTCAGATCACGCACGGAGGAGATGCACAGGGCATGCCACTGCCGGCAGACACGTGCTGCTTAACAAGGTTGCTTTGAATGCAGGCCCCCGCGGGGTCTCCTCCACCTGCTCCAGCTCCAGGCTTGAGCGCTTCCTCTCTGTAGCCGCAGTGCTGGCAACAGCTCTTACCTCAGGGGTGCTACCAGGAGGGATGGGTGCAGCAGAGGAGCGGCAGCAGAGTGAATCTCACTCAAAATGCCTCAGGCTCTGCAGGGCTCCTCTTGCCATCTGCCAATGGAACATGTCACTGCCATCACAGCTGCAGAAATAATGACCAAAGTTGACTTTTCCTTTTAAAAATGGAGAAATTTCATGTAGTGAAGCACATATTTCTTGGATGTTATTTGGCTTGCCAAATGGCTATAACCTGTCAGCCTTCAGTCTCTTTTTACCACATCAGCCCAAGGCCTTCTCTAATCTCCTAGAAATGCTGTGTTTTCTATCTTATTGCTGAAAGATTAGTTTGTTCATGCTAGGCTAGACAGGCTCTTTTCATGACAATGTTACCTTGTAGGTTACTAAGCTCCTTGTATCTTCCTCACAAAGGAAATATTGTTCCCTTTTTCCCTAGAAAAACATTGAAATTGTCAAGGGATTAGCATATGTTAAAGAATTAAAAAAAAATTCTAGCAAGGAGGTCAGAGAAGTTCTTAGGGTTCCTGTATTTCAGAGCCAAAGTACTGAAAAGCACTTCTATTCAAATACAGGAACTGTGGCTCTCTATGCTCTCAGAAGGGTGTCAGCAATTGGAGAAGTGTGGAAGAGGAAAGGAAATCTTGTGGTGCCAGCTGAGGGAAGGAGAGGAAGTGAGATCAACAGTGCCCCTTCAACCAGCAAGACAAAGAGGAATCATCAGTTCCGTTTCTCAACCACCAGCTCTCTTTTCTGTGCTGGCAGGATGCTCCTCCCAGTCCCAGCTTCGATTTAAACTTGTGTTTCAGAGCAGTAAATGCAAATGCCCCAGGTGAGGACTAATTTGTATCACAGAAAATGAAAGAAACCCGTGAAGTCAGGAAAAGAAAGACTTGAGAAAGGGCTGAGTTTCATTGCCCTGCACTTCGCTTTGAGCTTGCTGAAGTTCAGAGCCATTCAGAGCTGGAGTTTTGGAGCAGACCCGTCTCTGTTGTCATGTATTGTTTATTACAGAATAGTGTGCGCAAGATACCACTCAAAGTAAAAATGTAGAAAAATGAATTGTGAGTGCAGTGGCCATAATAATTTCATGTTTAAAACACTTTAGAATATATGATAAAGAAAGATGGGGACAAGTACATGTGAAGATATACTGTTTAAAACAGTGAACTTTAACCATGTAGGCCTCCACATTTGTACAGATAACTACGTCATAAACTCAAGCGCTCTTAGGTTAAAACAGGCTGGATGCATCAGGAACTCTTCAGCTGTGGACAGAACATATTTCAGCAAGTTGGAAGTAGTACCAAATGATCATGGGCTGAAAAAGCTTTTACTCCGCTCTAAGTTACAAACAGAGCAGAATTTGGTGCCAAAATATACCATCAGAAGTTCTTTGAATTAATATAATAATAGAAATATGGTGGTTTTATACCTTTTTTTTCTAACAGTCCTAAATTAATTTATAAGCATTATTTAGCACTAACTACAGCTTTGAGTTATGGGAATGTGTTTTCACAGGCAGCTCTGATATGGTTGTGTGAATTACCCTAGGTCACAAAACTAAAAAAAAAAAAGAAAGCAGAGCACAGTAAAACAAAACCAAGCAGGGAAAAGGAAGCAAGAAAAGGACTGTGAGAAAAGGGCCAGGGAGTCCATCAGGACTGGAAGTGAAGAGTTTCACCTCCTGCTCCTGCTGGACAATATTCTCTGTCACTACCATTATCAGTAATTTACCTCACCAGCATGATGTCGGGTTACATATTGTCATGGCTCTACATAATGCTATTTTTGAGATTTTTATTTGCATTCTTTTTGAATGCTTACCAGGTTTACTCAGGGAGGGATATTAATGTCTCAGCTCAGAGAAGCCCAAACTGTATTATCATACTCTAGGAATAGTTTCTGAACTCAATTGCTCTTTAGATATTAAAATAGACTGTATCTGTCAAGCCATCCCTTTTAACTTTCCCAAGCATTGAATGTTTATACAGTGCTTTACATGCATTTAATTACAATGACACGATTGAAATACACTTAAAAAGGTAGTTTTATAATAAGCTTCTGTGTTGTTACTAAAGAGAAGGTACTTCAGTTTCTAGCTTGTCGGAAGAACCAGCCACATAGGAAATGTATGGGTCTTTTCATATGGGAGAAAAATTACTGCTGGGAACTTTGTAAATAAGAAGATGTTGAGAGATGTGCAACCATTAAAGACTCTGACTAACAAATCAGGGAAATTATAGCAGACCACTGCTGAGAAAGATGCTCTTACAGTTTCCCCACCCAGTAAAGGCTGGGTCCAAATGTTTGTTGTCAGTTGCTAGAGAGCCTGTAACTTGACATAACCAGGCGCTGATGTCAGGGCTTCAGGGCTAATAGTGAGCTAAGATCTTGCCAGGATTTATAGTAACCTGTTTGTACTACAGACTGATACCATGAAGCAAGCTTAAGTCAGTGTTTACCCCTACTGTTAAAAGCAAAGTGAAGGGGAGAGGACAGTTCGTGGCTCCAAGAGGGCTTGATAGCCAAAGACTAGTGTCCTTGTAAATCTGATAAATAACAGACAGTCCAAATTTTCGTAAGAGCTCCAAGGTTTCCTGTGGGATTCCTTTAGATAAGAATTTGAAGGGCGCTGGTCACTTCTGAAGGTACATTCCCCTCTCAAGGTCCAGCATATGAGGAGAAACAATGCTTTTTTTAAAAAAAAACAAAACAAAACTATTTTTCCCTTCTTTGCATAGAGATGGACTGTCTACACTATCTTAGGAGAAACAAGCAGTCAGTGGATGTGTAAAACAAGAGGAACAATTAGACATGATAGTGGTGAGCAGAAATATAATATCTAAATACATACTTACTACATACTTGTAAAATATTTTCCAGATCCAGTGTAATATCCTTTTACTTGTACAATATGTTCCTTTAATAAGGAAGAGACACCAATCCTGAACCTGCAGTCAGAGGCGCTTGTCTTAGAGAAGGTTCCTGGAACCATCTTGGCTCAGGTTCAAAGGCTGCTCAAATGTTTAGGCTCAAACTAATCAGGTTAAGTACCTGACAGATTATTTTCTCCCTTTCATAGGTCTCCCCTGAGGGATATTAGTCATAAACTCAGCAGAACGCCTACACTGCATCTACACAATTTGAGGTAGATGTTAAAATAATCCCCCACCTGAGCACACAAGTCTGGTAACTGTTCAATCAGTTATGCAATTTGCATGTGTAAATGAATTTTGCATTCACTGATGGATTTATATGTGTATAATGGATAGTTAAGAGGGGAATCTGAAAACTGTTCTGTAGCATTCATTTCCCATAATGGGATTTTATCACATTAAATTATAACTGTATAAGGTTTTATATAGGTAGGTATATATATAAAGATGCACAGAACATATCTGTCTGTGTTCGCTTTACTTCTGGAGCTGTAACAGTGCTTAGCCAATTGAGAATGGGATGGTGGAGCCCTGCCCAAGATAGTCTTTGCTTGTCACATTTTGGAAAGTGAGTGGGATAGCAAGACTGCCTTTTTTTTTTTTTTTAAACTCTAGTGCCCTATGAGAATAGCTGTTTTCGTACTGTGCGTGTTTGGATTTCAGTATGCTCATCATTGCAACTTTTACTCTATTTTTTTTTTTGAATGCAAATCTTCAGATTATGCAATGCACTATTAAAATTCAGTATTGTCAGAAAGGAAGTGTATCACCAGTCCCACTGGCCACTCATTGGCACCAAGCTGTTAGCAAAGGGTTGCGTGAGTGCTGGGTTTCTGGCACTGATCTTTTTAAATATTTTTTTTTCCTTAGAGAATAGACAAACACGCAGTTCTGAGCTTCACAGATGAATGTAGCAAAATAAAGCGTCTTAAGGTTTGAGTCTGCCAACTCTCTGTCAGTATTATCAGTTTCTGTAGTATAATAAAAAATGAAAGTATTTTTGCATGATCAGTCCAGGGTAAAATTGGGTGGTTACAATGACCGATACTTCACGTGACCTTAGAGAATTCAACTCTCATCAACTTCTCATGGAAAAAGAAATATCTTCCAGATAGTCATAAGTTAAAAATATAACACCTCTCATTCGCATTTTTACAAAACAGTTTCCCAATACGATTTTCAGTTTCTATATGGCTGAGAATTCCAATAAAGGTCATTTTAGAAGTCATCCTACATTCATGTTTAGTGATCAGGTTGAAGTTTGGGTAGCGGTAATGGCACATCTAGGCTTTTCAAATTCCTCTTAGGAACCACAGAGCTACTACTAGGAGCCATGAACATGGCTGTGCCTGTATGCCTGTAGGCATAGGTTTATATTATAGGCTTATAGGTTTAGTTATTTGAATATTCACTGTCAGATAAAAGAACATTAATCAATGTAAGATGTTAGGAATTGATCAAACCACTTGACTAATTCTCCGGGCGCATCTCCCTCATAGTGATCTGGTTTTGGATTAAATTAAATGTATTTACCTCAAATTCTATTACCATATGGCCCTTAAAATCTTAATCTCAAAAACTCCCAGCAAATTTTGGAAAAAAAAAAAACAAAAAACAACCAAACCTGCAATACTCTTCTTCAGTGACAACACAAAAAATATTTCAGTACTTTTTCCTTTCAGAAAAAAAAAGCGCAAAATGGTATCTCTGAATTCATGGATTCTTTACATTGTTGGTTTATTTTTTAGGAAAAGAAATTATGTTAATAGAAATTTAAGAATTATAAAATTATAGAAAAAGTATTATACCTGTGAGCAGACACTGGCATAGGACATTAGCCAACTAGAAAAATTAATGCTGATCAACTCAGGTGATAGGGAGTTTTTTTCTGCCTACTTAAAACTCAGTTTCTAGTTTGCAATTCTAATCCCCTGGAAAGAGTTAGGAAGCAAAAAAAGTCTTTGATAAAGACTTTACATTTCCTTCCTTCCTATTCTCTCACATTATTTAATAAGAGATTGATGCCAGTAATTCAAACAAATGAAAATAAAAAGCACACTCTAAAACATCCAAGATCCTCAGAGAGTCCTATAGATAAACCAGTTTAAAAAAAAAAAAATAGCATTGACAGTTCCTCTTAGTTTCAGAACCTCACAAGAACTAGAAAAACTACTATTTTCCCTTTGTAAATCACTTTAAGGTCAGGGCATGTTACTTTACTTGAAAATTTCAACCCTAAAAAAGAAAGTGTCAAAAAGAATCCTGCCCACTGATTATTGTAGAAGATGTGCTGTTATGGGTACTCTCTGTCCTTTGCTGGTTTTTGGCTGCTGCTGGCTGCCCTTGTTTTTACCTACTGCTGGCATACAGCACTATCATATGAGGTTGCTGTGTTATAGTGCTGCTTCCTACTGGTGTGCTCCTGTTTCATTTCGTCAGTTACTGTCTAATGTTTATGCCATTTGCAATATGTGAATGGGAACAGAAACCAGGGCATGAAAGACATTGACAGTACAGATGAAACTATAAATCTGTATCTTCTTTTAGTCTCCTACTTCAGTCTTTACTGTCCTCATATTTATTTTATTTTTTTTTTACAGCAATATACTACATTTGTGTTTACCCCAAGAAAGCCTAATCATTTGGGAACCCTTTGGTTAACTAAGAAGTAGGATCATTTTTTTCAGGTACAGCAATTTTTCCATCCGGCTCTGTCTTCGCAACCTCACAATGTCTTTGACAGATTTATTTGACAGAGGTTATTTGTTTCTCTGTCATTTCCAGTGTGGAGTATTTAGTATTAGTATAACATTTTGGTCCAAGGCATGACTTTTACCAGCACAACTACATAGCTGAAACCTATAGGAAAAAGCAGCTGAAAAAAAAAGCAGACAAAAGTTCTGCTTTTCCTATGGTAGTGAACTACTTTGATATAAACACTTCACTGTCAATATATCCTCATCTGTGCTTTAGAAGAAAGTTGGAGCAGTGCAATTTCTGGGTGGAAACATGGCCCAAATGACTTTTTCATGGTTCCTTTTAAACCAGGATAAATTGTTATCCTGGTCAATGAGGAATTGCAATTCAGTTTGATTATGGATATATTTAGTTTAAGTGTTTTCTTGAAAAGAAATGTATTTAAAACTTGAGTTAATCTAAGATTAAGCGCTTTGCTGCACAGGAATTTAGGTCAGTGTATAAGAGTTCTGCTGAATCAGAACCCAATGAGTAAAGGAATACCTACATGCTTTTATAAGTTGTACTTTTAGAGTACACATTCTTAAGCTCAAGAACTACTGATGATTGAGCACAATGATTATTACACTTATTTTTTTTTACCAGGAAAGACATTAAATTAGATCACAAATATAAAATAGTAACTGTTCTAAAATATTTATCATATTAATGATATATTATGCTATTATTAAAGTATCCCCCACTATATTCTAGATGGACAGAATTCAGAAAAGAGGTATGCTTCTTCCGGGAAGGCAATTCTCTAAAGACAGATAGAAAACTTTAAAAGAATTATGGGGAGGGAAATAGTATATGTAGATTAACCATAAAATCTCTGGGGAGTAACATGATGCTGAAGCAAAGAGTGTCATTAATATATATAAGATAATTTTGTCTACTCAGACCTCAAAGGCAGAGAAAAATGAGAATCTTTGTGATAGTTACCTTTAATTTTTTTTATTGTTCTTCTTCCTTGTGAATGAATTTTTAGGCAATCTCCAAGCACTAACAGAGTCAAATGAATCAAATATGTTGGGACAGACTGTGTGAATATGACAAAAGGTGATTGTGAAAATTGAACTCTTAAGAGTAGTGAGAAATGTAAAAGGGTTTTATTAGAAAACACAGAATCAGAGAATAGTTTGGGTTGGAAGGCACCTTTAAACATCATCTAGTCCAACCCCCCTGCAAGGAGCAGGGACATCTCCAACCAGATCAGGTTGCTCAGAGCCCCATCCAACCTGGCCTTGAATGTTTCCAGGGATGGGGCATCCACCACCTCTCTGGGCAACCTGTTCCAGTGTTCTACCAGGTCAAGCACTGTAAGGTCTGACAGCCAGCTCTGCTCAAGGACTGTCTCTGAGTGACCTTGCTGGGAATGTGGGAGTCTGCGTAAAATGAGATCTTTCTGCTAGGAAGAACTTCAGGACTTCCAGAAGTGATGGGTGATCATATTGTACCACATCAGTATTCTCACTCTAAGTGTATGTGATACCAAATAGTTAAGATCATTTAATTTAGGGTGCAGTGTGACATTATAGCAATGATGATCTAGGGACTGGTGTCCCTGAAAGAATTGTTCACATTTCTCAGAGCAGTTCCTTGTATAAAGTTACATTCGCACAGCTATAAAAGTGTTAGGCAAGTAAGTCTTATATTTGTATAGAAACTGATGTTAAACTGATGTAATCTGAGTGGACATAGCATTCTCTATGTTGATTTAGCTTCAGTTAATCACCAACTGACTTAAGCTAAATCCTTAAAGCTACCCATAACTTCCTATGCGTCAGGGTGTATTCTGTCTAATCATTACAGTTTTCTCTTCTGTAAAGAGGCTAAGTCTTCAAACACACTTCAGTGATTTAGAAGCTTAGCACTTCTTTTAGAAATTACTTGCATGTCTAGGAGCCTCAGTCTTTTTGCAAGACACTAAAACTTAAGCTTATCTTGAAAATAATATCGATGGTCTTAAAATGGCAAGATTCTGCACCTGTGTTATGCAGCATAAAGCCTTAGATTAGAAAACAAGTCCAAAGTAAATATTTAATTGAGGATAAACAATTAACAGTTTAGAGAGATCAAAGAGAGAACTTACACTTCTGACTAGGATTGTTTAAACTTGCCCGGCTGCAGGTTGGGAGCAGTGACCACTTTGAGGTTGCCTTCACATTCAGAAGTGACAGGAACTATAACATTTAAGTAATCTCAGATCTCCAGGCATAAGATCTGTGGAGAGCCCTGAACTCTGAGCTAGCTACACATTTTCCATGCCTGGGGATTTCTAATGTCTCATTTAATAACAATCTCCAACCATGAAAGCCAGTGGTGATCACAAGTTCTTAAACTGTCAGTTATCTGGTATTTGCATCTCTTGTTGAGGGGAAAGAGCAGGGTGTGGAAAAGGGAAAGGTGGTGTGCAAAGTGAAACTGAAGTCAAAGAGAGATCTGTAAACACACAGGCTAAAAAGCCAGCTGCTAAACTATCCTATAATGTGGAGATTCAGGAAAAGTTAGGAATGGAGAGATATCTTCTGGCAGTGTGGATACACTGAGAAAGCAAAGTGTTAGCATAGCTTAAGACAGCTTAATGAACTTAATTTTCCTTCCTGGCCTTATACTTTAATTTTATTAATTTAACATAACAAAGGAGATTTTCTACTTGAATCTTCTACCTCTCTTGGACATGGTGGCATCTATTCAAAATCTGAGACACAAAGGTACCTAATTGTAATATATTCTTGGCTAAACTGAAAGACCTCATCTTGTAATATGAGTAACAACAATATTAGAATTAATCCTAGCTTTCTGGCAAGTATTTTCCACAAGGAGGGAAGATGATATGAACAGAAAAATATCTAAATATCTGTATAAGAGACTCATAATATATCCTCTTTCTGTGCCTTGCTAGTAGAACGTGACCAAATGTGTCAGGGCTTGCTGATGGATCTGGTGGTCTGACCACACCAGCCCTTTATATTTGTACCATGAAGTTCCAGGATTCTGTTTGAGGCTCTGGGGCAGCTGGGCAATGCTATTCCAGTCAATGTTCCTCTCCAGTGCACTGCCTTGAAAATATTAACAGCAACAAGCTACTTCTCTGTCAATAGAAAGGGCTATCATACAATAAAATGACCAAGATGAAGGTACAGAAGGACCTTAATGTAGTTTGAAAACAAAGACTACCCTGTCTGTGAAACAGTGTGAGAAGTACAGAACTGACTTTTTTTACAGTTCAAAGTGGAAAAGTCAGGACTCCAAAATCATGATTTAAAAAAATTATGTGTTTCTTATGCACATTGTACAGTCTTTACCCCCAATCTCATTCACCTAGCACATGTGCCAGCATGAACGAGATGACATCGTAGACAGCTCTCAGGTGTCCCTAAGATTACAAAGTCCTACATTACTAAGGCTTTATCCTGCATCCGGTATCTCTCCCCTGTCCCACTACAACCGTTCTTGTGGCTGCAGGTATTCTTTGCCTTTACTTTTATCTTTGGATAGTTGATGTACATCAGCTACCCTAAGGTTAAAAAAAAAAAAAAAAAAAAAAAGGTAGAAAAAGCAGTTCTTAGCACTGAAGACAAGCCCCAAGGAGATACTGACAAGCAATCTGTCTTGGGGGGGTAATTTCCAGATGGATCCGGTGCAGAAACCACATTCCTGAAACTAGTAGATGAAAGCATGGCAGCTGATACAGCTTAAATTTTTTGACTCAGGCAAATCTGTGTTTACCCACCTAGGATTAATGCTGATACCAGCCAGAACTGCCGTCACTTAGTACCAGCAGCAAGCATTCTGGAGTTGTCCATCTAAAATGACTACTTGCTCTACTGACTGCTGTGAATACACCATTGATTTCTTCATTTATTTAAAAAATGACAAAACAAACACTCTCAATACAATCTGGGCTTTCATTTGCAGGAGGACAGAGCTGGTTCAGGCACGGTACGCTAATTTGTCCGTTGACATTCTTCTGATGGACAAAATGCCTATTATAAATAGGTTTGTTGCTTCTCCTGCTCTAGTGGCCTCTCGCCAAAAGCATGATCTGATTCTGGCTTGAAGAGTTTGCTCTGCAGATACAGTGCTCCCATATGCAATGCAGCTCTGAACACTAGGGGAAAATTAATTAGACATACCACTAAGTAGAACAGGGAATTTTAGAAGGTTAAATCTTCCCACAGCTGAGTGGAAGAGATGGGAGACACGTGTCCTTCTGCTGCTGGTGAACTCAAAGCCTCTGAAGCTTTTACATCCCATTTACCATGGAAAAACAATGTAAATGGTCCGTAGGCCTGCAAGTGGCCTTGGCAGTCTGAAAAAAAAAAAAAAAAACACCTTTAATAAATGATTCTCTTTAAACTAGATTATCTCACAAACCAGAACATATTCCAGACATTCAAATATTAGTTCTAGCACAAGGAAGAAGGAAAAAATATGAGGCTCAGAAGGAAAGAAAGGAGAAGATAAGACTAAGGCTGCCCAAACTTAAATTACCTCAAGGTACCTGAAACCATCCTCACAGTTTCAGCATATGCCTTTCAAGGTCTCACATGCATTTGTTTTGAGATGAATGCAACATTAACTGGAATTGTACATGCTTGTTGAGCTGACCTATCTGCAATTTTAGTAATGGTATCAGAGAAGACAAACCTCACCCATTTCCCAGGGTCCCAGCACCCTTCGAATTACAACTATCGCTAATGAACACTTTACTCAAAAACCCTTTACACATTTAATTACAAACTATTCTCAGGATGAAAGCTTGCAGCAAATAAAATGATACATGGTGACAAAAAGGGGCTGGGAAATTCCATCCCTCTTCCTGACCCCTCTGTTTACCAAGGGGAATCAAACATGGAGAGGTACCCTGCTGTGCCCATCACCAAACAGGATGCCCAGGGATGGCCATAGCACCATGGCCAGCCACGTTGCAAAGGCTGCTGCGAACCCGGAATGGAAAACAGAAAAGCATGATAAATGATCAAAACCTCTCACAGATTGCAAAGACTGATATTTTCATAGCGTGGGGGCAAGTGAGAGCCTAAGAGAGTGGCTAAACCACCACAAAGAGCTACACGAGAAAAGTGTGTAATATGGCAAGTGGTCTGGAAAAGAGACACTAGGAACTAAACTGAAAGAACAGGGGAGTATCTTTGATCTTATAGCCCAGTGCTTAAACCATTCTGGAGCAGATGGATTTCCATCTACCTGCTGCAAGGCTTCTTCTGTCTGCCTTGTAAACCTCTGGTCTGACCACAGTCTCAGGTGGGCTTGGACTAGCTGGACGTTCAATCTGATTTCTCATGGAAATTCCTGTATTCTTCTAATTAAACAAGGCTCTTCATTCAGTGTTCAAATCTAATTGCTGTGGTGATATTTAGACACATGTTTAAATGCCTTGCTAAACTCTGGTTTAGGGGCACCTGCTTTGGGCACTGCAGAAGTTGCACCACTCAGAGGAACAGACCTCTGGCCAGTCTGGATGGGAAAAGATGCAGGCACATGACTGTTAGCTCTGCTGGGTTTATTAGCACGTGTTAACCACTTGGGTGGATGTTTATTTAAAACCATCTGCTCAGTTAATCTGTGTAACTATCTGAAACAACTCAGGTCAGTCTTTTAAACAAAAGGATTGGACAGATGGTCAGCTTTGCAATGCAGGTGGAGCACTGCAGGTTTGAGGAAGCAGATATAATTCCAATACAAGCTGGAATTACCCTCTTGCAGTTGTTGGATTATCTGTTGCATCACAGATGCAGTGGTAGTGGTTCTGGTAACATAACCATATTCATCCACGCTGCTAGTAAGGTCTAACATCTGAGATCAAGCATTAGGGTATCTACATTTGTAGAATAGTTTCAGTACAATATATGCATTTGTACAATAGCTCAGCTTCCAACTACCACCTCAGAGCTGGCAGCTGCTGCCCATTCAGCTGAAAATCCACAACTATTTCAGTGTGAACAGCTTTAGATCCCTTCTAGAGGACATTCAGACTTAGTTTGCACTGCTATGACTGTTACTGTGGCTGTGATCGGTTGCTGTATTTCATCTGAAGTCGGTGAAACTAGCTTCTGAGGGCTGCTAACTCCTTAAATTTAAGGAAGATAAGAGAACATCTGACTCTACACACTTATTACTTCTGCAGGCTTTGCCTGGGTAGAGTCAACCCTACAATCTACCTACCTGTGTTTCATTTTCTGAATTTACAAAATTCAGCACATATCTGGCTCCTCAGTGGTGCATGCAACATAATAGTAAAGTACACACATTTTCTAAAAACATGCATAGAAACATAGATTGTTCTCCAGGTTTTGTGAGGATACCACATGTTGAGCACGGAAATCCCAGCAGAAAAGGAAAAAAGCTATGTTTGGATGTTTTGATTGTCCTTGAAACCTTACAGAAATGTGGGAGCCAAAGGGAAGGTAAATAGTTAAAAATATTTGTTTGGCAATGATGTTATCTGTTTACAGAAACACAGAAAAACTGTGTGATTTTTTCAGTAAAATTTGTTTTGAGCAATTTCATCAGACTCATCTACTAGATGGTTGTCCAAATAATTGATTTTGTGGCTTGGCAGCCAAGTAAAACTTTGGGGGAAAATTCAGCTGGGATCAAACAGAATTTGAATCTTCTTGCCAAACAAAAATTAGAAATTGATTTAATTTGACATGTAATTTTCTAGCTAACACGAAATATTTCATTTGCAGAATTTTCACAGAAGCAGAAATATAAATATGTAGAGAGGGAGTAGTTTTCAGAAGTGCTGCTGGGGAGACAGTTGCTCCTTTATTCAATATCTCAAGGGCTGTAGCACTTACAAAGGACATAAGCTATCCAGATTCAACTCTGTCCTCGGTCTACATTGCTCACCTCCCAGAAAAGTGACATAATTACCACATGTGGTTAAAGAGCTGCTCTCCAGTTATCTCCTGATGCACTTTCACTTCAGATAAATATTTGCAGGAGCAAAGATTGGAGCTCCAGCCTTACGGGGATTTTATCACGCATCAAATGGAGGCTCATTCCTGGATGCTTTTCTATGGTGTTTCTTTTGTAATATTTAAATGTTTTATGCAAAGTGGAATTGTGGTGCTAACCCAGGGTTTCTCACAGCCCAGGTGAACACTCTACTCCCAGGCTGTCAGATAAATCCAGTATCTGCCACATCATCCTTTATCTTTGTCATAAAAGAGGAGGAGGACCAGGTTCTAGCCAAAGGTACTTAATTAATTCAAACTGAATTTGTAAATAACATTGGGATAAAGAATCCAAATTTTGCTGAAAATTTGTCTAGCTCTAGAAATTTCTTTGCAAACCTTTGAGGAAGGAATGCATGTTATATTGTCTGACACTGGAAAGCTTAGAGGATCCAAAGAAATGGATTGTGGTCAGAAAGGTTTAATTTTAATTGCATTGAATGTGTACAGTATATAATAGTCTGCATGAATATATATGAGTTTCATGAATTAGGTATAAAATACATTCCGGGGCTGGGCAAGACAAATTGAATGTAAAATTTGTATTAAAGTGACTGCTATAAAACATTTTTACATTTCAGATATAGAGAGTCATACCTCCTGAAAAAAATGTTAATGCAAATTCATTGAGAATATAGTGATCCTAGCCTCTAAAATATGACGTCTGTGTACTCCTTATCAAAATTAGTGTCAATCACCTATGTTTAAATTCAATAAACTGCGTAGAGAAGACAAATAGAGGAAATTTTTAAGGGGTCACTTGAAAAAGATCTAAAGAAGCATGCTGTCTCATGTGTTGCTGCTGATGCACAAAAAAAAAAATGCCTGAAAGAAGCCAATATGGTGTCAAGAATGCTGGCATAAGTAGATGAATGACCAGTGCCTTTGGGGCACTGATGTTTCATTACATAGACAAAAATAGACAAGACCGTCACATGCATTCACATGTAGTGGGAATGAGGAAAAATTCCTATACTTTCTCAATGTCAGGAATCTAAGCCAGGAGACTTTTTGAAATACATTGATAGATCACAAGATGAGGAGGAAAAAGGAAGGCACACAGTGGCTTTCATCTTCTTTTTCACTCTTGCAAAAAAAAAAAAATATTAAAATAAGTAATTTTTTAGGATACACCAGGAATTACTGCAGTCTCGTGCCAATATCCTTAGACACAGGTTGAAAAACAAACTCTGGTCAAAAGTAATATCAAGACCTTTCTACTTGGATGCAGCAGCTTTATAACTGGGACACAACTTAGTGCTGTATATTCCTAGTGACCAGTGGTGGCAGGAAGACAAAACCCAACCAAAGCAATTTCTGCTTTGTGTAAAATTCCAGTCTGCTAACATTGTACTTAGGACAAAACACCAGCAGCCAAGTTTCCAGTAAATGGGAACAACTCAGTCCACTGGCCAGCTGAAATACCTGCTCAGCTACAACCAGGGAAGCCAAGGAAATTGGCTGGTTTCCTAAGAAGCTAGCCAGACTGTGAGCCCATCAGGCAGTCACACCTTTAGCCAGGCAGCCAACTTGCCTGACTTCTGCCAAAAGCTTTCAAAGTGCTGTTGTGTCTCCAGGGGAAGAAAAAATAATAATAAAAAAAAATGTTTAAAAGTTACCAGTGAAAAAGAGTTATTTTCTGGAAAATATGTTTTGGTGGAAAAATTGTGATCAGGTCAAGAGGCAATTCTGTCTGTAGTGCTTAAACAGCCTCTGTTGCCTGAGGCCTGGAATCATTACAAAACATTGCTGATGCCAAAAGGGAGGTACACACTGGAAATACGGTACGTGATGTTGAAGGACTAACTGGTGAGGTAGACGATAGTAGGACTCAAAAGGCTAGCCACAGACAATGCACAGAAGCCTACCCTGCTAACAGCACTCCACTGAATAAGGAATTACTGTTCTTCATATTCTCATTACTAGCTGTTTTTACCCATGGGACTGGAGCACTTGAGAAATTTTGCCTCTAAATTTGCATTCTTGCAAATACAGAGAAAGAAAAACATTTACTAATATTTACAGACTTCATAGGGTATGTTTAATATGTAACAGGAGTAAACCAAGAATCACAGGTATAGCTGACTCCAGCCACAGTCCAAAAGTTGGACATTTTATTTTGGTAAAACTTTAGTATTTCTTACACTTGGCTTGCACACTTGTGTGTCCTAGACTGACCCTCACTTGGGGTGAGTATTGAACAGAAATCTTCTCTTCTTATTTGCTTCACTCAGTCTCTTCCTAAATGTTCCTTTTATGATACTTCCATCACATGCCATAAAGACTTAGTGGCTGTCACTAGAACTTTATGGGATTCCAGAGTCAGAAATAAAAGGGGCCACTGAACTGTGATGGACCCCTTGCAGGCCCTTGAGTACCTTGGTGTACTTTCCACTGACAGAAGCCAGCAGGAATATATAGCAGAGATGAGGCACATTCTTTGCAGCACAAATCACAGAACTGTGACAAGCTAGACAGTAAAGTGCTCTGTGTCACTGAGAAACAGCAACTTCACCTTTCAAGAAAATTTTCACTAGTACTAAATAATATTCATGTCCTGATCAGAATTCACAAATCGTGCCACATAGCCAAAGCCTTTGATTTAGTCAAGGCAGACCTTGACAGTATCCCCATTTTTGTCCTTATATAATAGAAATACTTTGCATTCCTCTAGCACCTTTTATCAGAGGATTCATCTCCTTTACAGACAGTAATGATTTAATGCTCGCAATGCCAATGTAAATTGGGATTTGTTTTCCTTGTTCTACAGATGGAAAAGAATGAAGCACAAAGATGATGCAACTCATTTAAAGAAGGCTTGGCAGAGCCAGGCACTGAATTCAGATTTCCTGATACCTGAGCCAGTGCCTTCACCTTGCTATCATTGCCCTTTTACTTGCATGCTGTGCAACAGGCTGGACACAAATAAAAAGAAAAGCTTCACCTCCTTTTAAAACTGAATGCCTAAACTCATGGGTTCGTAGCTAGACACCAAGTGTGCTAAACGTCCAGAACATCTTCAGGCATGAGATTTCACTAGTTCTGAAAAGCAGAACTTAGTGACTAAATAAGGGTTAAGAACTCTAGTTGTATTCATGTATTTTTAAAAAGAAAATCTTTCTCTTTTTCTATTAAGTACTTCTAAGTGTCTCTATTGAGTGCAAAAGTATCACAGAAAAGAAAAAGATATTGTGAAAAGAAAAAGAAACTGCTTTTGCTTTACTGGTGTCTGTAAGTCTATCTGAGATGTCACTATAACCAAGGCTAATTTTATTTGTAAACATTTGGCAAAGTTTCCAGGAAATAGATGCATGGACTAGAACTGACAGTAAGTGGTTTTGAACATAGGAGCCCAAGCTTTTTCGTAGGTCAACTATCAATAGAGCATCCTATATCATGTTGTCAACTTTTTTACCCTGTCCAATGACACTACCTCATTTCCCACTTACACCAACTCATATTCAAATATCATGTCCATGCCAGCCAGACAAATTACTAGTATTTGAAAAGAGATAGGAAACTATAATTTACATAATGTGACACTCAAATTCTACATGCACCAAAGACTTTGTTGGTTACTGTGACTTAGGTATATTCCTTGATGCAAGGAACATGTGCAAAGCACTCTTCCAGTGGAAATACACAAAGCAGGTATCCAACCCCAACTATTCTATGATTCTATAACCTCTAATACATCCCCATCCCTGCCCCTCCAGTAATTCTGTGGTCCTGAGCACTCTTTTCTTTCATGTTTCAGGGTGTTTCTGTCGCAGTCTGCCTGTTCTTATTCCTCCTCACACACAGAGAGACATTGCCCACGTGAACCCAGTGATCTGAGGGATGTAGCTTCAGATCCAACCTGTAATGTGAACCTCTTTGGGGCTGAAGGTTGCTTTCCAGCTCCTGTTGTTTCCTAAAATCATGCTCAGAGAAGAGTTCTTGAAACTCCTACTGGTTTCATACAGAGCCACAACTGTTTACTGTTTTAAAAAAAAAAAAAAAAGCCAAGGATTTAAAACTTTCTAGCTTAAAACCAAGATTACTGGGAATAATAGACCATCTTACAACACAGGGAGCTTTCTTTCACTCTCGTAGGCATCATTTGAGAGGTCAGCATGGGTTCCCCCATGACAACACTAAAGAAAAAGTCTGAATGCCACTATTTAGCTAGGTTTGGGGTTTTTTTTTTTTTTTAAACTGTGTTTGCTTCATCTTTGTCATAGCTACTGCTCTGTTCTGCCAGAACTTCAAGTCATGTGGAGACTACCTACAGAATAAGTACACTCCTGTCAGCTATGGCTGTTTCATTTACTGAGATCTGAGGGAAGGAAAAAAGGTTTCAGCGATATTAAAATACACTATGAAAGCAATTCACTCTAGCTTGAAGGTCTTGTCCTAATTCTATGGAATCTGCTTTTCTACATTAACAATGCCTTTACTTTCCTGTCTGAATGGGCTTTTTGACATTAATATTACATTGTATTTCTAGTAAAAATCCAGTCTCTCCAAGAGTCAGTTTTTCTGATTTCATCTCTGAGAAAAATTGTTGACAGTAAATACATCAATAGGTTAGCACCCCTAACATAACTCTACTGTGAGATTCAGGTGTTGGGGTTGGTGGGTGCACCGCGGTGCTGTACATGCATACGTGTGCACAGTCCAGTCTGAGAGCTGTTCAGGCATCCAGACCAAATTCGCAAATTCTGAGCTTCCAGGATCTGCAGTTAGATGTTTTACTTTGATGCATGAATACTTGATTTGTACCTGTACTAGTGTTTATTAGTTGCACTGAGCAGGCACAAAATTTGATTTGGCCACTGATTCCTTGTCTTTTTTGGAAATTACTCAGATATGTCCTCTGATCCTGGCTCTTCCTGCCTTGTTCTTTATGTTTTCATTAGTAAGAATGGTATTGCACCATATATTTGTACAGCAAGTGACCACCACAGTCACTCTATTTTTTACAGTCTATTTCCAAGTCAAGTTTGTGCTTTAGCCCACCCTGGACCCCTCAGTTCATTCTGCACAAAGGATCTGAGTTTTTCAAGGTATAACCCTTGCCCAGGCCACAGACATCCCCCACTACCCTCAGATTTGTACTTGTCCTTTTCCACAGATACTCTTGCCACTTGTTTCCTCATTCCTCTCCTCCCTCGCTCATAAAAGTGGTCAATTAACCTTTGCAACAACCAGCCCCAAAACCACTCTGCAGGACAAGGCAGAAGCGAAAGCCTTGCAGCATGCCTCTCTGGAGGGAGGCAATAACCAGCAATCCCAATACAATCTTTCCATGGAGACTGGCTACCACATTGCACTGCATGCAGGGATTTAGACTAGGTGGCACAAAGCCCTTCCTTCAAGCAGAGATGTTTTTCCAGTCTTTTGATTTTCCTAACCTGCCACTGATCCCTGTTTTCGTCCTGTTCACACTGTCACCAGCTCTCAAGTAAACCTAAAATGAGACAAAATCTGGACTAAAACCAAGTGGTTTAGTGGCTTTAGTTTACACAACCCAAGGATGCCTCAGCTACTCTTTGCCATGGGGAGCTTTTTGAAAGGCAAGCCTTCTGCAGAAATGTCTCGCTACACAGAGCGCTTGTGTATGTAGCAGAGCTCAGGCAGCAAAAATAGCCCGTCTTTGGGACAGTGAGGTCAAGAAGGCAGGCCAACATCAACTTGTTTAACTATGGCAGGGCCAGAGGTGTCTCTTTTTGGCTTACAGAGCACCAAACACACTAACAATGCAGTTCCTGGGCAGAAGAAAGCAACAGGAAAAAATAAGTACGTATTTTTCTTTGAGTTCTTCACTTTATAGAGCACTTTAGTTCAAAATTTGGTTTTCCATCTTTCATCATCTCTGTTCTTTCTTAGAGGTCTCACTGTTTAGCTTTGAGAAAAATATTTCCTAAACAGTTACTATTCAGCTCATTCTTATCAATCAGTATTTTAAGTTGTTTTTGAATTTAAATTCTGAAGTATCTCCCCTAATAGTATGTTTAAGTTTCATAGCCATAACATAAAAATATTATCACAAACTGATGAAGACACTATATATGCCTGACTTTAACCCTGTTGCTGTGCAGCACTTTTCCTTCCATGCTAACAGCCTGAAATGCAGTTGCCTTTAAAAGCCCCCAAAAATAGATGTGCATTCTGGGAGATGAAGTCCAGGACAGGACATTCAGTGCAGCTGGGCAATGAGGGTGCATAATCAGTTAATGCAATTCCAGCCTTGCCATTCCTAATGTCCAAAGAGGCAAGCAGAAATTTGTCATCCCGTTAGTTAACCATGTTAGCTAATCATAATCCTGGGTTATGTATATAGCAAAGGTATTTTCTTACCTCATACCAGGGTTTGAGGATTGATGTTTGAGTTCTTTTTGTGGAAGATCATTGACACATTAATTCAATGTGCTGGCTAAAGATCCCTAGTGAAAATCGAAAGATCCCTGTTGAAAATCGACAAGTGCAGGGTGGTAGTGACAAAAGAGATGGTTTGCATCTTGCAAGGGAAGGTTGTGAGGCTTCTCAATCTTTATACAAATCTGGGACTGTGCAGAATACTTCCAGATTTTCCACTTTCCATTTTTGCATTTCTCATAAGATTGCACTTCATAAAGATTGGATTTCTTCTAGCCAACGTATACTGTAATAATAAGCAAAGACGTTCTCAGATAGATACCTGTAATTATGCTTGTCTCATCAGAATGACTATGTCTGGGCTTTTGGTTCTGCTAGACGTATTTTAATTTTACTTATCCCAGGACTGGTGTATGCTAAATAATGGAAAGCAGTGCAGAGATTCCTAATTTAGCATCTCCAGGAGGCTCTGTGTGGAAGATAAGCACTCAAGACACAGAAGCAATATAGGTGCACAACATACAGGGCTGATAAGCCCTGCCACTCCACACGTCTTATTACAACATTTGGGATGGCCTGGATTTTTATAGCCTTGTCTAGAGTGCATCAGAGATTCCATGAGAACAGTGATGTTTGTAAATAACATCCCTGGGAGGTAGGCCTTGACCTGGGATGAAGCAAGATGCTGCGAAGCAGCTGTCCCACGCTGCGGAGCACTGTGCAGTGAGGCAGCCGCTCCCAGAATTGCTCCACTGCCTCACCCCTCAGTGCGGCAGCAGAGCTGGGCTGCAAGGCCGGAGGGCACTGGGCTGGGATGCTGAAGGTGGAAAGGTGGAGGAGCTGGAGCCTGGCTGTGGAAGTGGAGGAACCATAGGCCTATCAGAGACACGCAGTAACATGGTGGAAGAGGTTGCTGAGGACTCAGACTGAAGTCTGAGGTAAACACAGTCTAAGGAGGCATAATTCCCTCTGTGTCTGTGTGTGTCCAGATTTTCAGCAGCTGCAAGTGCCTGTCTTGGCTGAATGCCGTCCAGTAACAGCCTGAAGCAACAACAGCTCCCTTCCTTTCACAGCTCCCTGCCCTGTGCCACAGACACCATACCAGTATAACTGCGCTAAAACCAGTGGCCTTGACTGCAGACACCTGAAGCAAAGTTTAAACCCATGTGTTCAGTTCACAGTGTATGTTTTTCACTTGTCCGCAGCCCTACTGCACTCAGACGAGTATGTCCTGGGTACACGCTGTTTACCTACAAGGAATCCAAAGCATTTAGTGGCATGCCAGCATCAGGGCAGTTACTGCCGTGCTGGAGCTGCCCCTGGCTCTGATGTGATATCCTGTCTGAACTGTTGCCAGAGCTCTGGTCTTCCCATCCTCTTGATCCATCTGAATTCGTAATATTCATTTGAGGGTGAGCTGAGGCCACAGCATTTTGTGCCTATTTGAAAAGGTCTGTGTGCATCCTATGCGCTGTGAGGTTCTCCTAGTTTCATCTACCAAATAGTAATGGTTTTTATGTGACCGCATAAGGATGGCCCGAAAAAGTCATTCTAATTTAACTTGAGAAGTGAATATATACCAATATGGGGAAACTGATATGGACACTGCTATCACAGCTTTGACAAATGAGCACCAACAAAACTCACTGATGTAGTTCAAGACTACAACTCCAGCTATTCCCTTTGCTCCTGATTGCCTTATTCAGTTGGAATAAAACCATGATGGGGGGTTATTTTATTCCCTGCCCCCCCCCTCCCATGAAGAGGGACATAATCTCGATTCACATAGTTGCTTTGATGTATAATTGTATAATTTTTTCTCTCCAGTATAGCTTTGGGTGCTTTGAATAATTCAACATTGTAAACTGAAGAGGCACTTATCTTCTATAAAATAAGGTGCACGGGCAGCACATATTCTAGTTTGGGGAGGGCTCCCTTTTTTCTTTATGGAAATTCCCTAGCAGAAATATATTTGTTTCATGAAGTGCACGAACATCCAAACTGCATGAACATGAACTGCACACGCTCTGTAGATTTGATCTGTACAAAACTGGTAGAAGTTTCTTTGGGTTTTCCTCTTCTCATGCAGTCCAGGCAGATCTGAACTACTTTAGCAATTGGCCAATGGGGCATCTGGACAAAACCTCTGGACAGAAAGAGAGGACACACCTGGGAAGACATGGAAGTATGGAACTCCTAAAACGTAGATATCTAAGATAGGGGCAATACACCATGTTGTTAGGAAGCCTGCAGAGCAAAACTGAGTGTGCCGATAGTACTTTCCTGCATCAATTGCATAATTGCCTACCTGTGCACGCCCTCTCGGTGAGGAAACTGTACCAAGTTTTTCATTAGCTACTTATGTGAAGATAATGAAAAAAATATATTGCAAATATATTGCAAATCTATATCTATGCTTAAATTAGCCACTAATGTTCTGAAATATGAGTATCTGCATAACTTTGTATGTTGTTTAAAATCTCTTCGAGTTACGTGAGAGTAGCCTTCCCTTGCAGAGAAACCATGAGTTTCATGTTGCAGTGTAGATGAGTTTCTTTGCACAGTCTTTTATTGTCACTGATTTGATATTTTTCCTTTTCCAGGCCCTGTAAACTGCTTTTATTTCCTGATTTAGATTTGGGGCAGAAATCATGTTTGTGTGTGTTTGTGCAGCAGAAGTGGGTCTTGCTGTATGACTGTGGTTTGTAAACATTACCACAATATAAATAGTACATTAATCATTAATTATATTGTTAATATATTGCTATGTCTTAAGCAGTGGCACTGTCTATGACTCTTTGGCTCCTCATAAAGATGAGGTCAAGATATTTCCATAATCAAAACATTTGTCTGAAGTCATGGTTTCCCCAGATCTTCCTGGAACAGAATCAGAAACAGAGATTGACGTTGTAGCCATATCACAAATTAACATATTTTGTGAAACTTCGGAAGATTGACAATTATTAGCTAAGTTATGTGCATTAAGTTCTGTGCATATATACATAATTTGATGCATGTAAGAATCTCAGACTGCTTTGCAAACATTATTTGGCTCCCTGTAATGTAGAGAAATGTTATAATCTCAATTTAATTCCAGGATAAACTAGCATGTTTAGTCAGCACATTCACAAAATGTAAGAAAGTGGTTAAACTTGTGTATAAGAAATTTGTAAATGCTGGACTCCACAAATTAGGTGCAGATATATTCCAATTTCTTGCGGTAGCCAATGCCTAAAACATCAAGTTCACTGTTATTTGACCTGAATTGATTTGTTTGCCAAGGTCATGCTGAAAATCTGTGGCAAAGCAAAAAAAATGAAACTAGATCTCCCAACTCTCACTAAATTACAGTTTCTGAGTTACAGCAACTGATGGTGCCATCCATAAGAGCATTTAACCACATAAAGAGCAATTTAAGACAATTTCTCAGCTACTTGAGGCAAATAACTCAAATCTCATCTAAACTGCCTAGGGACACATAGGTTGGACTGAGAAGCCAAGCTTCATTTTTCTATCCGTAGAGTAGATCAGGAACACAAAATACCTAACCAACTGTGGCCTAGGAGACACAGGTCCTTCCTCGTTCCTGAGTCCCTGGACACTGTGGTGGCATACAGTGAGCCCCTGTTGCCCTGTTGCTCCTTGCCACATGAGTTTTGTAGTCCCGGCCCCTTATCCTCAACAGGAGAGTAGGAGGTGTCCACCAGGAATGGCCAATGCCTGGCAACTGGCTGTCCTGCAGAAAGGGAGCCCTGGGTTCAATGCCCCTGGGGTTGAAGAGGCCAAAAAGTGACTGTGCAAGAAGAAGCCACCAGAACAGGCTGTTTTTCCACCTAATTTGCCTACGTTCAAGTGTATGACTGAGATGTTGAAGCTCAAGAGCTGGTTTTGGGTTCTGCCTCACAAAAGCACCTAACTCCATAACTGAGTTAAACTACAAATGGAGACAAGGGAGAGAACTTCAGATACATCCCTTTCTTCAGCATTTTCTGCTGCCTGCCTCAATGGTCTGAATACTGGGATGCCTGTTGTCAACCTCAACTTTAAACATCTGCCCCTGCTTGCTTGTTGTGTGGGACACCTCACTCAGCACCAGGTGTTCCCTTCCTAGGAGTGGACACACACGATTTGCTTACTGAGCATCACAGCTCTCTCAACCTTTTTAGAGAGGGCCTTCTGAGATTCCTCAGTAGCTAGGCATTGTATTTCAGGTGCCCACAGTCCCACTTTGATATAGGCCAGTTGCAAAGAACTTTAATACACAGAGAAGATGCAGCACTTAATCATCAGGGGAAGCTGGAAGTCGCTGTGGAAGAAATGGCTGGACTAGCGATCAGGGACTTAGAAAACCTTGATTCATGTTATTACTTCTTGCACAATAAATCTGTGTGCAAATGATGTCTCAATGCCTCAGTTTCTCCTCTGCAAAAGGAAGAGTACTGGTGTGTCCTACATGAGTGCTGTGAGGATGAACTAAAGTATGGAGACAGGATGGGAAGAAAGGTCAAAGCCAGAAGTGATAGTCTGATTATAAGTCAAGTTACAAGAACTAGTCACATGGGGAAAATTACCATGAACAAGCCTCACCTTGGATGAGGCTTTTTAATTTGTCCAGACATTGTCATGTTGCAGCAGTTTATCTGCTTCTAGGGACACACTTAGCAAAATTATGAGTAAATTCTTTGAGCTTTACAGGGAATAAGAATCTCAACTTGCGAGTTGTACCTCCCTGAGCCTTTCCTTTCTGATCACCATGATCATCTGCTGCTATTTGAGTCCTGGTAATCCTACATGTCTTCACATGTAAACTACACATCACACAACCCACATCACCTTCAAGTTGCCTCCATGTCAGGTGTCTCTAAAGCAGAGAGGTCCAGGTTTTGTCAGATATGGACATTTCACAGGCAATGTTGCTGAGCAAAATGTTCATCAGCAGAACATTATGATCTGTATGAATGCTTATTTTCTTTTCCACTTTTATCAGGCACATGTTTCTAAGCCTCTTGAAATCAAGGCATAAGAGCACAATGTTTGTTCATTATTAGAAATAACGCTCATCATTCAGTAGATGTGTTGATGTTTCTCGGAAGAGATCAAGCGTGGCCGCACGTCTGGAAGGGCTATGCCTAAAGGATAAACGTCAAACAACCAATGAAAGCATCAAAGTAAATGGGGGGAGAGGAAAGGTAGGACAAAGGTGACATTTTTCAGCTGGACAGCTAGAGAAAGTGAATACCCAAGTACTTTTCTGCCACTTTAAAAGCTTGTATTTAGTAGATAATGTTACAGAAACAAGGTTCTGGGAGAGGTCTGGAAGGAAAGACAACAGTCTGAGTAAGCAGAGGGAAGGGGAGATGTTTCATGGTGGAGAAGAAAAAAAGTGAGATCAGCAGAGAGACTTTTCGCCTGAGAGACTTCGTTCACAGTATGCAAACTACCAGCCTGCCCTTGCTGTTCATTTAGAGGAAACCACTGAACTTTTCTTTAATAGCAGTCAAACATTTTATAGGAGTGCCTTAAATTCACATGCTTATCATATTCTATAAATGTACTAGAAGATAATTAACTAATTCTAATGAACCTTGGCACAGTCAAGTATTCTCTTTCAAGATTCAGCCGGGTAAAGGTCACCAATTCTGAAAAATGAACTGTAAGTTAAGTAAGGCACTGCATCACCTCTCATTTTGAAGTTGAACTTAAGTGATCCTCAGATATTATTTACCTACCATTTACGTAAGATTAGTTCTATCCTATTGTTTCTAGTGCCATACTACAGTTAAGCTCTTTTGCAGCATCATTTTCTACACAGTATTCACCTTATTCCTCGAGATAAGTCTCCTTTTCTGCCACCATAAAATTAGAACATTTAGCATCGAAGTTCTGGAAGAATAAGGTGCTCATTCTTGTTATTACTGGAAATCACAGTGACATTACAATAGTAGTAGAGTAGCAGCAGCATGCTAGGTGCCCAAGAAAAAATTGGAAGCTGAAATACACCCAAAAGCAGTGTGCTACACTGTGTGCAACCCAATTTCATATGCAGTCTAACTCTTTAGCCAGTACAGAGAGATAGGATCAAATGGGAAAATCTATGGTTTTAGGGCACTTGAAAGAAAGAGAGGATTTAAGCATAGCTAGAATGAAGAGGATGAAGCATGTGATTAATACATTAATGGGAAGACACTGGAAGACCAGAATAGCACAGGAGTAAAAGAAGTGCATGAAGAGAGAGAAGATTAGGATTAGGTGTACTGGAATATCGTGGTTTAGCCTGTTTTAAAGATGCTCAGACTTGAATTCTTCATCTGAGCTACTGGTGAACAGTCCAGGGTTGTTTGACATACCCAGATGGAAACCCTGATTAGTTCTGCTCATCCCTGACAGGAGCCCTGAAACTCAGACATCCACAGCAGATCAGGGAAGCCCAAAATCACTGGTATAATCCTGTTTGAACAAGGTGCAAACTTACATGGGCTGTTTGAGTGTGCTCAAAGTTTGCAAACTATACAGTAGTAATCCCAGCACATCACTGTCTCTTTAAGGCAATCAATATCAGCAACCCCAAATATTTCAGTCCCCACTCCTACAAATAGCAGAAGAATCACTTGGAAATCACGTAGCTTCCTTTATGTTAACTAGTTGCCATAGCGTCTCTACTGTAAAACTGTGATAGCTATGGCTACCTAAAGGTTATTTAAACTTTGTCAATCTTGTTTCTGTCTCCACTTAGAGAAAAGAAATAAAGATTGGAAATTAAGCTTCAAATAATTTTCTTGAAGGATAGCTAAGACTGTCTGATGAGGTCCTGTGCATTTTTAGAAAGTATCAAGTCATAAAAATTCAAGTTTATCAACACTAGGAATGAAGAATTAAAGTACATGTTCAGGCAACCTTTACCCTGCCCGGCGTGTGCAGCCCCTGCTCCAGGAATATCTCCCATACCGGAGGGTGTCTTTGAACTGTGCAGAGGGGGTGGCTACGCTTGCCCTACAGCCAAATTCCTGGCGCACCTCATCCCCAGAACACCAGATCTCTCACATTTGATAAGCCCTTTGCTTCTTTTTTTTTATAGCCTCTTTGCCTTTATGCACTTGACACAATCTAACCCTACAGTCACCTGCCATTAAACTTGTCATGCACAGACAGCTACGCGCCAACTGTTGACATCCTTATTTATAGGAGTGGTTCAGTGTGGTGCTTAAGTGAGGTGTCCAGGAGCTCTTGAAGATACACAAAGAGCTCCTTTGGTCAAATGAGGGTCCTGTCAAGGAATTTGCTCCCCTTTTCACAGATGGAAATGGTCCATCCAGATCACCTTTTAACATGAGTCACAGCTCTGTGAACTGCTGTGACTAATCCTGGCTAATTGCACCTCGTACAGGCAAGGCAGCTGGATGATTTGATTGTAATTCCAGGACTATCGACAGGGAAAGGGTGTCAAGGTTTCACAGATATGTCCTTTAATCCTTTATTTTCCATTTTTTCAGATCTGGGAGTTAGACTTGAAGCATGCTTGAAGGACATTAAATGCCAGTGGACAGCTTTAACTTTGCATTAATGATGCTTTCTCCCAGTTACTATAAGATCCATAAATTAATTTATGAACCTCTCCAATGTGGGAGCTGGCCGAGGATCATGTCTCCCAATCTAAAATACTAAAATGAAGCAGAAAGCTGAGCTGGGAGATGCTAAATCATGAAAGTTTCATCCTTGTGATGCAAGGATTAGAAGACCAGAGAACTCAGAATGGCCTTTGGACTAGATGTACACAGGCATTCAAATTATCATGGTCTGAAGTCAGAAAGATTCTTTTTCGGCTGTTATTTTTTTAATGAAAAGACCTAATCCCCAATAAGTCTATGGCAAACCATTTCTCAGCATTATTGTCTGGAAAGGAGTGTTTAACTGTTTGTCTCTTAAACATATGCATCAGTGTTTATATAAAAAATAATCTTTGAATTAGTTTAATGATTTAAAAGAGGATGAAATACAAAAGAGGATGAAATGTACCTCTACTTGTGACAGTCCTTCACTACTTTAGAGTTCACTCTGCTTTAGAAGAAATTGCTTTTAAACCATATGAATGGTAGTTTGGGTTTCCTCTGTACTATGTCATTGAGCACACTTTAGCTCTATGGGCTAAAGAAAAAAGTGAAACCAACTGTTCAGACCAATAAAAACGGCCTCTTGCTCTGCTGTGTTTCCATCATCTGGCTGCTTGATGTAGGCCCCTTTTGTATGAGTCACTGTGAGCAGGACAGTTTGCTTAGCTGAATTATCTACCAGAGCTCAGGCTATATTGTGAGCAATATGTGTTATAAATGAAGTTATAGTCGATATGATGCAACCAAATATTTGCATACCACTGAGGTATGTGCCTATAAATACATAAAAGCAAACAGACATGATGTTTTCCCTGTGATCACATTGGTTTTTTTTTTACTATAGCAGGTGTCAGCCTCTTGTACAATTAAGATACCAACTAAATTTAGAAATGGTTTGTATTTATTTATGTCTGTCAGGTATGTGGGTAATATTGGGAAGTGCTGCCATTAAAGGGCATTAACCAGCATCATCTTTTCCAAGCTAAGACTGCTGTATGACAGCAATACCCCTCCTGAGCTGTTCTCCTGGTATTTCAGTTTTTTCATTAGCACATAACAGAACATTCAGAGGCTGCTATTTGTTTTCTGGCTTTTCTGGGCATATAACAAAAAGCAGGAGGAAAACTAAGATTACTGTGTACTAATCACAGAGTCATAGAATGGTTTGGATTGGAAGGGACCTTAAATATCACCTAGTTCCAACCCTCTTTCCACAGGCAGGGACACCTTCCAGCAGACCAGGTGGCTTGAAGCCCCATCCAGCCTGGCCTTGAACACTTCCAGGGATGCAACATCCACAACGTCTCTGAGCAACCTGTTCCAGTGCCTCACCACCCTCACAGTAAAGAATTTCTTCCTTACATCTAATCTAAACTTAACCTCTTTCAGTAAAAAGCTCCTTGTCCTATCACTACATGCCCTTGAATGAAGTAAGATAAACACCTTCTCAGTAAATATATAAGTTCAAGGTTAGGGCAAAAGACAAAGAGCTAGGCCTCCTGGGCTTTGTTCTCTCATCTGCTGCTAATGCCGAGCATCCTTCAACAAACCCTCTGCCAAGCTCCTAGAGTGAGCTCCTGAAAGCACAGTCCTGCATTTACATCCTCCTCTCTTCTGCCACTGAGGGTGCATCTGAGAGACATGCAATAGATTAGTCCTGGTGTAGTACTATGAGATCATCTGAAGAAAAGGACTGGACAAATACAGTGTATTGTTAGAAAATAAATATGTGCATATGCTCACAGCTTTGCTTTTTTTGCTCACTTCCCCTCCAACACAAGAAAGAAGCAATGAACACAACAGAACACTACAGACGCTAAAATCATCTAAGGCAACTCTGCACACACTACTGGGTTATCAACACTCAAGATTTCTTTCCTATTTATCACATTTCAAAGTAGAATCACATTTTAAAGCACTGCACGGAGTTGGTTAGTGGCTGAAGTATTTCAAATGATTAAGTTTTAATAGCATATTCACTATCTAAAACACATTTTAATATCATAAAGGCTGATTATGGTCTTCATTTTAAGGATTCTGCAGTTAGTATCAGAACAAAGTACAGCTGTTTTCCCCACTCTCTCCATGTCAAGTAGGGGACAGTAAGACCCTGTTTGACTCCTGTAAACATTTTATCTGAGATTTTGCAGTGTATCTGGATGCCAGGCTATCCAAAACTTTTTTCAAAGCTGGATTGGTCCAACTTTTGTTCACTTAAACTGCTAAAAAAAAAAAAAAAAAAAAAAAAAAAAAAAAAAAAAAAAGGAAAGGGAGAAAGTGAAAAAAAAAAATTGGTCTGTTCAGCTATTTTAAATTATGATACCTGTTTTCCTCTTTGCTCCTCAGCCAAGCTGCAGAGTTAATGTCCTGCAGAAATAATTCAGTACCAGGTTGGACCTATCCTAGGAAATATTTAAACTTCTCTTTCCTGAATAATGTGTGCCACTATCTTGTATTATTCCAGTATAGAAAGAGCTCCATAGGCTTAAGCAGGAGATAAATTGGTTGTGCTAAGATTAAATTCTTCAGCTGGATTTTACAGAAGTTGAGCAAGGGAATTGTTACAATCTCTTTCGATATCATTATCTATTAATTTATAAACATGGATTCTTCAAAACATTTTGTCTAACACTTTCCAGCAGCAAACGTTTAATCCAAGAGAAGATTAAGCCTTTTGTGAGCAAAGTGGACAAAGAGAGAGAGATTCAAGCAGCAAAAGGTGCACAGAAATAACTTTCCAACCCATTAGCTGGAGCACAAACCCTTCATGAAAGAGTCAAAAGGGAATAAATGCTAGCTTCCTGAGATCTCATCGTGGCATCCCTTCGCAGGCTCTGTTGTGGCTGACATCTGTCCCTCTTCCCTCAGGTTTCCTCCTGTACTACTTCGTTAGGCCATGCATTGATTTCCAAGCTATGATCTATCACTCATGGCACTTCAATCAACACTTGGGTTATCAGTTGTAACTTCAATGATATATAAATTAATTATATCTATTTTGTGTATTCAATAAAGGAGCATACCTGAAGCAAGAAAGACCAGCAGCACCCTTTCCATTGATAGTATATGTTTGATCAAAGATCACAAAGTCTACATGATAGAGTAAGTTTGGTCTCTATTCATTCCCAGAGAGTTCAGGTTCAAAGCAGTCCATGGAGAGCGATAAAGTTTGCAGGGCTGCTTTGGGTTCTGCAGTCAGTGGCTTTTTCTCTGTGCCTTCACTTGCAAACAAATTTTAACTGATCTCACAAAGCACCGTGGTTTGCTAACTGCAGTTACATGTGGCGGTTTTAGAAAGCATTATGGAGTAGCTTTCACTTTTAGATATCTTTCAGATCCTCCTTCTCTTCCAAAGCAGAGAAAGGAGGGCAATTATATTCTTTCACTAGAAGCAAGATAGAGCCTGTAATTAAACTAGGCACGCTCTGGTAGATGGAAAGAGTTAACAAAGCAGATCCTCATTTCCTACCAAGGCTAACTTGATACATGAAGTGATGGTGGTATGTGGGGAAGGAGACTGCTAAGATCACAGTGACACAGGCAGTGTTGGTGATGCAGGAGTCGGGGAACACAGGAGAAATTTTGTATTTTTTACTACAGATGTGCAGTTTCCATATGTGAATGCCATCCATCTCTGAATAAGGTATAGAGTGCCTGCATTTCTGTTTCAAAATACTTAAAAGATTTTTTCCTTCTGCTTCAAAATACCTATAAAACCTCCCTCAGCTCCTCTCTGGTTATGCTGGGCTGGAGCAATATGCTCCTGTCCCCAGAGCCCAGAGCTGTGGCTCTGACCAAGATAGGGCTGGAGCTGCCAGACCTACTTCAGAGCTCCAGGATCGGGAGCCAGCAGAGAAGTGTCTGGCAGTGACAGCACAGCGTTCAGCTGTGCAACACTCCTATCCTCCTAATGCATTTCACACTCAGCAGATTGAACTGCTTTGGTCTTCTCATTTGTTTTTCTTCCAGCAAACAAAACAACTTTTTCCCTCCTTTTCCTTGACAAAGAGTTTTGCCATATGCTCCACATCAATTGTAACCTTTTTGATGCTTTGTTACCACCCACATCTTGGGCTGCATTCAAAAAAAAAAAAAAAGGCAGCTTAAGTGTTTCTGCTTCTGCTCCAACCAAACTAAAATTGAAACATTCTGTTCATTAATGCAAGGGTTAATGCATCTTATCGCTCTTCTCTTATTCTGTATATGAGCAACTTCTTAACTAGAACTGAACCAAATCCTTGCTGTAACTAACATATCTTTCTGACACATTTTTGTCTTTCTGCTTGGATAGTTGTCCCCAGTAGTAAGGAATTTGCTTATATTAATTCACTGGTCAACATTATTTATTGACTTAAGATATATATCCCCAATTATCTTAATTAGAATTAACTCTGCACTTCATGCAGTTGTGTCCCTCCCTCTGTGCTGCCACTAGTCCTTGTGTACCTACCCAGGCAGCTTGGCCAGGGGGCTGATCTAGGAGGAAACAAAACCTTTTTATTGGTAAAACTCATTTTGAGCAGGGGCAGCTCCCATGTGAGCATCCCTTAGTGAGCATCACTGTGGCCCAGAGGATGGGCAGAGGTAGGGGTGCCGTCTGTTTTCAGCAGTGGTGGGGTCTTAGATGAACTTCAGCTTCTACCTGAAGCTTCTACCTGATTCTGGCAAATAGCTTTTGGGCTATGTTATTCTAGGTGTTACTTAGGGCATAAGGCATCCATATACCATACTAAGGCCTAGTGAGGACATATTTATAGCAGTAGAATAGTCCTGCATTTAGATATGGTGAACTACCTGTTAATTAACTGCACTGACAAAAACACGCACTTTGGGGAATAATTGAGTCAACCCTAGGATATCTGCTGGCACAGCACATACTGATGAGAAATTATGCCCCCTTCCTCCCTCCAGCTGATAAAAGTAATCAGAAATCTGTTGGGTACTTCAGGATGTGATTTATTTAGAGGGATAGGAATAAGAAGGCAAATATTCAGAGCAGGAAAATTTGACTGCTTAGGTTTGACCCAAGATTTCTATCTCTACTACCCCACTTCATTCCTTCTGCCTCTTCCTTCAAGGGTATAGGCCACTGGGGAGGTCACTGTACCTTGGGATGGGAAGAAGTGATGCCAGTGCAGTCCCTCAAGCTATGCATCCAGCCTCTGTGTACCATGAGTTTTGCTTTGTATTCCCCAGCTAAAATGTGTTATACAGGTGTCCTGGCTACTACTTTTCAAACTGGTTTCACTGAAACCTTCGAGTTATTTAATATGTGCAGGTTTTTTCAGTCCCTGTGTGCAGTCGTTCCAGGAATGGAGAGTTGCATTTTCAAGTTCAATATTCATTTTTTATTTTTCTGGTATTTGCTGCAAGTTGACTTTGTTTCTATTAAACTATTTGAATTCAATTGTGAGAATTTTCATGGAAACCCAAAAAGAAGGGATGCAAGCCCAGAACAAAGAATAAAAGATAAAATCACATCTCTACTGATATAGATGCAGTTAAAACAGAATAAGGAAAAGCAGGGGAAAAAAAAAATTAATCCTTTGAATCATCTAGTTTATTTAATTCATCTCATTGATTTAGACCCATAAGGTATGGCTCCATTAGGAAGACTATCACTGTAGTTATCCTAGTATAATTATATTCATGGACGAAATCAATTTAAATGTTGCAATGCAAAGCCAAAGCACATTTTTCCTCTCCTACTCCAGGTCTGCTTTTGCATTATAAGAGCATAAGTAGCCAAAGTAACCTAACTTAGTTCAATTTACATCATGTGATAGAAAAGTGTTTCTGTCACCTTTTAAATCATAGAAGTTTTTTAATAGCCTTAGTGCTTGCCTTAGGTAAAATACATTAAATACTTTCCTTATGTTAGTCCTCAAAGACAGCATTGGAATGTTATATGACTGCAAATAGAAGAAAGCAGGTCTTCTATTTGAAAGGAAGGAAAAAGTGAGCCATTCACTGGAAAATTTGAGAACAGCTGAATATGTTAGATAACACTTCACGAGGAGATGCGAATTCTACCCACCTCTTCAGCTCAACAGCCATCTTAGCCCCGTTGAACCTGTGCAGCTACAGCCTACAAAACAGACTCTGATAATCTTTCCCTTGCTATCTGGAGTGTTAGGAGTTAAGTTATTGATGTTTGTACAGTAAGTTGGCTTCTGGAGACACAGGCACCATAGAAGTATTACCACTTCAAAGAGGTCAGCAGCTCAAAAAAAGGATAAGCTGAAATGACATGAGGCAGTGGGGTGAATCTACACTCATCTGAGTGAGCAAAGGCAGACATTATTCAGATTCAGATTATTACATTTATAAGGCACAAAGCCTGGAGTAGCCATACTCATTTATTTCCATACAGTGTTAGTTTCCATAAATTTGCAGTTTACAGAAGATAAAGACTAAATATTCAACCTGATTACATGGCTTGAGGTTTAACTCAGGCCTAGAGCTCAGTCTTCTAAGGACAAATGTCTCTAGAATTCACTATGTGCTTAAGGCAATTTACACATTGTAATTACAGATGCACTGCACAAGTGTAAAGAGGGAGCTACACCAGTGTCAATCATGCTTGCAATTTTCTAGATTAAAATTTAGAAATGTTGGTCTACCCTACACAAGTTATAAATATGTAGATCAGAGGTGCAATATCTTGGTTTTTACCAGATAAATGCTTATGCTGTTAGAAGCCCTAGATAAAGTTGCCTGACACTAATATAAACTAAATTGCTTCTCAAGCCAAAATTAAGTGTGCAGCCCTTTCAGTTGATATCTTAATTTTTGTGATAAAGTATGGTGAAAGGTCGCTTGCTTTGACTATACAAATACAGTAAAAGCTGCAAAACTTCCTGGCATTAAGAAGCCTTTGCTCATTGAATCTCCTTTTCCTCAACGCAATGCTTGTTATTCTGGTAAGATTTTTTTTTTTTTCTTCAGTGTAGATAAGGTTTTATCATCCTTCTCTTGAGAGCCAAATGGAGGGGCAATTGCAATTAACCCTTTGTTGGCTGAAGACAGCTGCAGGGTGTGTCCCTACAATTTCCAATTTTTCATAAGCATCAAAGCTGGAGAAGAAAATTAGTTTCTTTGCCTGCTCTGTAAGCAATAACAAACATGGAAGAGGAATGCTGTTTATTTGGTGCAGCTGGAAAGAATGAAGATGATCTTTTTCCTTTATCCCTTTCAGGAATTCAGACCGCTGTTAGGTAACAAGAAAACTATGCTAATAATTTTCCACCTAAGTAAGCAAGCATTTCACCACTGATGCTGTAGTTGGCTTTTCTACTGCTGCCAAGTTGCACAGGTAATGGATGAAGCTCCTATAGTGATCCTAGATCCACAGAGAAGCTTTTCTGCCTAATTGCACTATAGAGATTAAAGCATTTGAAGATGCTGAGCAGAGGAATAGTCAATTATCTTTTTTTTTTTTTTTTTTTTTTTTTTTTTTTAACAGGGCTAACATAACTTAAGTGTTTAGCTTTAGGACAAGATCCATTGCTAGACTGTATTCCTTCCCTTGCTTAGACTATATTCCTTTTTACACCATTAGATGTAAATCTTCGGTTTCTCCTCTTCAGGATGCAATTCTCAACAGTAACGTTTTTAGTTTCTTTACTCAAGTGTCCAGTTGCATTTGACTTGAGGACTTGGGGCTAGATCTTGCTCTCAGTGTCAGGACAGCTGGACATTAGAGTCTGCAGTATGAAGTAGCATTCTGCTTTGTAGATTTAGCCTTTACCTGCCAGCAATGATGAGAATGTCTCTAGACAGATGGGTGCAGATGGTCCCAACGCTGGTCTGCTTGCTTCCCAGGCTGCCTAGACGTGAGCCAGTTCTGATACAGAAGTAATGGCCTCAGCGTGGCACTTCCATCTGAGCTCAGATCCCCTGCCTCTCAGTAAGGCCTATGTGCTCAGCGCAGGACCACGGTAAAATGACTGCATGGTTTCTGGTTTGGATCTGGCAGCCAGGAGACACCACGGGGATAGCAGATGTGTGGATGTTTGCACTGAACTGAAGCTGTGCTTCAGTTTCATCACTAACACCAGAAATTCAGTTTCAGAGAGACCTGAGAAGATGACAGAGATATTTTGGTTTGGGGCAGATAGAGACTGTTTATCTCCAAACCGCACTGTGAACACCATGACTATAGAAAAGCGGTGGTGTGAGGTAATGCATTCAGTAGACCAGCCCATGAGCTACTCATGTGGGTACCGCTATCAGAAGACTGAGGCATGGAAAGAAGAGTCTACTAGTGAGTTTTGTGAGTACCTGTGGAATTTCCAGAGGGATTTTAATTAAGGTCCTGAAGAAAAGGATCATTGTAGGCAGGAAACAGTGCTAATCATGAAAGGTTCTTTGTCACTCCAGAAGATAAAATAGCAATAAAGTTTCAGGAACCTGAGATATTTTTTATAGCTTGTTGTGAAGTGCTGCAAGGGGAAATGTTGAGGGCCTCTGTCATTCCCTTTAACATGCAAAAAAAAGCCTGATTTGTGGCTAACAACCTTGGTTCAGTACTTCCGCAGTTGCAGGCAACCCCGTAAGATATCTCTCCCTCAAAAGACTCCACTCGCCATCTGCTCCACATCCTACTACAGACCACAAATCTCTCTACTGTACTCTACAGCAAACTTCTGTAGGGAAGGCTACAACACAAACTGTGCCATAGGAAGACATCAGGGTATCAAAGGGCGTTACTTGTGCCCTGCATTATTGCCCTATAAAGGATATATTAGATAAACAATATGCAGAAGATTTAGGAGTGTGGCCATACATTACAAAAGACAAAATAGATAGATAGACAGATAGATAGATAGAAAGAAAGAAGAAACAGTTCTTAGCAGGTTGAACTGAGGGAAAGTTCCTTCCAGAACTCACGCTTGGTAATTGATAGACCTTACTCTCACACTGGTGGCATTTGGGTTTTCCAGTGCCAGTATCACTGTGAGTAACAGTGTGTGCCAGTGGCCATCTGGCCAAACTGGGGATTGCCAGTAGACACAGACCCCAGCCAAGTGATAGAAAAGAGGAAAAATCTGAAATGGGAAAACTGAGCTATTATGTTTCATCCTTCAGGAGATGGCTTACCTCTGACAAATGGTGAGAGTTAAGGGCAAACACAGTGTTTTTCATCATCTCCTGCTGACTTTTGAAGCATTTGAAACAGGGCCCATCTTACTCTCTGCCTATAGCTGTTTGGCAAAATGGCATTCTGCTGCCAGTGCTACTGTAACACACCTCTGAATCAGAGTGCAGCCCTTAAAACACAAGTCATATTTTCCCCTCAGGACCTTTGCCTGATAGATGGTCTCGCTACCACAGGAATAGCTCACGTCTTTTCCTTATCTCTCCTGAGTCAGCATAGCCAGGCAGTAATTCAGTACTGACCTGCCAGACCTCACCTTCAGCTGGGACTGGGTGTTGGTTCACTGGCACTATCTGCCCAGGCTGCACTGCCACGACATGGGGATCAGCAATGAACTCATCTGGGGAGCTCCTGCCCCCATCCCATCCATCTCCAGCTGTTCCTTCATACCAGCCCCTCTACTGCGTCAACACAACCATTAGTGGGGCTGTGCTGGGAACCACACCACTGAAATGAACCTCAGTAAAAATACCACTTTGGGGACAAGTAGAGATGCACCTATTTGCAACTCATCCGCGTTCAGCGGTCTAGCTCATGGCATGGCCGCACAAATAGTTATGTCAGCACGAGTGAGGGACCAGTCTGTGGAGGTGTGGAGATGGTGCTCCCCAAACAAGGCAGGGCCACCTTCACCTGGCACTGTTGCTGGATTGCTTATACTGCTGTATGACAGCCTCTGTTTGTGCTACCGTTTCTTCCAAATACAGGAGGAAGAGGAGGAAGGAAATTCCTAATGGTCATCTTGTCAGCAAATATGTAACAAAGAGGCAAAGACTTATCAAGGAACTCTTATGCACTGTTAATTACTTTTTTTTGACTGACTATAAATAGCCTGAACTCCCATTACCAAGTTGAGAATAATCTTTCATTTTGTTATAAGAGGAATGACTTTGCTCATAGTTTTCTGTAGAGGGTTTCATTAAACATGAGCTGAAGTAGAATACAAGAAAAATTAATTAAGTATATCTGGGTGTGAGAGTGGGAAGGGAATAGCAAGCTCTAAACAGGAAAGTGTATCAGTTTAACAAATAGTATGATGCTACGCAGATTTAGTTAAACAGTGGGATTCTGCACAAGGCCATTCTGACATTGGCTTATGTCTTGTTTTCAGTGGACGTATGCCACAGAAGACAGATATAAAACAAAACTACGTTTGCCAGTAGTGGGGGTTGAAATTATTTAAGACATAACAACATCATAACTTCAATTTAAATACAGCAAATCCTTTGAAAGATACATGTTTAATTCTCACGTATATCCTGAAACTATGTCTTCTTGTGGGACCTGATTAGTTCTTGGTATGGTTAGGACATAGCTGGATCATGCATTAAATACTTTTATGTAGTACATTTTAATCAGCACTTGTATCTTAGCACAGCTATTGTATAATCTACATCTATAGAATAACTTTACTAAAATAAATCTGCAGTGTGATTAGTGCTATAACCATGTTTGGTGCAGTATGTGTGAACTGAATTTTATGTCTGTCAGCTGAAAAATGCCAAAAAATAGACCTACAGTGTGGTCAATTTCTTGGTCTGTAATTCACAGGGAGAATGAGCAAAGCAGAGAAAGACAGAAAGTCACAGCATGCCATTCAGTGGTCAATTAACATGCAAAATCATTTTGCTTGGTTGATGGCTGCTGACAACTGTGTGATCGCAAAAGCTGGGTGGCCCTTTTTCAGCTTATATAAATAAACACTGCAAATTCTGATATGGATGGACCAGTGTGTCTGTGAGTATAAATCCCATCCTCGCAAGAGAAAACAGAGGACGCCTGCTTTGGTAGCAGACGTTTCTCAGGCTGGGCTTCCAGATGATAATTCCACTTTCAGGTAGATAGTCATGGATCAAAATCATTGGGGTCTCAGGATGCGAGCTGCTGAACTAATACTTACTCACTTTGCTGGCTCAAAGATGTTCACAATGTTTTGAAGGAGTAGCTCAGCAGGTAAGATCTGCTCTCCTGCAACTAATCGGCCCAAAATAGGATCCTGATCTCATGACTTGTCCATATCAAATGTGCACTGCCACATGATCCTGCAGAGCACAGAAACTGGTATTGACGACAGGGAACTGCAGCCTCCTTGTTCCAGCTCAGCTAGAAGACCATGCAGTGCAGAGCTTCTGCTCCTTTTTAGCCGAGACTCCATTTCAGTTAATGAAGGAGCATTTTGCAGCACAATTCAGGGCAGAGTGGCAGCCAAGTATGCAACCTATTGCTTGTAGCACCTCGGAGATAAATGTCGCTCACAGACTAAGAAAACCTTATGAAAAGGAAGGAAAAAAAGTCAAGGCAGCCATTAAAAGATTGTCTGCAGTAGGTAGGTATGGGGATAGGCCCCTATCTTGAACACTGTATAATTTCTGAAAGTAAAAAATGCCTGGAGATGAGGACTGTTAGGGCTGGTAGTTGTAGTTAGGATTCAGATTCCTGTTTGTTGGCTGATCAGAATTACAAAATATTTTTACACTTAGAAGCGTGGTTCTGCTATTTTGGCAGGCTCTTGGCACAAGAATGAAAGTTATTTCCTTAATATGAAGACAGCACGAGGACAAATGCCTGAGATGGTGGAGGTCTGGCCTCACTGCGTGCTTTGGGGATGTTTGTATCATGTGACGTTAAGTGCATCACTGTCTGGGGTCCTGCTACAATCAATGAAGAGAGATAAGTACTCCTGCTCTCCATCACTCTGAAAGACCTTATCTCTCCCTAGTGACCACAGAGAAAGCCCAAGAAGATGAGCTAACTGACTTCTGCTGCAGTTTTATGTTACATACAGCTATTCTGGCTTAAAGTATCATCTCCTACCTCTCCGTACAGACCCCTCCCCAGAGAAGCCTTCTCTCATTTATACCCCATCCAGTGGCACGCTATCCTCCAGTCATGCAGCTGTGCTGTAAACAGCCTTGTGCAACCACTCCAGTGAGCAAATAAAAAAAAAAAAGGAAATTATTTTTCAGATGGAGTCTTCCAATCTGGTTCACACAGTGGCCACACAAGCAGTTCTATCAGCACAACTGGTGCACTTTTGTCAGGGGCAGGATAAAGCAGCAGGGGAGAAGCAACAACACTGGCTTAGGGTAGTTATAATGTCCCACAGCGCCTTAATCTGCCTGTGTGCTTCTAGAAAACACATCCATATTTCTGGGGCTGGGATATGTCCCAGCTGTGTCCAAGGCCCTTAACAGGGTAAAGCTTGAGCATGCTCCAGCCTCTCTCCTCTCTTTCTCTTCGCATTGTCCTTGTGTTCATGGGAAAGAAAGCTAGAAGCATGGGTGATACCAGAGCAGGGGTGTGCTCCTGTGAAATGATGCAGGAGCAAGATCCTCTGGCACCTCTTGTGAATCTACAGGTATCTCCTGTAAGCCAAATCAAATGCCCAAAAATTAAGTTGAGCAATTTCAATCCCTCCACTGATGTGTCCCCTTGGGTAGGCGTTGGCTTGAGAACCTCCTTTTCCCATATCAAATGGGAACAATAACACTTTTCCAACTTTCCAGCTTGTAACAAGAGCTGCTATGAGGACAGAGACCACCAGATCAGTCAGGTTCAGGCAAGCTCAGAAAACCTAGAAGACGACTGTAGTTCCTTTGACAACAAATTTGATGATAAGAGAATTCAGTGTAAGTGGGAGGCAAATTCTACTGGCTGCCTATTAAAGGCAGCTTCATGACAGAGCTTTCTTGTGATGTGGCTTTACTCTGTAACTGCTGATTGTCAGCCTCTATTGTAACATTATTCTGCAATAAGGCATCCATTCCTTGGGGGCAAAAGAAAATGGATGCTTCCTATCAGTAATGAAAGTGCCATTGATTTTGTTGAGGGTTGTTATTACAATTGTAAAAAGGTCCCTTCAGACTTGCACACTGGCACATGAGGCGGTGAAAATCAAAATCACCCTCTTAACTGCAAACCAGCAGTGTCCTGGAAAGGGGAGCAGAGTAGTGGGAGTCAACTAAAACAACTATGCAGTCATATTCTGAGATATTGCCAGAAGCAAAGATTTGCATTCAGAAAAAGAAGGGGAGCGATGGCCTGAGTTTGATGGTATGTCCAAAATGCATCAGAACAAAGCCACCAACTTATACCAGTATTTTTAACTCCTTGAACAGAAAGGAGCACAAACAGTATTCAAAGGCAGTTTTAAACAATAACAACAAAGCCCCTTGCCTTCAAATCAGTCTACAATTCAATAGCCAGCAAATATGGATGTAGAGTTCTATGAGGGGAGGAAACTCTGGCAACAGATATTCAGAAAGGATGCTACGATGCGCACCTTCTGCACTGCTTAAAACAGTTACAGGATAATTAGGCATGCAGTAGATGCCAGTTTTCACCTCACAACAGCCTATGAAGACACGGTAAAATGCATGTGGAAAGCAAGGAGGGGTGAGTGAGCTGTAGTTGCCTTTGTGGGTCTGTGTCACTTGACCAGGAACTTGCACACCAGACTGGACCATGCTTATGGAAAGAGTACGCACCTGCACCTTGCTACAGCCGAACAACTCTCCACCAACATAAAAAGAGTGCTAACCACGTAGTCTCTATTCAATAGCTGGATTTCTACTTTCTCAGGCTAAAGGGTGAGCTAGCACAAATGCATCAAGCACCACTGGTATTGCAAACAAAGTGGCAGAGAGTACATCCCCTGTGAACATTGGTTTAGACTCAGAAGCCATGCACAATTTGTAGGAATCCTTAATGCAGCAATGCAGAATTGTCCCCTAGCATTGGTTGGTTTTTTTTTTTTTCGGGGGGGGGGGGGTTGTTTTGTTTTGTTTTTTAATAGGTATGAGTGGGAAGCAAAAGGCAGATCTAGTCACAGAAGCATCAGCATATCAACAACCCCCACTGATCGCTTCTTATTTAGTTCTGAAACACA
>WHYT01017259.1:12963-49820 GCA_009806455.1 Tetrax tetrax | reverse complement strand
GGTAAAATGCATGTGGAAAGCAAGGAGGGGTGAGTGAGCTGTAGTTGCCTTTGTGGGTCTGTGTCACTTGACCAGGAACTTGCACACCAGACTGGACCATGCTTATGGAAAGAGTACGCACCTGCACCTTGCTACAGCCGAACAACTCTCCACCAACATAAAAAGAGTGCTAACCACGTAGTCTCTATTCAATAGCTGGATTTCTACTTTCTCAGGCTAAAGGGTGAGCTAGCACAAATGCATCAAGCACCACTGGTATTGCAAACAAAGTGGCAGAGAGTACATCCCCTGTTGGGGATGGTTTAGGTTGGGATTGTTGGGATTGGTTTAGACTCAGAAGCCATGCACAATTTGTAGGAATCCTTAATGCAGCAATGCAGAATTGTCCCCTAGCATTGGTTGTTTGTTTTTTTTTTTTTTCGGGGGGGGGAGTTGTTTTGTTTTGTTTTTTAATAGGTATGAGTGGGAAGCAAAAGGCAGATCTAGTCACAGAAGCATCAGCATATCAACAACCCCCACTGATCGCTTCTTATTTAGTTCTGAAACACACTCAGATTTACCCCAGGGAGACAAGTCATTGCCACACTGCTGTGCAGAGCTGCTGCAGACGTGTTGCCTACCTGGAAGTGACCACCTAAGCATAGAGGACTGGAAAAGTTATTGCATCTCTGCTGATTTATCTTTTTTTTTTCCAATGAACTTCTGCTTGTGATGTCTAGCTGCCATTTTAACCTTATTTAATCTTAATTAACATATTGGATCTTTTGCCTAATTTCTTATAATACCATTTTCTCATATAGACCTTTAATCACATTGAATGTGATTGTTTATCTCCTTAAGCCGGTTGAGTTTACATCTTGCAGCTTCTCACAAATATATCCTCTTATACAGCTGCAGTTCTCTACTAGGCTATTGTCATCTCACATCTTAATGACTACCATTTCCTCTTTTCCTTCCTCCTTTACTCTAAAAACAATTTTTATTGAACCCTGCTTAATTCTACACTACTGGCTTCATCCCTGTTTAATGCTATAAGGGTTTCCTGGCTTCCTACAGCATGGTGCATCATAATGAGTATATCTTAGGGTGTAAGTGCTCAAAGGACCCATCTTTTACTAGCACTCCAATCCTGAGAGATTACTTTTGCATATTATGTTAGCATCCATCCAAGCCTGTGGACTCTGCCTGATTAAGGGGTTTGCTACCAGCGTTAGAGTGCAGAATCACTGTTTGAGAAGAGACTGTTAAAAAGAGTATCCACAGAGGTATCAAGAACTGAAAATAATGATAAGAAAATAGGGGAGAGTTTAGAAGCATGGTGCATAACATCTGGTGCTTTTGCTTCTTTCAAGATACAAAAGCTCACTGTGAGCTCAAGCGCTCACAGGTTTATGCAAGGAATACAGGCACATACTGTCCAGCACAGCTCCCTTTGCTTATGGCCTTGGTACAGCACAAGAATGTCCACACAGGACACTAGCAGAGTCACTGCAGTTGTGTAAGTACACTGATAAGCAAACAGCAGTGGTTTTTTGCATAGACAACTCCTACAGTAATCAAATAGCAAATGTTCAGTCTGGAAAGAACCCCAGAGTGTGAATGCCAGTGAACGCAAGAAATTGCTGTGTATATTGTTGCTTCGGCTTCTTGAAACATATAATGTTTGGCTTTAATATTGCTTTCTACATCTGCGTCCTTGACTATGTAAGCTGATGTCTTACCTTTTTTTAATAAACTCTGAACAGTAGTGTAGAAAAGAGAATCAGTCAGTCCTTTGAGAAAGAGTGCAAGGCTAGGAAGGCTGTCTGTGTGCATCACGGAGCAGGCTGTCAGCTGGAGCACGAACAGGGCTGGGACTTGCACTGGCCCTCATGAGGACTGAAGCTGCTACCAAGTTATGCACAGGCTGATGAGGGTTTGATACAGATGAATGCCAAGAAGTTGTGGGAAGCATTAAGGGTACGTGGGGGAGGAGGAGGAGGAATAAGACGACAGACATGATATTTTCTATAAACCAGAGGCCAAAAAAAAAAAAAATAAAAAGCTTGCAAACAATGTGAACTTTTAAGCTACAGAACATGTAATATCAAGGCAACCATGGAAGATGCTGAGGACATTGCAAGTGAACTGATAGCTCTTGTTTGTAGCATAAAGTTAACTACAGAAGGCAGCCTCTGCCCTAAAACTGAGGAAACTGTCCTGTTGACATATGTACCTGTATGCAAGTACCCCTCCTTGAACAGCTTTCTTTTCAGGGCTGCAGGACATCCCCAGATAAGGTGCATAACAATGATGTCACTGGAAGTTTGATGACCCAATCAGAGCCAAAGCAGAGATCTCACTGCCATGTGGGAACTTGCAGGTTCAAGGATCTGTGCAATCAAAGCTGTGCTGCAGCCAGGAGGGGAGGAAACTGGGCTCTGCTCTAGCATTGCACTGCCAGCCAGCTAAGCTCTTGTGTAAGACGTCTGGGTTTTGGCAGCTTTATACGCAAAAAAAAATGTTTGTAGCTTGTTTCTGGGCCAAGAGATAAGATGAACAAGAAAAAACGGAATTAACCTTTTATTAGAGAGATGAATCATTACTAGTCCATGAGGCTGCTAAAGGGGCTTTTTTGGACTCAGTCACACAGCATCATATCATCAGACACGCTAGCTAAGCAGGATGAACTGAAGCATGAGTTAGGATGTGTGTCGGGCTATCAAGGGAGGTGCATGCAAGTGGCTCTTTACATGACAGAAAAGAATGACAACATTTTGGGAGCAGATTTTTTCATGGGAAGACATGGGAGCTGAGGGTGCTCAGTGAGGATTGAATTTGGATTTGCCCAACAGGAGGAAGTGTGGCGTTGGGAAAAATCAGCCTTGCAAGCAGGCCAGTGCTCAGACACCACTGAGGAACTGAGGTGAGCTGGCTGCTGCAAGGACTCTGTGTATGGCACTGCTCCACAGAAGATGCAGAAGATAGACCTGGCCTGGTACATCACACAGATCTGCCCTGTCATAAGGGAGCGTCCTAAGGTCATTATTGTGCTTTGCAGAGTGCTAGCTGGGAGTGACACAGGGCATTCAAAACCATCGGGAATATGCCTGTTGCACGTGCAGTTCGCCGTTCACTCCCAGTCTGGATGATGAGCCAAAACACAGGCAAAACAGGCCAAAAGAGTAGGGGCTGTTCAGCCTGGAGAAGAGAAGGCTCTGGGGAGATCTTATAGCAGCCTTCCAGTACCTAAAGGGGGCTTATAAGAAAGATGGGGAGAAACTCTTTAGCAGGGGCTGTTGGGATAGGACAAGGGGTAATGGTTTTAAAACAGAGGGAGGTAAATTCAGACTGGATATAAGGAAGAGATTTTTTTTTTTTTTTTTTTTTACGATGAGAGTGGTGGAACACTGGAACAGGTTGCCCAGAGAGGTGGTGGATGCCCCATCCCTGGAAACATTCAACGCCAGGCTGGATGGGGCTCTGAGCAACCTGATCTGGTTGGAGATGTCCCTGCTCCTTGCAGGGGGGTTGGACTAGATGGCCTTTAAAGGTCTCTTCCAACCCAGACCATTGCATGATTCTATGAGACATGTGAAGGAGTTTGGTCCCATTTCACATTCAGAAGAAAACAGATAGTTAGCTTTAACTTCAGATACTCATGCTGTTTCTAGAGAGGTAACTTCTGACTTTTGCAGTAGCACTAGTACAAATATCAGCTGAGGGAATAACCGTGTGGCAATACTTGCCCTGCCACTGTGTTAATTAAGCTGGTCATTTTAGCTGGAAAAGCTGTGATTGTAAATATGAGACCAAACAGCATATGAATATCAACTCTTGATGGACTATTTTACACTGTGCATGTATATGCATATGTTTTTGTGGGCAGTGAATGCATACAAGATGTTCCTACAGATTTGTGTAGAACGGAAATTTGTAAGTGGAATTGAAAGTGGTGAAATTACTGTGTGCTGCATGAAAGTAATAGAAATGTCGTGCAACCAGATGGTTTTTCCATAAGTCTCTGCTATAGACTGGTATTGGCCTCACTACATTAGTAAGATTATGCTTGCTGGTAAGCGTCCATACCAAACTGATGATGCATTAAGGAGCAGTGGTTTTAATCAATAAGAGTTTGTCTATCATGTTGATTTTATTCTCCCCAGCATATTCACTTTCATAGTTGAAAGATCCTAAGATGAATGAGCTCCAGCATCAAAAGAAGATGTCAGAAGAATCTTTAGAGTTTAGCATCTTTTATGTGGATTTGGAGGTTTTAGACACTTGCTAAATTCAGGAGTTAAAAGAGAACAGCTGTAACTGATGATGCAATGCAATGTTGAGATTGCAGGAAAAGAAGATCCCAGCAGAAGGCCAGCACACAGATGTGTCAGATGATACTGCATTCCACAGACTAGAAGTCACGATCTCCTCACTGAGCCATCAGCAGCTTCGAACTTCCTTACATTTGAAAGCATTCAGACACACTGGAAGAAATTCCAGTCAATACAAATAAATTCAGCCTACTGCTAAAAAGCCAGAAGGTGCCTTGCAAAACACACTTATTTTTATAGTGATAGTATCCATGTTCTTCACCTGGAATCATAACCCTCCAAACAACAGTAAGCGAAGAACAGAATAACCTGGTCCATTTAAGGACCAGGTTTAAGGTTCATTTTGTTCTAACGGGGTAAGGAAATTATTTTGTGACTTGAAACTTATGTATACTTCCCTGACTGTCTTGTTCCTTTTTACTCTTTGGGAATACATACAGGAAAGAGAGCCCATGAAAGACACTCCAGCCCCAACACTTAAGAGTTGCAGAACCACAGACTAGTTCAGCCTGGAAGGCATCCCTGAGGCCATCTGGCCAGATTACCTGCTTATAGAAGGGCTAACTTCAAAGTAGGTGAGGTTGCTCAAGGCCTTGACCAGCTGAGTTTTGAAAAATCTCCTGGCACTGAGACTCCACGGTCTCTCTGGGCACCTGTTCCAGTGCATAGTCACTTTCAGGATGAAATTTTCTTTCCTTATACTCAAAGTTTGTCATACTGCAAACTGCATACATTGCCTCTGGTACCTTTCCTGGTGTATCTCTGAGAAGGATCTGTCTCTGTCTCCTCTGTAGCCCTGCCTCTAGGTAGTGGAAGATGGCAATTAGCTTTCCTAACCCCCTTCTCTTTCTGAGGCTAAACAAAACTTGTTGTCTCAGTGTCTCCTTACATGTCATGTGCCCCAATCATTCTTGTGGTCCTCTGTGGACTCCCTCCTATAAGCCGACACAGTTGTAGCCTCATGAATACCAAATTGAGGTAATTGTCCTGCTGGCAAGGTTCTTGCTAAGAAAGATCCTCCTTCTTGCCTTTCTTGGAGGTGGGTGCCTTTCTTCTTGGCATTGAGGACCTCATCCAATTACCATAATCTTTCAAATATGATACAGCGTGGCCTTGCAATGACATCACCCCGCTCCCTCATAACCCTTGGATTCATGCCATGCCATCCCATCCCAAGGACTTGTACATGTCCCCATGCTTATGCTGATGCATTTGTTTATGCAGTCTCTGACTTAATCTTCCCCTACCATTAGCAATATTTGTCTCATCCAAACTCTGCCACAAGGCACCCAGCTCTAGGAGGCTGAAGGCAAACTTTGACAATGAAGATTAAGGAAAAGAAGGAAATGAGATCTTCAGCCTTTTCCGGGTCCCCCATTACCAGATCTCTTGCTCTATTAGGGGGTGTTCTGAGCTGGCAATGCTTTCTCCAGGGTGGGGTTTGGGTGTCCAAGCTCTGTAATAAATTTTCACTTTTGAAAAATCTAGACTTTTTCTGGCAATATTTGAATAAAAAAGTTTTGTGAGAGAAAAGCAAGCAGCTGTGAATGCTTGCAGAATAAGAGAGCTGTGGACCCAAACAGACGCTCTCTTGCTGAACTACTACTGGTCAGATTATGCCTTACATAATGGCAAATATTTCCCATTTTAAAAATTCAGTTCATAAAAAAAAAATAATAATTATACAGCGGAAAAAAAAATACAAACCCAACAGCTCTAAATTCATTCCCCAGACTGTAGCTCAACACAAAAAGAAAACACAGATGTTTCATAACAGCTGTAGAGTGAGCTTTTCCAGGTTTGCAAATCTGGCACCCTCCTGCGTCTTTGGGACCCAAATTAATGGCTCAGGGCAGATGGCCCCACTCTGGATGTGACAAGCAGGTTTCTCAGTGCAGCCCTGACTGTGCTGCTGCAACAAGGATCAAGCAGTAAGCATAAGCTCCATCAGCACAAGCTCCATCAGCACAAGCTCCATCAGCACAAGCTCCATCAGCACAAGCTTTTAGGATTCAATGGAGACTGAACCTGAGATAATTTGTGCCGTGGGTTTCAATGTTATCCCATAAAATCATAAATCATTTGCAACAACATCATAAGCAATAGACACTGACTTCACAGCCCTATGCAAGCTACCTTGATTAGAAATACGGCACTGGGGAATTTGTAGGGTTTGTCACCAGTTTAAGCCATTTGTAGAATATAAGATAGAGAATGGGTGTAGCTTTTCCTCAATCCTTTGTGCATTAGTTGGAGTTGTAATCCAGTTCCCTGAGGGCTGTAATGACTGTTATTAGTATAGCTGTAAATGACCATTTGCTTCAAGTGAAGAGAGGGCAGGAAGACCAGAAGGGGGTCCCTCAGGCAAAGTACCTTGATCATTCCTGTTAACAGTGATGATAACAATGCTGATAACATATATTCCTTACTGGAGACAAGGATACTGCATTCCACAGACTAGTCACAGTGTGGCTGCCCAATTTAGGGTCTTTTCCTATGCCTGTTCAATGACTAGGCTGAGAATCACACTACTTTACAAAGCATTACTTTTCAAATCCCTGCCATTCTACAACTGCATCGTGTGACCTCCTTCATTTCCCTATTCCTGCAGCAAATTCCTTCCGGATGCAAAGCCTGCAGTCCCACTTCCCAACTCTCCCAAACCACAGTCAGAATCAAACACCTCACTTCAAATGCACTTGCATTTCAATACACTTTTTCATAGCTAAAAAGACTAGAATTCTAAGTCAACAAACAACAACAACAGACAACTTCATGTTGAAGAGACAAGTTATAACTGTTGGAATGAATTCTCTGCAGTCTGATCCTGCAAAGTAATCAGTTCCCATTGCCCCCAGTAAAAGTGTGATATTAATTCCCGGTATCAGTGAGTGTTTAATGGGTTCAGCTACACTACATTACAGAACCAAAAGTACTAACTGCATTACTTGTTGGGCTGCCAAACAAAGATTTCCTCTGTGAAGAATTAAGATGAATAAGATTAATGCTTTGTAGAAAGGGAGAAACTCTACGTACCAGGCAGATCCTCTGTTCTGTAGTCACTGTAGTTTATGCAAGGAAGCACAGAAACGCACTAAGATTTCTCCCTTTGGGACTATGGAAATGGATCTATTTTATCTTTTTTCTGTGCTTTATCCAGATTTGTTTAGCACACTGGCAAGCAGATATTTATTGATTTCTTCTGAGCTTACAGTTCCGCCATAATAGGGTCAGATTTTTCACAAGGGATTACTTAGCCCTGAGGGACAGAAAGGGACAGGAAAAGAAACATGCAATTTTTAAGAATTAGACATTACTTTTCTGCTAATAGAGCGCACAATTAAAGTATGTTTGATTTGCTTCTAGAAAATAGGTGAAGAAAAAGAAGATTTGGATCAAGCAGAAAAGAATGGGATTTACTGGTGGCAAATAGACAGCATTTTTCACCTCCTGCTATTTGAAGTAGATATGATAATTATGAGCACTATGTCAGTGCCCAGAGAGAGAGAAGAAAGGAGCCATACTGTCTCTCACTGGATAATTAACCTTCCATTAACATCCAAGAGGGTGGGATGAGATAAGCTGTGTATATGGCAGGTGGGAGGAGCAGAGCAAAGAGGATCAGACATATGTGAAGGCAAGAAGCTAACCAGTATGCAAAAATGAGAAATAAAGGTCCAGTAAAAAGAAATGCTTCAGCTCAATGTCTCCTGTTTTCCCTATCGCAAGAGACACAACATCAGAAACTAGGGTGTTCTCACGTCCCTCAGCTCTACTTAACCTTCTTTAGCAGTGGCCATGCTCCAGATCTCTTTGTGTCCTGGCAAAATCTTGTCATTGTCCCCAAGGAAACAGGCAATGATAGCTTTCATTTCACTTATGGTGTAACAGAGAACAAAGACATAAATGTATTCAGCTATAGAAATCTTCTTTCTAGGATTTTTCAAAGCATTAAGTCATCTGACAGTTGTTTCATTCAATACAAGTTAGGTATGAAAGGACTTCTGAAATATCCACTAACAACTCATCTGCCTTTTTAGGCACATATATACCTTTAAAAATGACACACAAGTGACTCATTTATAAAAGTAATAGAGAAGCTTAAGGCTCTCCCTTATGGTAGGTCTCCAGGGAGAAAGGTCATAAGAGTTAGGCTTTGAGCATCATTAGGTATCCGAGTCTTTGCAAACCCTTTGTGGGTCCTGACGTTCAGCTTGCCTGGTAGGTCAAGCTAGTTGCTCAGTAAGAAGTCTGAACTTGACTGTTCATAAATGGAAAGAAAAAATGTCTGACTGGCATAAAGATGACTGCATAACATCCTTAACTCAAGGCCTCTGCTTTGTCAAGAGAACAGCTGTGCCACCTCTGACATGGAGTGCACTACCTTCTCAAACTGCTTGAAGGTTTATTAAGTGGAGGACCAAACGTCATTAGAAGGCCTAGTTTATAAATAGGAGATGCTACACGCAGGAAAGCTGATTCATTTTGTCTGGTTAACTTTGCAGACCAAGGAGGGAGGTCTTTCACAAGGACTCACTTGGCTTGGCCTCGTGTCTTCAGTTTCCCGGGTCTGCTTCATAACAATAAATTCAGGGTCTATAAAATAACTCTTGTGCATTCAATATATTAATCTTGTTGAAAGCACAGATGTCCATTTTTCAATGGAATAATAATAATAATAGCTTGTCTTCCTTAGAGACTGGAGTGGTGTGAATAAAAGAGCTCTGCTAGACAGCAAAGTATGCCAAATGGACATATTTTACTAGATGAGAAAAACAGCTTGTCACTTCTAATTGTTCAAATTATGTGTGATTCAGTTCTTCCTGCAGTTATTTTAAAAATGTTGTTAAGAGGGTATAATGCACAGCTAAGAATAAAAAGGGTGTGAAATTGTTAGCTCCCCTGGTAGGTAGGTGGTGATAATGAACATTTCATAAAGTTCTTGTTAACAGACAAATCTCTCTGGTGCTCAGGAAGTCTCTTGTAGCGTTAACAGCCTCTCACTAAAGTGATTGTTCTTAAGGAATACACATGGGGTTTGGTCTACTGCTTTTCTTTTTTTTTTATTTTTTTTTTTGTTTTTTACTTAATGATGACTTACAGAATTGAGCTAAAATGAGAGTGAGGGGTCAGAACTCCAGGATACCAAGCGTTACGTCAGTGTCCCAAAACGGCATCCAAAACTGCTGTTTGGGACCCCAGTGCATGGTCTGCAGCTGGCTCACAAATCACATTGAGTGCTTGGCACCGTGCCCATCTCTCTCCACGAGAGCAGCTGCAACAGACATGTTTCTGTTTGCGTGGCACATCTTCTAAAAAGTTTCACTTCCACAGTATGGCCCACAAGTCCAGCATTTGAGAACTATTGGCTTAGACCTTTTCTGGCCCATTAACTACTCTTGTCCTTATGTGGGTATATAAAAGGCCTGCTAAAGCAGCTAGGCCTTTGGAATATCCTCCAGAGTATATTCCCGGAATATCAGAGGAACTCAGCTCACACTAGTAATGAAGACATTGGGTAAGATTATTTAAGTTACTGAACCACTACAGTTGACAGCCAGATCTCAGCCCTAGACCTCTGTGTAGTATGGCAGGGCTTGAAGACCAGTGGTCCCTGAGCCGGATGGCCATGCCAGCAGAAGACTTTTGTGCCAGTGCAGTTTTAGCAGCAGACCTGTGCTTCACCAGCAGAGGTGGGATTGTCCCTGTGACTTCACTTGCTGCTGTTTCGCCAGGCCATACAATATCTGCAACCCTACAGGCAACAACCTCCCCACGCACCTGAGCTGTAGTCACTAAAACTCATGTAGCAGTGCTTGAACTCACTTCAGACTTGTTAACATGGGCGGCCAGCTGATGTTAGCTTGGATGCCAGCGGTGTAGTTGTGGCATGAAAGATCTCAGCACAAGCTAGCTGCACCAGCACCTACCCAGTCTCACAAGTGTGACAGCCATTGCTGTCAGCAGGGCTATGGTGACTACAAATGGGGGCTTTCTGTTCTCCAAGGAGGAAGCCCAGGAGCTTCCTTTTAAATGAAATATTTGCTACTCATTTCTTCCTTCTGTGACACCGAAATCACTGTATGGGCAGGAGACTGAAACCTGAGCTATGGAAGGGATGGAGAGATGGAAATGGCAGTCTGGAGCAGAAGAAACAATGGGAACCTCAAATGCTATTCCGCCTGTCCCATGGCCCTCAGAATAAGACTAACTCATAGTGTGGTCTGGGAGCAAAAACTGCTACAGGGAACATCACATCCTCAAACATGCAAGTGTCCACAGTGCTTTCCTGCCTGCACTGCTGACATGGAGACATTCACAGGCTGGGTCTGTCAGTCCTGTAAACATTCCCTTTCCTGACTAAAGGGCTTTTCTTCTAGCCTACTGCATTGCCTTATCCTGCTGACCTTTATTCTTGTTCAATTAACCAACTTGGTGGATAACGAGACCCCCTTCAGCCTACACCATACCATTCTTTTCTAGCAAGTACGTTGCAAATCTTGTTATTGCCATTTTAACTTCAAACTTCCTGCAGGCTTCCGACTGCGGGTCTTGCAAGTAGCAACTTCTCTAGCACCCTGCAAACATGATTTATTTTGTGACTGTAGGCCCTAGCACTACAGAGTTCACTTCGCAGGGTGACCACCACATTTGTACTCACCTTTTCTGTGGCATCTCATCCTCCAGGGGAAGCTTATCTCATCAGCTTTAGATGTTTGTGATGTGAATCTCTAGCTGAGGTAGTTATACTAAGCTCACTTTATAGCTAATGGAAATAGATATTTTCATAGTAAGATTTATCTGCTGTCTTTTCACCCGCAACTTAAGAAGCCATAGCTTTTTTTTTTTTTTTTATCTATTTATTATCAGGGGCATTTAGTACCTCGTTTAGATGTGAGTGTCCACATTGGGTGAATCTCACCCCATGTGACTCCTTCTACTAGGTGTTTGTAACAACACCTGATTGTAATTTAGTTTTCATTGACATAATTGTAACTAAAAATCTCATCAGTTAGGTCTAGTTTGAGGTTAATGAGTGATTTTCTTCCCATGACCAACTTGTGTGGGTATTGGAATTGATCTAATCTACAAAGCAGAATGAAAATGGCTCTCAAGGCATGGGAGTAGGCTAACATTAAAAAAAAAAGTCATGATGTTGCTTTGAAGAAATCTGGATCACATGTATTTGAAAAAAAATACAGCTGAGTAAGTAATATTTTAAATCTGGAAGAAATGTGATATAGGCAGTCATATAGATCTGTAGCATTGACTTTGTGGCCCTCAGGTCATTTACAGCTAGCCAGTCTTCCAGGAGATAATGTGGACTTGCAGTGGAGACAATAAAGAAATAAAATGAATTCTCAGTATCCTGAAAATTAGTTTAATAAAAGTCTTCAACTCAGTGCCTAACTGTGATGAAAAACAATTCAGAGAACTGATCTAAGGCTTAATTATCACAGCTATAAAAGGCTCTGTGACCTAGAAAAAGATAAGAAATAACAACCTCAGACCTAATCCCACTGATATGAACAGAATTACAGCTAGTATGATCTGAGTTTTCAGACTTTGTCTTTAACCATTAGTTATTCCAAGCACCCACAAAATATGAGACACCTGATGGACAATTCAATAGATATGTTTCTTTCCTGGAATAACTTAGCAGTCTAGTTCTTGTGGAATTTGCCATGTTTTGCCAATGCAGCATTCAGGAGCCAGTTACCTCTAAGGTAAAGAATTTTGGTTTCTGTAGAAGCAGTCCTTCTTGGATGCTGTAATTTTTAATGCTGTTAGTAGTACCACACAAACTCTGGTCAGGAGCACAAAAGGGAGAGAGGTTTACAAGTACACAAGCTGAACAATATCAATCAACAAAACAATTCAACAAAAGCTACCGATTTTCTGCACAACCACTTGGGAGGAATGAGGAAACAAGACTTAATTTCCTTAACTGTCCAGGTTAAGGAAATTAAGGTTCCAGGTTCACATTCCAGATAAGGGTTAAATTATAATCCAATGGGCAAATCCCTTTGAAAAGAGTGATTAATTTACTATGGTGAATAACAGATGTTTGTTTCATGGACAGAACACATGACTGGTCAGACTTGTATCTTGAATTATTGAGGCCTCTACTTAACGGTCAGAAAACAGCAATGTTTCTGGATAGATAAAGGGATTCAGGTGGGTCTTCCTACCTCTAAACTCATCAGCAAAATTGTCATCAACAATCACAGCTTTGAAGCAGGCAAAGTGAGTAACCTCATACACTAGCTGAGAAACTACGGGCAGCAAAAATGTTAATTTTCAGACTGGAAATACTAGATATTTTCCAGCAATAATTATTCACAAAAAAAACCCACATAGTAGTAAGAGTGATTAATCTTATTATCTCAAATATTATTGGAGTGTTAAGAAATTTATGGAAGAACGGCAACTCCTGTCCTGCCTTGCCTAGAAATGAGACTCAAACCAGCACCAGTCATGGGTTAGACAGGCTGTGAAAGACTTAACTTTCACAATGTTCAGCTGTGCCAGAGTTTGAGAGATTAAAGGCTTTTATATTGAATCAATAGGTTTCTTTGCTAATGGTTGAAGCAACTCAGATAACACATGGGCTACAAATTAGGAAAAGACTCACTGTAGGGTGGGTCTCAGTCTGATGGGAGGGTTTCAGAAGGGCTCCTGCCCTGGCACAGCACCTCCACTGTCCCTGCAAGTGAGCAGGCTGGAGAATGGGGGGACAGCTTGGAAGTCTGCCACTTGAGAGAGGCACACTGGCCAATAACTGGATGATGATGGTTCCATGGCTTGCAAGGAGACTGCTGTGTATCTTACAAATAATTTTGGTACCTTCTGTGCTTACTTGGCTCCTGCTTGGATGCAACCAACAGCTACTGTGCCCCCCTGCGAGGGTGGTGGTGGTGGTGTGGGGAGCCCCAGGATATAAATTATTTTAGTCAACAGTTCTTGTCAACCCAAGAATACATAACAAAAGACATTCTCAGGAATCCACTGATTAGCAGCTGGGAATAGCTTAAGCTTTAACACTTAATCCAAGCCACACAAAAAAGATTTTTGTGCAGACACAGTAGGGGGTTTAGGCAAATGCACAGGCAGGAGCACAGCTTAAGACTGCAATGCAGACATACCCTGAAACCCCGATTCCTTTGACTTGAGTACTTAGATCCAGTACAGACTGTGAGTGAAACTCATCAATCTGAATAGACAAGATGAACAAAGACATATCCCAGGGTCAAGCGGCAGGTCAAAATGAAAACAGAGAATAGAATCCAGACCTCTGAACCACCAGCTAATCACCCAGCTCACTGGTTTGCACTGGTCTTCCTACAATTCACCTCTGAGGTTAGCACGAGTTCTGCAGCAAGTAATGCAGGCAAAGAAAAAGCTGAGATTTAGTGTATGAATGTAGATCTTTTTCGTGTAGGTTTCCATATAGGCATGCATGCTTTTACAACAGAAAGTATAATCCAAAATGATACCTGGCTTGTCTGTGCAAGTATGCATGAGCGACCCAGGAATAACAAACTAACCCATGTATTATTTGGTGTTCACAAACAACAGTACAATACAAAATGTCATACAGACTAGTTCTTGTGGGCAGCTCTGTAATAATGAAAGGGTGGGCATAGCCCAGCATTCACAAATCACCTGAATACCTAGTACATGTGACTTCCCAAAGAACAGCAAGACAACTTGCACAGCTCCTGACTGTCATAAACACCCTTCTCATCCCAGAGGATCAAGAAATTCCCACCAGAGATGGGGAAAGTCTGGATCAGGTAACCTTTGCAGCAAAGCTGCAAAAGATTATATATAAAGAGAAGAGAAACATACTGATATTGAAGGTAACAGAAAATCCCTTCCCAGAGGCCTGCTCAAATGAACAGTGTGTTTTCTCCATTTTTCAGAGCCACTGAGACTGGTAACAATGAACAGTGGGGTAACTGCAGGCCTGAGCCTGGCAGCAATAAACAGAGCAGTGAGGAAAGAGAGGCATGTTTATGGCTGTCGTATGGAAGGCATTCAAAGCAAAATGAAGGATTTTTACAGCCTGGATAACCTACATTATTTAAAGCCGGACAATGCTGCGCAGAGGCTTACTTCATAATCACTTGTAAACTATGTGAGAAGACAGGCTGAATTAGATTTCATCACTGCCTCATCAACTTCAATGCACTTTCCCACTGGCATTATTTCACCTCACCTCTGAGTAGCTGCTCTGCCATTACCAATCTCCCATTACACAGAGCATCCTTGGCCATGAGAATGGCAAGGCTTTCAGCACGTAGATTCATAGAAACATAGAATACTTAGGGATGGAAGGGACCTTTAAAGGTCATCTAGTCCAACCCCCCTGCAAGGAGCAGGGACATCTCCAACTACATCACATTGCTCAGAGCCCCGTCCAACCTGGCCTTGAATATTTCCAGGGATGGGGCATCCACCACCTCTGTGGGCAACTTGTTCCAGTGTTCTACCACTGTCATTGTAAAATTTTTTTTTCCTGATGTCTAATCTAAATCTACCTCCGTCTGTTTTAAAACCATTACCGCTAGTCCTATCACAAAAGGCCCTGCTAAAGAGTTTCTCCCCTTCTTTCCTGTAGGCTCCCTTTCCTGTAGGCCTGTCCCTGGAGCCTCCTCTTCTCCAAGCTGAACAGCCCCAACCCTCTCAGCCTGTCCTCATAGGAGAGGTGCTCCAGCCCTCTGATCATCTTCGTGGCCCTCCTCTGGACTCTCTCCAACTGGTCCACATCCTTCTTATGCTGGGGGCTCCAGAGCTGGACACAGGTGGGGTCTCATGAGAGCAGAGTAGAGAGGGAGAATCACCTCCCTTGACCTGCTGGCCATGCTTCTTCTGATGCAGCCCAGGATGTGGTTGGCTTTCTGGCCTGCAAGTGCGCCCTGATGGCTCATGTTGAGCTTCTCATCCACCAGTACCCCCAAGTCCTTCTCCTCCAGGCTGCTCGCAATCCATTCTCATATGAACTGCCCTATGGCTCTGTAATGCCTGGGCTGCCCCAACGGAGAGGTCTTCCCCTGTAAAGCACAGCATGTGTCAAGTGAGGGAGCCCTCAGCATTTCCCATAGCTGAAATTTCACGAGAGGGACAGGGAACTGTCTCAGGCTGTAGGGACCTCTCCTATCTTCTGGTGTGCTGATCAAGAGAAGAAAGATAGATCTAAAACCACCGCTGCTCCTCCTGGTTTAACTGGTCCAGCTCCCTCTGCTCCTCCTGCTCCCTCTGTTTGTGCTCTCTTCTGTTCAGGTAACTGTGACTTCTGCATTATACTCACGTCTCACCAACTAATCTGCTCATTCATCTATTTGTCTGCTTCCCAATCTAGCCACCTTAAAAATCACTTAGAAACTGACACAAAAGCATTCACTCAGACACTGATGTTAATTTAAATTAATCAATCTGGATCATGCCCTTGGGTATGACTTGCATTTATATTTAAAATCAAATTTCACAGATCAGGGAAATGGAAAAATAGATCTCTCCAATTAAATTGGCACTCTCCATTAATGCCAGAGGTCTGCTGTTTAGTGCAGTGGCAATCAAACCAGCCCAACATGTTGATTTCTGCATTCTCCAACATTGTGAAGAAAATTATCTTTAAAGAACTGAAAGCATTTTAGCTGAAGACATAGAAGAGGCTAAACCATTTAATGCATCTATTAAAAAAATAGTTCCCACAGATTACATGATTTGCTTTTGGTTTCTGATAGTGTTATCTTTTAGCTGATTCTTTCTCATCTGCTTTCTTCATCTTTGGTGGTGCTAGAATTGCTGTCTGTCTTATCCACAGAGAGGCACACAGCAGGCATTATTCTTCTGTCTTGACTACGCTATAGAGAAGTCTGTGCTCAAAAGGGTAATAAAACCTTTTGACAGTCTCTATATGCAACATAGAAAACCAAGAAAAAATCAAAACAAGTATATTCCTGTAACTCATATCTCTGCTTTCAGAAAGGCTGGAGAAATCAACATTACAAATCAGGTTTGTCCAGCTTCTTAACAGCTGGGTATTGCATTATATGGTCAGATAAATACATATTTTTGAATAATTTGATTAAAAAAGAGAAACTGCTCAGGGTACAGATAGACTCATCATTGGTTGGGAACTGTCTCTTGGGCCACCTACAAGCACCCCTGCATTTAGGTTATACAGTGCAAATGAGAATGTGCACACCCCACATGAAACATTCCTTGAACAGCAAAGGCACAGAGCTACTGAACTATTTCAAACAGGTAAGTGGTCTTGTCCAAATCTAGTGCCTGCTTTGTGTCACAGGGAGCCTCCTTTGCTTCAAGGGATGTAGCAGCTGCTGCATCCACAAAGAAGAAGGAAAAGTGGGGATGGAAATCAGAGGTGTACATTCCTTCATCAAGAATATATGTCACCACTATTCTTGACTTGGGGCTTATGTGGCTATCTAAATCTTACATTTATGAGTTAACTTTCAATTACAGCTGAAAATGTGATCGTGGGCCTACATTCTTGGCTGAGATAAATTTGTACAAATCTACATTGTTTAAAGGTATGTTCCACTGCTTTTAATCACAATATGCTCATATATTCCACCAAGTATCTAGTGTATATTGAATGTTCTTCCATGATCTTGATCTCTAGACTTTTATGAGGGGAAGGAAGCATGCAGATTGGATCTGCAGTTTAAGTGAGGACTTCTCAATGGGAAAATGGATTAAGTGAGATTTGGCTTTTATAAACAATTTACAGTCAGTGCTGGCTTTAAACACTCCCTGTGATTCCTCTTTGGAGGCTCCTAAGAACTTACTAGAGCTCCTAATAGCAGCACTGTCCATTGCATGGTAATGAAGCGGAGGATGACAGCAGTGTCAAGTGATGGCATGTCTACATCACACAGCAAAGCATGGGCACAAGGACATCTAATCCCATGTCCTGGTTTTATTTAGTGAGGGGGGGTATGGTGGCAGCTTCTGTAAGAAGCTGTTAGAAGTTGCTCCCCTTCCTTAAGTGGACTCAGCTGGGCCTAGGGCAGACCCACTGCTGGCCAAGGCCAAGCCAATTTGTAGCAGAATGTCCTGTGATAACGCCTCTGCAATAACGTATTTAAGAAGGGGAAAAACAGGACAAAAAATAAAAAGAAGAAGATATGAAGAAGCTGAAGTGGGGGCAGAGAGGGAGAGGCATGAGCCTTGTGGGCCTTGCAGCCCTCACCCTCTGGCCTCTCTCCGGGTGGCCGTCTGGGCCTGACTCGGCCCGGCTGCAAGAAGTGGAGATGAGATGTGAAGAGAATGTGAGAGGCGTCTGCCTGAGCTGATTGTGAAGAATTTTTTTTTGTGAGAGGAACGGCTGCAGATGCCAAGGTCAGTGAAGAAGGAGGGGGAGGAGTAATATAGCTCCTGGCGGAGATTCCCCTGCAGCCCATGGTGGAGCAGGTTGTCCCCCTGCAGCCCGTGGAGGTCCACGGAGGGGCAGAGATTCACCTGCAGCCCGTGGAGGAGCCCACGCTGGGGCAGGCGGATGCCTGAAGGAGGCTGTGGCCCATGGAAGGCCTGCATTGGGGCAGCCGTTCTGAAGAGACTGCAGCCTGTGGAAGAGATGACCCCATGCTGGAGCAGAGGATGAATGTGAGGGAGTTCTTTCCTCGAGGAGGAAGGAGCAATATGAAACGACCTGTGATGAACTGACCGTAACCCCCATTCCTTCTTCCCCGCTGAGCTGTTCACAGCAGGGAAGGAGGTGGAGATAAAGTTAAGCCTGGGAAGAGGTGGGGAGTCAGGGGGACGTTATCTTGTTCTCTTTCTCATTATCCTGCTTTGTTTTTACTAATAAACAAATAGTTTTCCCCAAGTCGAGTCTGTTTTCCCCATAACAATAACTTTAAGGATTTCTCCCTGTCCTTGTCTGAAACCTCAAGCCTTTTTTTTTTTTTTTTTTTTTCTTATATTATCTCTCCCTATTCCCTCAGAGGGTTCTGGGAGTGAGAGAGAGACTGCGTAGTCTGCTCCCGAGCAGGGCTGAACTACAGCCTCCAGCAGCATTGCATCTAGCAGCACAAGCACAACAGCCACAGTGCAACACAGCACCTGGGAGGAAGGGTCTTCCCAAGGAAGCCTGCTGCTTTTAAAGCAAAGCTACTTTCTCCAGAGACAGCTGTTGTGCATCAATCAGATGTACCAGCTTAGGTGGGAATATGTCAGCGTTAGTTCGTGTGCCTGTGCTGCAAGGGGTAGACAAGTCCATGCCTCCTCCAGCTCCCAAAAAGACTGGGCTTAAAGAAGAGTTTTAAAAGACTTCCACCTCCATTCAAACCAAGCACAGAACCACAAAAAAATCCTGGGTGAAGTATGGAAAGAGGAGATCTTTAAAGATATGGAGGGTATAGGAATAAGTAGTTTAAGCCTGAAGCTTACATTTTGGGGTAGAAAACCAGAAAACTGTTTTGCAAAATGTCAAAGTAAAGAAAAATGTTTGAGTTTTTATCTCTTTGTAAAGAAAATAATTGGCTTGGATTGAGCCCTTCCCTGGGAGTGTTTGCAAACCAAACATTGCACAGCTGCCAAGTGCCTGAAAACCAAAATGTGAAACTGACCTAAAATAAAAGCAAAAGTGATTGCTTTATTTCCATCAACACAGAAGAAGAATAATCAGATGTGTAGATGCAGACCAAGTAAAGACCTCTAGGATGTGATTCATCTGACATCTTAATGTGCACACTGCCAAGGACTCCTATACAAGCAACCAAAAGACATACAGGATGTTCAGGTGATATTAATCTTAACCTAAAAATAGATCAAAGAAATCATCCCCTTGAAATACCTTCAATTAAATTATATATAGATGCCTAATAATGCATGAGATGAGTTCTTTGCCTGATCTTTAACATAAATCAATCTGCAACATTACAGTACCTTTTTCAGTCAAACTAAGCATTTTAAAGAATAATAGAAGCAGAAACAAGAACAAGATTATAAAGATGGATGGGATAAGGGAAGGCTGGAATTGCCCTGTGGTATCTGTGCAGTGACAGCAATTCCCAAGGCTTCTTGTACACAAAAAAAACTTACCAAAGCCACTTTTCGCTTGCATTTCAGGACTGCATGCATACAGCCACATGCATTAGCTAGAGCTTAGCATGATGTGCCTGATGGAGATTCAGGTGTGCTCAGACATTTTTTTTCCCACAGAAATGGGAAGCGGATTACCTCTGAGAAACTGGCAGCCATGCAGACCACATCTCATTTTCCTCAACAGCTGCGTGGATGCTGCCACCACCTAGATCTAACACCTAGTTTAAGGGATTGTGTGGGTGCTCACAGCATGCTAACAGCACCCCACTGCACTAGTGAAGTGTATCAGAGATTTTATTTCTGAAGATATTGTACAAATCTTAAGTAGTGACTCCTCAGTATTTCCGGGAGCTACAGAATAAAGAATTTCATTTTATGATTGGCAAAGTTGAATTACAGAGAAGTGAAAGGATAAAGAGAGGTCTTACTCCTCCTTGCAAGATTTGCCAGCCTGTGTTGGTCCATAGAGTGAACATAGCAGTTATTCCAACAAGATAAGCCTTTATTTCCCTGGGGAAAGGAATATGAGCTTTACACTTGTTAGGAACGTTTCCTGGTATAGCAATAGCAATTGAAGTTAACTGGCAAATACTTCCTTGTGCAGATAAGGTTTGAATTACTCCAAAACCACACTTTTCTACAATGTGATCCTATATTTCCTCCCTACTGTACTTTACTGTTTCACATATACATAACTTATTGCATTCAAAATCCACATGTTTCAGCATCCCTCTTGTCTCAGGTTAGAAGTGCCCTGACCCACAGGAACTTGCTGAACTGTACCGTGAGTTAACAGACATCTAAACCAAGACCTAAAGTAACCCTCCTGTGCCTATCTGAGTGAAGGCATATAGGGCTGCAAACCTGAAAGCTAGTACCTGTGTTTGTTAGCAAGAGTGAATCAACAGATTGCTGTGCAGGTCTCAAACCAGATGTAAGGTCAGTCACACTAGACTCTGCTTAATCAGCTTGGCTTTGCTCAGAAATACGATAAGGGAGGACAAAGCTGGGAGACACAGCTCCTATTGGGAGTCTCTGACAGCTCCCTTTTATTGCAAAGCAAATGGTGTGGAAGATTATAGGTGAGAAACTTGCTCACCCACCCACAGTTTGACTTTCTTTTTGCACGTCATTTATTTGCGTAATGGAGTTGCTCAGTTGTTCCAGCTGTGTGTGCGGCTACATCCTTTAAGACAGATCATTCGGGTCTGATGTGACTTAACTGAGCTCAGCAGAGCTTAACCATGCTCTGCAGCTCTGCATTGTATTCATAACCATCCTCAGAGCTCTCCCGTGGCAATTGCTCTGTAGGTGCCTCAGGCCCCATATTCAAGGGCTAGTAATCTTCTCAAAATTGCTCCTAGTTACTCAGCAGGTGCTCATTTGGGATTTAGAACCAGCATCTAAAGCCTCTGCCCCTCCTGAATTGGAGCTGCTAGTACCTTGAGTTGAGCCCTTTTCAGTCTCTGTAGGTACGTTTCTCCCGCTTGGTGGAACTATTTAACCTTCATGGGAATGGATCCTAAGCATCACATTTGCACATCCCGCATACCTTCACAAATGAACTATTAAGTCAACCATTGGCTCTCTCCTTTTTATTCCTGCAACAAATATTTAGCTCAGAAGGCAGAGAAAGAGTAACTTCTGTATAGCCTGCGGCCTTTAATGTGATGCAGATTTAAATCCCTTGAATTTAATCACACAGAAATGTGAACCCACATTGCTTTGACCTAAGTGACTTCCCTAACCATTTGGCTGCTGGCTGTTCTGAGGTGTCTCTGTTGCATTTCCACAAACAGAAAAGTTATGTGTAGGTGTCTGCTTATGCCGAAGAAATCATGCCAAGTGTTGTGTGGAAACAGGTGCCTGTCTGAGTTAGTCAGACATTTCTGCATCTGTCCTTTGCTCTTTTAGTTTCTGTTTGTTTTTGCAAGCTCACATGGACAATGCCTTGCTAAAGAGCAAGGGAGGTCTCCCAGTTGTGTATCTAAGCATTCCTGTACATTATATAGGGAACATGCTTACCTCTCTTGGGGCTAACGGCTGCACTACAGGACAAGTCCATCTAATACCATGATGATATTGTGCCAAAGAAACAACAAGTGTCTAGACTCATGAGAGCTAAAACATCTGTGACAGCAATTCTTCACACTGCTAGCTACTGATATCCAAGCACTGGACTATTCTTTCTCTTCCTATTATAGTAATTCCATAAGGGCTAAATCCACATAAAGGTTTACACATGTAGTGATTCATCAAGCAAGAGAGATGGTAGGTAATAGTTCCCCACCTCATGGTCAAGTTAATAATTTATAGCAGTGAAACAGCTTCAAGAGTAGCTGAGATGGCCTTGATGGCCTGCCCATGAACCTTATGTAGATGGCATTCCTGTCATGCTGCTGGCCTGCCCTACCTGAGTCAGAGTGGAGACTTGAAAACTGGTGCCTCCTTCCCAGATATGAGTCCCAAGCACTTTATGTCATTTTTTTCAAGACTGGCTCTACATCTAATATCTAGACATAGTCCAAACAAAGGCACTTCACTATGCTTGAGTAAGGCTGGGGTCTTGTCCACCTGTTTGGCTTTTTTTTTTCTTTAATATAACTAGATTGGTTAGGTACTTTCATTATTTTCTGAATTCAGTGAATCACAGTTAGCTACTCCATGGACAGCAGGGAATATTGTATTGTTACCCTGAGAATTAGAGGTTATACAGGGGGTGATGCAGATAGAGTGGTAAATATCCTTATTTGTGAAATCATGGAGAAATTCTGTGACAGGCCCCAAACTTTCCGAAGTTTTAGCCCAGTGTCATAACAAGAACACTATATAGTACTCTCTTTTGTGGCTACTAGTTGTCATCATTATATTTTGTATCACATCAAATAGCAATAATATCTAGGGTTGCTGGATCTCAAGAGAGATCCCCAGGGAAGACTATTCCCTGCTCAGTTCCCTAGGTCACTCATTCCAGCATGGTGCTTCCTGGATTACTGCAGCTAATGCTATCTCAAAAGGAAGATAAACTTGTGTCAAGCCATCACTACCTTCCTTCAAGCTTTTCCTGAAGATCTTAAGTGTTGCCCATTCCTTCAAATCCTCCGCAAACCAAACGAGTTTGGAGCATGGCTGCAGCTGACACCAAAAGCTTCAGCTCTCCAGTGAGTTACAACCAACCTGAAAGCGAGCTATCTGAGACTGTCTGGAGCCCCTTCCTCAGAACTGCATGGAGAAGACCAGCAGATCAGAACTGGTGCAGATATCAGGGAGATCTCACCTTTCTTCAGAGCTGGGATCCTAAAGTTAACATCATTAAGAGAAGAGAGTGTGAGCAGGAAGAGTAGTCCCTGCAAACCCTTTGCTCCTTCCCCTTGTCTTTGCTTTTTAGACAATGCTGGCCCCAGCATAGCAGAGAAGGACTCTGCTGTACGTTCTTCTTCCTGGTGCAGGAGGCGGCCTTGAGCACACAGAGGAAATGCAAGAGGAGCAGAGCTGATTTTGGCCCAGGAGCGGTGAGGAAACTCATGCAGGAGCAAGACTGATTAGGCAGAAGCAAGACCAGAAGAATGGATAAGAAAGAAATGTTTCATGAAGAAATCATGAAAGATTTTTTTTATTTGCTGGGAAAGGAGTTGAAGCCATGTGCAGAATGTGCTGTAGGAATTAACATAACCTTAACATACTTGAGAACACCGTTTCTTTCCCTCTTTCACACAAACACATAGAGATACATTGCAGTGCATTGCAATAACAGTTCAAAATTCAAAGGACAGACATTGAAAAGTATGACTCGGGATTTTTCAATCTCTAGGCTTGAAAGTGCTGTAACACTTCAGAAGACCCCTCATCCAAATGGTGATGTTTGAGTCTCCTTATTAAGTAAGATCTGAGATGGGTTATTTTGGGTACACCCAAACTGGTTATGTTCCATTGAAGTCTCGACTTCCATCCATTTCTTATTAAGGAGAAATTCCCCCTTATTTTGAAGTCCGTTACAATTAAACTCCTCACTGTGCTTTGTTGACAGCAAAATCAAGCTGCCAGGCACTGTCTATGATAGTTCCAGTACAGCAAACAGTCATCCACCCCATTTGCCTTCTAGGATTATATTTTTTCTGTGCTATATCTCATAGAATTAGCATTTTTAAATTTTAAACCAAAGCTTATTGATTTAAACTTATATTTGGAAGGCACCCTGTTTATCTATTTGAGGTGTAGGGGATCTTTAGTACCAGGATAAAGTTCTAGCTGGGTGGATCCAAAAGAGTGCTGGAAAAAGGAGTTAAGAACAGCATGAATCTGGAGGAGAACTGAAATGCTTTAAAACACTGTCTAGCAACTCCAGCTTGTAACAGAATTATGTCCTTAGGAAGGACTAATAAACTCCACAGGATTCTCTTCTCCACATTTTCTTTCCTATTATTTTCCTTCCCTTTCTGTTTTCATCTGTTATAGCTTGCTTTGGTCAGTATGCTCTTGTTTTAATTTAGAGGTTTTGGAAACTTGTGTTACTCAAGAACTACATCTTATGTTCCAATGAGCTTAAGTCAGCAGTAGGGAACATGGAAGAAACAGGTTATATACTACCATAAAAATAAAAATAGTGTCAAAGCCTCTTTAACTTACACTGCATTGCTTCTGCCCCAAGAGGTAGCTCCAGCACCTAGACTCAAGAACTATAGATCTATCAATTTTTTACTGAGAATGTCTTGTTGTAGAGCTTCCCTTATAAATAAAGGTAACTTAGCTCAAAATTTGAAAAGGAATAAAAAGTGTTGCAGACCGTATTTGCATGTATATTAACATCAACAGCTGTAGAATACAATAACCCTCGTTCAGCGTTGAAGATGTTAAAATAGTTTTCATTTGTTTTCTTGAAGTTTATTTTGTCCTATTCCAGTATGCATAGCTTCTGAATGCCACATCGCTGATGCCTGCGACAGTGACAGCTTTTCAACAGCTCTTACTGCAACATGCGTCGACCTCAGAGGTACCAGAGATCCTCTTTACCTGCTTAGTGCTAGCTTAAAACATGTGTATCAGTTTGTCTCTGAAAAAAAAGCCCACAAAACATCTCTTTGAATCTCGGTCCTGAGAGATGAAAATTTTTAAGGGCACAGATATTGTTCCATTGTAATCACTCATCTTTCTGAGAAACCTTTGAATGTTTGCCCAGAACTGCGCAGCATGCTAGACAGCAGCGTAGGTGTTCATACTCAACTCAGTTTCAACTCTCAGTTTCCACACATTATATGAGATTAAAAAAAAAAAAATCTTCTAAAACCAAAAAAGTTGGTGCAGAATGCACTCTAAATATCTGGAGGGGACACCAGCCCCCGCAACTAATTGTATCACTCTATAGCATCTTTCATATAAAGCTGTAAGGTAAGATCTAAGCCCACCACTGTAAGAAAAAAAGACATCCCGGATTTTTTTGACTCAGACGTTATGGAAAAAAGGCTCTTTTTTTTTTTGTTCTAGTCTAGGGGTTTTAAAACACTATAGTCAACTAGACTATTAAAAACTGTAGTTCTGACCAGCCTGTAATATGTTGCTGTAACATTTTATTACATATTTCTGGACATATCTCTCCCCAAGGGGTAAACATGTCTCTTGGACTAGCTGAAAGAGCCAGCATGAGAAAGGCTGAGGCTGAAGCCAGGACTTGTCCTTGGAGTAGGGGAGCTAGAGAGGCCTATTTTCCTGCTTTAAAGAATTGATTTCCAGGGAAACTGTATAAAGGTCAGAAACACATTACGGTCTATGCAATTGTGAAAAAGCCTCTAGACACTGATGCTGCATAAATATTTACAACTATCATTACTAATCAAACCTGTTTCCAGCCCCTGCTCCTCCCAAGGAAGAAAACAGGATAACAGGGGAAAATTGACTTGTGAAGAATAGCAGCAGTGAAAGCCTAACCCAAAATCACTAATGGAAAGTACACACTTATCTGAACAGGAAGAAACATTATAAAAAAATCAAAAAGCATCTGTAATTTTCCAATGCAGATTACAGAAGACTGCACATCAGCTGTGACAAGAATGATAACAACACCATGCTTTTGTTTTCTTTATTTTACCCTTGAGCAGATAACCTTTCATATTTTGGTAGAGTAGACACACTGGTGATGGTATTTTTGTGATATTGCAAAACTCCACTTTCTTCTAATCCCTCTGGGAACAAATTCATTCATGTAATTTAACCACAGCACAGCTTTATAAAAACAGAGATTAGAGGCACAGAAGTTTGTGGGGACTCAGACACAATAATATCTATTGTCCATATCAAAAGCTAGCTGAGGAGCTGTCAATAAAAGTATGTTCATAAATTACAACATCCTAATTTGGCATCAGAGGACCCAAGCAGAGGTGGTATTTGGCTCACTTATTTCCTATTTTTTGAAGTGATCCAGGACACAAGCAAGCAACTTGCATCTCTGGAGTTACATGTGGCTTGCAAGCAGTTCAGATGTGCCTCCTGCAAGTACGCTGCATCAGACAGTTAGTGGCAGGACCATGCTGGTGGTGAGCTGCTGGGTAATACAACGGCTGTGGAAGGAAGTGAATGAGCAAGGATTGCTGGGGCAGATACTGAGTCACCTTGAGACCCAGCCACATGCTTACATTTGTGGCTGAATCCTGACACACAGTGGAAGTATTGAGAGATATGAAGTACTGCGTTTTTCCTTTTTTGGGGGGGGAGGATTTTTCCATTCAACTTTCAGAAGCGTATATTAGCTGTCCTAAGGCATGTGACTCTGTTGGCACTTCAGTGGGACCGGGGTGCCCCAATGTCTAAGGCACTTTTGAAAACCTCATCCACAAAGTACAAATACATGGGAATATGAATTAGATATTATTAGAGAGACATTCAAATTTAAAAGAAGAAACTCTTCTCAAGCTAAGCCTTCCCATCGAAGAGCAGAGCTGGTAGAAATCCCCAGAGCCCATGACATTTCAAGTTAAAGTTGAAATAGATTTAGTATAGTCATTCCCATGCTTTGACAGTAGAAATTCCTACTACCTTCTGGGCATCCAGATTTTACAATACAGTTGTATTTACTAAGTTTTGCATCTGAAAGAAGGTACAAAGGATATACATGAAAAGGTGTCACATTTTATGCTATGGAATTGTGATTCACTCAGGTTTAAAGAGATATACTTCGGTCCTATTGTAGGCCAGCCCATTATGAACATTAGTAAAACCTATATTGTGTATCCATCAGTGAAAACAAACATGGCAAAACATAAAAGTTTATGCTAAAAGCTGTTAAAGAAATTACTCAATGTTCAAAAAATTGAAATGTATTTATTTTGCACCAGTTTCCCCATCTATGACCTGAGATTTCCACTACCTCCCTTTCTTATCTCTGCTGCCCATTGAAACAGTATTTGAGAGAACATTTATTACTATGAAGTCAGCAAAAGGCCAATGACAAAAAGGCTGACAAAAGATTGACAGATGAAATTTCATCCAGCAGATTCCTTTTCTGCATTTTCTCCTGTAATCAGTTCCACCACATGTCAACGGTCAGACTGGCCTATTCTGGAAATACTTTTTTCACAATACATGTTCCAGAACTTGTGTTCCTGAAGACTGTAAACATTTTACTTGCTGCATTTCTATGAATCCAGCTATGAATATTTCTAATTTCTGAGACTTATACTCCAACAGATTGTGTTTTCAGTCTTTTCTCTACTGTCCATGTGGAATCTTGGTCCAATGAAGAATCTGAAGGCTCACCCAAATGCTTCATTCTTGTTTACCGCTACAGTCAAGTTTTCAAAGTTAATGCACTAGGATGCAAGTAGCACAACAGGAATAAGAAAATAAGATTAGATGTGGGTATATAAATGGCAGCAGGAGCTAGACCCTGTTGGGCCTTTATAAATGGCATAATTTAACAAAAGATTTCTAAGAATTTAACCGAATATTTATGAAACCAGTTTTGTTTCATGATTGACACAAAGGCCAAATAAGCATGTCTGGTATTCCACAGATCAAAAGATAGTCATGCTTATATAAAAGATGTTAGCTAGAACAGATACACTATTCATTTACAATATGAGAAGTTCATCAGAATAACATCTCTTGATCATAGTTGAAGATACTTCAGTCTGTTTCTAGACTAAAGTAGCCTTTGTTAACATTGGCCACGGGTTAACATTGGAACCACTAGCATTTAAAACTGCCTCTAGTCCTCCTTTTCTGGCTTCCAAGATATAGCAAAATAAAAATCTAAGTGAACTGGCACATTTAGCTGATGACATTTGATCTACATAATACTTTACAGAAGATGATCCTTCACATGTTCCAGAGTAAGGAATAGCCTACCTACTCTCTTTTTAATATTAGTGGACCTCTGATGTAGAAATTTCTTTTAAAAAATTGAATGATCTGTTCCTGTGAGGCACCTCTATGTGCACTGCCTCATTGCCATTCATGTACAAGTAATCAGGAGCAAAATCATGTTACCACCTTTGACAAGCAACAAGCATATAGGTGATGGAGCACACTTGCAGTGACTGCCAGGTGGCTTTAAATAGTGCTTTTCATTAAGTCTTTTAGTAATGAACAATTTGTTTCCTGCATTAAATGGCACTTGCTTTTCTAGTTGTGGTATTTGCAAAATGCTATACGTACAATTAGAGGCTACAAGAACTTTGCATGCAATGAAAAGGACAACAGCTAGCATTCTGCACAGACGTCAAAGTTTACTTCATATATTGAGGTGGGAGGGTAGGCAATATCTCTGTAAAACTAATTTTGCCTAAGAATCCCGTTGGTAATTCTCGATGGTGCTGTAAATTAAACATTTTGTTGTCATTGCTCTATTCAGAATAGAAGCATTTCAAGCTCAATAAGCAAGCTTTCACCCCATGTGAACATCAGGGCAGCGCCATTCCCGCATTTCTAAGTGGTGCATCTTTGGTGCACTAAAACCTAAGAGAGACCAAGAGTATGTTTCTTCCCTAGAGTGCTTCTGCAGGAGCTGCGTAGGTGTGAGATTCATCTGGGTTCTTTTATTTTTGTGTCTTTGTCATTGCAGATCTCCACATCGTGAAGTCCCGTCATACTATTTCTGTTGCCATCCATTAAGTCTTCTGCTATGTCTGTGCTCTTCTTGTTGCACTGACAGAAATCACTGGAGCTCTCTAGAAGGTTGATGCACAATTTGATAACCAATGCTAGCCAGGCCATCCCAAAGAGGATCCACAGAGAGATTACATTCTTGTACCAGTCTGGATAGGTGCGATCTGGGTTCATCCCTACAAGAGAATCACCCAAAATATTTCTAGATTGGATCAAGAGTGCCTCAAAGGACATATTATGTGTAAAGCAAAGACAGTGGAAATATGACCTAATATTAGTGTTTTCTATGTAAAACATGAGTGTAGGATCTACTTAGCATGTGAACGGATGTTATAAGCAAGTATGTTTTATGACATGTCAGCAATAGCCTAGAACTTCCTAGGAATTGTAAAGATTACCCATAAGAAAGAAAAATCTCAAATTATATCTAGAGTAAAGTGAAATTATTCACATTTAAGCGCATAGTTTCATTTCTCTACTGATCTCCCTACTCAGCATCACAATGTTGTATGAGTATGTAACAGGGGTCCCATGCAGGCAGACAGGTAAGTGGGTTTTATGTACCCATGTATGTATCTTCTTAAGCCAGATATAAGCGAGCAAGTGAGTCTCTAAGAGCAGGAAGGAAGGGATCTGAGCAGTAAAAATATCTCCAAGAACAAAAAAGCCTTGGAAGACAGCTTGCAATTAAGCATGAGCCGGGAATGCATGCTTGCAGCCCAGAAAACCAACTGCATCCTGGGCTGCATCAAAAGAAGCGTGGCCAGGTTGAGGGAGGTATTTCTCCCCCTCTACTCTGCTCTTGTGAGACCCCACCTGCAGTACTGTGTCCAGCTCTGGAGCCCCCAACATTAGAAGGACGTGGACCTGTTGGAGCGAGTCCAGAGGAGGGCTACGAAGATCATCAGAGTGCTGGAGCACCTTTCCTATGAGGACAGGCTGAGAGAGTTGGGGTTGTTCAGCTTGAAGAAGAGAAGGCTCTGGGGAGACCTTATAGCAGCCTTCCAGTAACTAAAGGGGGCTTATAGGAAAGACGGGGAGAAACTCTTCATCAGGGCCTCCTATGACAGGATGAGGGGTAATGGTTTTAAAATAGAGGGAAGTAGATTCAGACTGAACATAAGAAATTTTTTACAGTGAGGATGGTGGAACGCTGGAACAGGTTGCCCAGAGAGGTGGTGGATGCCCCATCCCTGGAAACATTCAAGGCCAAGTTGGACGGGGCTCTGAGCAACCTGATCTGGTTGGAGATATCCCTGCTCCTTGCAGGGGGGGTGGACTAGATGATCTTTAAAGGCCCCTTCCAACCCAAACTATTCTATGATTCTACCTCTGTCTGGTTGCTCAGGCTAGGTACTTTGTGAACCATTTGGAGCATTGTGTTTCCACAATGTTTAGTGCAAAGAGGCTTCTACGTGCTAAGTCAGTGTCAGTTGTAATAATAATCCAGGCAAAGCAAAGGAATGAGCTCAGTCTTATGAAGTGACTGGGCTGTATCCGTAAGGCAGCCTGGGGTACCCTTACAAACACAGGTGAGGTACAGGATACAAATCAGTAGCAGCAAAGTCTTTTCTCTACTGCTATTCAAGTCTCATTGTTTAGTTTCCTTACCTTAGGAAGGTTTGTCACTTTATAACTGAATATCTACAGCACAGCAGGTAGTACAGAACACATTATACTTTCAGGATAGAGCATGAGGAGTTAACACATACGAGGTGGTACCTCCATGAACCTGGAGGTCACTCTCCATACCACATTCCAATAAAAAGTACACGTAGGGCTGGGTTGAAATGGGACATCCACAAAGGCAGGTAGTTAGTTATCTATCATCTGTGACTAGTTGTATGTAGGAGTATTGTCCTGTGATTACCTGTGCAGAACAGCAGTTCCCACATCATGGCCCAGGAACTGTTACTGTCTACAAGACTGTGGTAAGTAGTATCTGGTCATTGGACCCATATTAAACAGTCAATCCTTTACATCTATTCACTTGCTATTATTATATACTACGTATAATATACCTCGTGTGTGTTTTCAGTATAATGGGATCACAAGGCATTTTGAGGTTGACACTAAGCCGCTGATAAAAGTTTGGGAGCTACTAACCACTTCTGTGGTAACTACTCTTTGGGCTGGCTTTCTACATCAAGGTGAACTTCAGTCGGGAAGAGTATTATATTAATCCTTCAAACAAGCACCTTTCACCGATATTAAATACAAAGGATTAAAAATTGTGTGCTTCTAAATAATAAATGAAAACAAGAGGGAAGGGCTATTTGAAGCTTCCATGGAGAATGCTTTATCCACAAAGACCATGTGATAGGTGCAGTCTTGGGGCATGAGAAAATCAGAAACAGTTTAGGACCTGCATGGCACCGTGTCCAACAGAAGGGCTTACTAAGTGTGTAAATGAACAGATTTCAGGGCCAGTAAGAGAAGTTATATCAATATTGCTAAATAAAACAGGCTAGGGACAACGCTGATGTCAAATCCAAGTGCCATAGCCTAGCTTACATTTCTGTCAAAACAGAGCAGCTGTGTTCAAAGTGAACATTGGGCATCACTCCTGACATGTAATATCTCTCAGAATTTACCAGGTCCAGAACAGTGCCAGAGATCACACTAGAGGGGAAGCAGCGTGACAGTCACAAAATAGTGACAGTCACTTGAACCCATGCCCTGGCCCTGCTTGTTTTCATGTTGAGACATAAACCAACAAACACAGGACTGTAAAGTCAAAATGCTTTGGCCTCTACATACTACAGGTCAGTGGCATACTCAGTTATTCCTGTACTGAACCTAGCATATCTAGGGCGGTATGCCAGTTACAAAGGTACCACAGGTGAAGATACGCCTGGAAGTGGGAGGTATACTAGTGAAGAGCTTCAAAATTAGTTATCAGGAACTGAGAGGAGTAAAGCTGCAGCAGCACAGAGTTCAGCATCATCTATAAAATCAGCATAGGAAAATGCTGAACTGGCTTGCATCTACCCTTACCCAAGCAAATCATAGAATAGTTTGGGTTGGAAGGGACCTTTAAAGGTCATCTAGTTCAACCTTCCTAACTCGATTCCAGCTCATTTAAGTGTGCCTACACAAGCCCCACTCATAACTATGATGCATTTTAGACAAGTCCTAAGGAAACTGCCACTAAGTTGACTAAGCATCAAGTAAGCACTATGAAGAAAACAAAAAACAGAATCCATAATAAGATGTTTTAGTCTTGTTTCCCAGGGATTCAAGTGTGTATGCATGTATAATCAATTTGTTTTTAACGAGAAAGTCTTTATCAAAAAGGTGTGTCCTGTGTTTCAGCAAATGCATCGGGCATGGGTCCAAACCCATTTCCTCTGGCAAAATGTTTTGGCAACCAAAACTAGGCTGTGCCTGGTGCCTGACAGTCTACTCCTAAGTGACTTAAGCTGCTTTTTAGAAAGCAGTTGTCTCAGGTTTTGACAGAGGAAATGGTCACTGTGTGTTAATGGTGACGCAGAGTAACATCTGCTTAAAACTAATTGCTGCTGACACACTGGAGCCCACCAGTTTTAATCACTGCTGTGATTAAAAACAGAGCACTCCAATCTGGTGTTGTAGCCATTTAAGGGACAGATTACCTGAATGCTGGAAGATTACTCATTGACTGGGAAACTCTTTCTTTGCTCTTCCACAGGTGGCATTGCTATCTCAGAAATCATGTCTTCTCCAACCTGTGAAATGCCTACCACAACAAATTTATCAGCAGGTCTGTGGATTGCTACTGGAGTAAGACTGCCAAGTTGGGAGCTTCATATGCCACACGTTTGGCTTTGATGATTAGTAGGTGAAAGCAATAAAATGTTAACTACTCACCAATCACATAATCTCCAAACCCTATAGTGCTGAGGGTAATGAAGGAATAGTAGAAGCCTTCTTCATAAGACCAACCTTCTTTGTCAGAGAACAACAAGGGAGGTAGCAGGAGGAACAATAACAAGCCAGTTACCAGTGCACAGGTCTTAATCAGGAGGGAAGCTTTTTTCTAGTAGAACAGGGAAAAAAAAAAAAAAAAATGATACGACTGTCACAAGAAGGGTGGCAGGGAAAGTCCATCTGTTTCTGGTTGAAGATGATGCTGGACTCCATAAAAAACAGACAAACATTAGTGATGTTCCACTACAATAAATGGTGTGGCTCTCCCAGTCAACACAAACTGGGCATCACCTTCATGAGTCCTAAATTCATGCCAGTTTAAAGCCTATTCCACAAATGTTCCCACATAAATTACATGTGTAATTCTAACTATGACTGATGATAAACAGACCAGATATTCTAGTACTGCGCAAGGCTCTAAGGCTTTAGCACTTATGTTGCTGCAGGGGAAGTCATTAATCACAGAAATTCCCTCAATTAATAAACATCCTTATCTGACACCTCATAGGGCTGCCACAAACTAAATTTATTTGCTTCCAGTTATTCCTGAGTATTATTGCCTTTTTGGCCAAATGGATAGACAGGCTATCCTTGTTAGTCAGAGGATCCCAAATACCAGACAATATCCTTTCTGTCTTTTCTTTCTTCAACTTGAGGATGAGGTATACCTGCCCACACTGCTTACCTGCCAGTGAAACACTTCCTCTAGGCGACGGGCACAATGCTGAACCCCCAACAGCATCAGCTGCCCAATTTCATTCAGGAGTACAAGGTTCAAGGGGATCCCAAAGAGCGCAAACAAGATGCAGAAGATTCGACCAGCCACAGTGCTGGGGCTCAGGTTCCCATAGCCTAGGCAAGGAAAGAACAAGGTGTTAAATCTAAAATAGTCTCTGCTTGTCCTTCTTCCCTGGAGGGGTGAACCTCCATCTCCTACAGAAGTTAGATGAGAAGGTCAGTGCTCCAAAAGGACCTTTTTTTTATAAATAACTAAGTTACATCCATTGTTTGTCATATCCTATTGTAGGCTGAAAAATAACATTTCTTTCCCTGCCAATTTTGTTTAGTTCCTTTTCTATTTACCAGCGAATTTCCTCTCCCCTACCCACTGTCCTGACTGGGGTCTGACGTAAATGCAAAACTTCCGTTCAGTTAAATTTCTGTAAGCACTCTTGGCATGGGGTTTGCTGGTAAATGATCCTGCATGGCTGTCAGATGGTCTCTGAATCACAACAATAATGTTTTAATTATAACAACAACCTTTTTCTACCTTTGTCCCACAGGACTAGCGACCTTAACACTACCTACTTGCTTACACTCCTCTTTTGTGCCACAAGTACTAAATATATCTTAAGTTTAAATTGTCAAAATGTCTGACAAGAGTCAATAAACTCAGAAAAATTATATTTAACCTGAGTAAAATAATTCCCTTTCAGGCTTAAAGGAAAAAAAAAAAGTGTCTGAAATTTTGTCTTTTTCTTCTAATCATATGAACTGGTCTAATAAAAGGTACTGCCCTGCAAGCACAGCCTTGCTTGTATCCTTAGACTGTCACAACTTCAACCTCACTGCTGCAATATTTGCCTTTATTCTCCACGTTTTCTTTTTGAAATGTCCTGTAAATTTGCAGACTTGCACTTCTGTAATTTCAAGTGTTTTATGCCACAGGAAAGTCACATTTAACTTTAGTTTATTTCACAGGATGCTTCTTAAGACAAGGGAAGGGCTAGCACACGACAAGCAGTTCAGCAGTGACATAGCCAGTCAGAGACTTAAGGCCTTGACTGCATTTCAAAATCACCTCCATTCATCAGAGATTTGTGTATGTCCATATACAGATGGACATACACATATATAGATTGACATAACCTGGCAAAGTTAATCTTTTCACCACAAATAATGCTATCCCCTCCCAGTGTCACTCAACGATTTGTGCAGCGCAAGCACAGAGGTGCTCCCATCGCTGTTGCCTTGCTACTATTCTTGTAGGTGGTGTGGCCCCCAGGGCAAGTGAGCAGCCCTCAGGATGGAGAGGTCCAGGCTCTGTACACAAGATAAGCGAGAGCACAAATATCTGCAGTTGACTAGATGGAGACCCACTCTTTCGCTCACTTCCATCCCATGCAGGCTGCAGTAAGCCATTGACCAACAACGTGGAAAGGTGTGTAACAATGAGCTTGGACTATCTATACATTCTGTGCCAAGTTTTGTGCTGACAAAGTCTCTTGCTGTGGACAACTCTGCAAGCAGTTAATTGTGCACATGCACCTGCAAACTACTGCCAGAAAAACATCTGTCAGCAAACTATTTCACAGTATGTTTATAGGCTGTCTTTTCATCTCTTTCCTACCTCCAAAAATTCAAAATTTTACTTTCTAGAGTAGTTTCCCTTCAATGATTTGTGAGCCCCTGAGTTTAATGTATGTGGTAACACATAACATACCTCCAAAGCGATGGCCCAGTAGCCTGTTCCTGGGAGGGGGCAGAGCATCCCCCGGAAAGAATAGGATGCTGTTACATAACTAGAGATTTTTGACTGTTTTGAAATACAGTCAAACAAAGGGTCTAAATTAAGACTGTACGGCAGCCTTGATTCCAGTGCTATGTTCTTCACTCATGAACAGCTCCATGATGCTCATGCACTTTTCCCCGCGTGTGTAATTGCTGACTTCTGCTAGCTTTCACCATTTCTAGATTAACAAGTGTGATGAGACATTTATCTACACATGCAAGTACATCTGGTAGACGATCCCATCTAAGGATACATGCCTGATGTGATCTGTTTCACACTGGCTGTGCCACATTTCAGTGGCTTGGTTCCAGTTTTCCCTCTTCTATGGAACTAGGGTGTTTTGTGGGCTGGTCTGGACGCAGCAGAAAGCTATGAGCATTTACTGTAAGGCTGGAGTCTGAACATGAGTCACATACATTCATGGTGAGCCACTCCCAAGTGTTTTTTTTTCTTAATTTAGAATCATAGAATGGTTAGGATTGGAAGGGACCTTCAAAGGTCATCTAGTTCAAAAGCCCCCCCCCTCCCCACCCCCCCGAAGATTTTTTCCTAATATCTAATCTAAATCTACTTCCCTCTGTTTTGAAATCATTAGCTCTAGTCCTGTCACAACAGGCCCTACTGAACAGTCCTCCCCTTCTTTCCTCTAGGCCCCCTTGAGGCACTGGACTACCTCTATAAGGTCTCCTCAGAGCTTCTTCTCCAGGCTGAACAGCCCCAACTCTCTCAGCCTGTCCTCATAGGAGAGGTGCTCCAGCCCTCTGATCATCTTTGTGGCCCTCCTCTGGACCCTCTCCAACTGGTCCATGTCCTTCTTATGCTGGGGGCTCCAGAACTGGATGCAGTACTCCAGGTGGGGTCTCACCAGGGCAGAATAGAGGGGCAGAATCACCTCCCTGGACCTGCTGGCCACGCTCCTCTTGATGCAGCCGGTTGGCCTTCTGGGCCGCAAGGGCGCAGTGCCCGCTCATGTTGAGTTTCTCATCCACCATCACTCCCAACTCCCTCTCCTCAGGGCTTGATCCATTCTCCACCCAGCCTGTATTTGTGCCTGGGATTTTGTTTTGTTTCCCCTTCTTTCCCTTCTATATTGAGTTTTAAAAGACTGAAATGGCTTGAGCAGTTCTTTGTACCATAGCTTTTCAGATTATCCAATCTCTGGAGAAAAACATCTGATAAAAGAGGAAGAAAGGTCCATGATCTCAGGTCACTGTGTGAAGAACAACAGCCTTCAGGATTTTGAAGATCCCACATAGTACTGACTAGAAAGCATCTAAGGTTAAGCTGTACATTACATTTAATTTAGAGCAGCAGATTTAATGATGTAAGAAGGTCCAAGGTATACTGTAAGGCCAACACAACAAACACTAGATCTGCTTTACATATGATTTACATGACTCCCTTTTCCCTTAGGCTCAAGCAGCTCAAGATAGTTTCTTGAAGACTTGGTGAGCAGTTGCTGTAAATATGCCAAAAAAATCATGTCTCATTAGCTTTTTATACAGGAGACAAAGTTTGATCAAACAGCACAGGAGACTTCAGATTATGCAAAATGGCCAGCAATTTATGTCTGGCTGATGGCACACCCTTGCCTTTGGAGGAATAAATTCTGGACCCTCACATGAAGTTACACATGAAGTAAATTCAGTTTTGTTTTCCTGCTTACCCATTACATTCCTGTACATACGGGATTCAGAGGCTCTGAGAACTTGCTAAGAGTGGAAGACTGATGTGTGATTAACAGATTATTGGTAAAAGATCTCTTAATTCAGAAAACAGTATCCTACTTGCAGTGCCCCTGGTTCAGCCAAGGCAACTGCAACTTCCTGCTACCCACAATGCGAGGTTTGTTTGACTCCCATTCTCACTGCCCGGACGTAAAAGAGTATTTTAAGCAAAAAGTGCTTAGAATGGAAGAAAAAAAAAAAAAAAAAAAAAAAAAAAAA
>WHYT01017258.1:1041846-1109457 GCA_009806455.1 Tetrax tetrax | reverse complement strand
TTTTGGGGTGGCTTTTTTTTAAAGTAGGTTTAGCCTGTCATCATCTTCAATCTGAATTTTTTGCAGATAAGTCCCAAAGCTGGAGCACATCCTGTTACAGCTTTCAGTGTCAAGTTCCTGTTTTTTCCTATATTTGAAGGATGTTTGGCCGTACTTTTGAGATCAGTACAAACTGATTTACTTTGTACTTGGTTTGTAGAATGATCTGAATGTGCAGCATCTCCCTATCTGCAGATTCATACACCTGGATGGAAATCCAGTTGTCTAACAAAACTTTTTGCTTCTAATATGAGCGAAAAAAGGAATATCTCCATGGAATATGTTGTATTTTCTTCCCTTACAGGTAGATTTTCTTAAAAGCGTCTTGAAATCACTAATTTCACTGTGAATTTGTTTAATGTGTAGATCAATAAGAGTGTCCCAATGCTTACAGAAGGTCTCTGTTTTCACATTCCAGGTAGCTCTTGCTTTTGTTTGTTGGTTCATCCATACAAATTCCAGGAGTGAAAGTTAAGTATACTTTCAGGGCCGATTACATAAAAATATGGAGTGGTTGTGATGCTAAGTGTCTGCCATTTTAACTTCAATGCTTGCAACAAACCTTCAATATTGAGTGGTATATGACCTGTTGAAGAATATGCTCTCACATAATGTTATGAAAATTTTATATCTTGATATTTTAGTCCCTTGTTTGCATCAGGAACAAAGCAGAGAAAGATGTACATAGACTTTCAGGAAATAAAACCTGAAATCTATTTTGCTTTGATTTTCCAGGATATATAGCTATTTGATTTTGTTAGTTGTGAGTCGTGATAGATTTAGATACTAATTCTCTTGTTAAATTTTGTCAGTTTTTCTGTTCTGGTCCATGTTAACACTTTTAACTGTACACTTTTGAGCTGAAAGTACTATTATGCGGCATCTTGTAGTAGATGCTGCATGTCTCTTAAAGTGGAGATGGGGACAGTCTTTTTAAACATGATCGGACCATTTCAAAATTATTTTGAATATCTATCACTTAGTTTCATTATAGTGAGACCCAACTCTACTGCATTTTGATCTGTTTTGCAGATTGACCCTTTTTAGAGGCTGTGTAAATTACGTTGGGGATTTTTATTTTTCTTTCAGTTTTAATATCCCTGAACTTTCTTATTTTCAGAAGAAACGGTACACATAGCAGCTTTCTGAAATGAAAAAAAATTCAACTTTGAAAGGTTTCAGAGGGAAAAAAAGCTTATTTGATTCCTGCTTAAATAAATAAAAACCACTATATGTATTTTATAGAAGCACTGTATGTATCTTTGCTGCATTCGTTATGCAGGTGTTCACTCTTTTGAAAAAGGTGTTGATTAGTCCTTTTTGTTGCTGTTGTTAAGGTCATAACCTGATAAATGCTACAAACCTTCCTTAGCTGTTAAAATTATTTTTCTGCAGTGAGTGTTTAGTAAGATGTAAATACTGTTTTATTCATTGCTGATAGTATTTTTATGATAACCAAGCGTTTGTCTGAGGGATGCTACTTGCACTGCAAATATTAACATGCTTATAAATGTAAAATAACATGGTTGAATCTTTCTTGTTGAGTAAATATATGTGTTTATTATCTATGAATACCATGTTATAAAGTGTTAATCATAATTTTCCTTGTTATTGCGTACTTCAGGATGGAAAAATACACGTTCCTGTAGCAAACGTTGTATTCATTTGAGATAAAATACGTACATAGGAAACATTTGACTTGAGTAAAGGCATCCGCAGCTGCTGCTTTGAAGTACCTTTTTAGACTTCCTACATATTATATAAAAGTGTTTTTAAGACTTTAAAAAAGTAGTTTCAATTATCTGAGTTAATGTAATGCTAATTTATAAAAATGTTATGCAAACTAGATAATGAAAAATTCCCTAGAGGAACTGAAATAGCTTCTGTCCATTCATTTTAGTTGAGACTGTGAGTGCATTAAGTGAACCAGTGGTCTCTGTGAAAAAAAGAGGTGTTGATTTGTCATGCTGCTTGCTTTAAGTACTTCCTGTTTTTGAAATAATTGTATATTCAAGCAATGTTGTTCACTATCGTGATGAATAAAGGATAAGTTATAATTTGTATTAACTCTTCTACATGTATGTTTTTGGTGTGTATTCCCGTTGAAATCAGCTTTCTATGTTCCTTGATAGAATGTACATAAGGCACACCTGATGGGGTGTGTGCAAGGCCTAGAATTGTGTGATGTGGTTTTTTTTCCTTGGATTTTGTTTGGGTGGTTGTATGCATCATGTAGAACTTTCAGAAGTTAGAAGTAACTCTTTTAGACAATGTCATACTTGCACTGTATAAACATACATGTAATAGTGTAAAGCAGTAGTTGGTGTAGAAATGTGCCTGGAGTGATGTGTAAAGAGGGCCGCTTCAGAAGTAACCTGGAGACTGAATAGCTGCTCTTTATTTGGAGATCAGCCAGCTCTTGGGGAAAAGTAACATGTAACTTGTACTGTTTACTGCTCGTTAAAGTGTCACCTGGTGAACATAATGTCACTACTGGATTCCAGAGCTTGCTTGGCAGTGGAGTACAGCTGTGGCAAGCTGGTATTACGTAATTAGAAAGATTTTGTGCTTATTATAGTAAGTAAGAACACTTAGAAATAGCAAGTGAGCTGTGATGCGTTAGTGGAAGTTTCCACTGTTCTTGAAATTCGTACAGCTGCTACGGCATTGTCTCTCAAACAATACTGAAGGAACTGTGAACAAGTCCAGCTCTTCAGTGTAGCTGCATTGTAAAAAGTGCTCCTAGTTCTTGGCTCTTCGCCACATTGTGTTCTCACATACCATAGCTGATGGAATAGGTACAAACATAACGGACCATAGCGGATACAACTAGTGACAGAGCCAAACAGTGCATAACAACCTGTTTGAATAGTACCTTTTATTGTCCGTTGCTGTGTGTTGTATTAGTTACTTTTACATATGTTAGATATTATTTCTTTGTTACTCCTAAACCACTTTTATCAAGCTCCATGTCTGCATTTCTTTGGGGAGGTGTTTATAGCTGTGGAGTCTCCAGTGCCAAGTCTGTCCCCCGTCTCCTGTGACTCTGTGCCATAGTCCTTTACACTGCATCATGTCTTCACCTCTCAAGGCCTCAGCCATCGTGCCAGGCTTATATTTCTCATTTGTCTGTTCCAAGTGTTATGGTCGGAAATGGACCCACTTGGGGACCTTCTTTCTTGCAAAGTGTTAAGATGCTGTCCTAGGTTTTAGACCTGTTCTTGAGATGTGTTTGTGTGCAGGCAGATCAGGGCAAAAGTTTCTTCTGTCTGTGCTATGTCATATAGGGATTCATCCTGGTAGAGTGAGTTCTTTGTTTCTGTGAGTGGAGGTTTGCATAACTTCCAGTTTCCCTGGAAGTGAAGTCTGGGATAGTAATCTGTGTGATCTGAAACCGCGGAGAATTTTCTGTAATCATAGATACTCTAGTAGAGGCAAAAAAAAAAGCTGCATGCTGTGGTAGTGATACTGCATATAATATATATTCATTAAGGTGATATATGTACATTTGTTAGTTGTGTACTCGGGGCTTATTCACCAGTATGTTAACCACAATATCCTGAATGATGCATTTCACAACCTGTAAGCCTAATTGGTTTTTGGGAACATTCTAGCTCTTCTGACTATCTATCAACCTTTATCCATACAAAAATTTTGCGAGTCTATTAAAAATTTAAAAAAATAAAAAATTGTTTTTGATTACACCTACTCTGGCCAGACTTCTACTGTTTTGTAAAAGGAGTCCTTTCCTATGGACTCTTTAGACAAATAAAATTATGACTATGAAAGCACAAATAGAATATACTCTGCGTTTTTTTAGCAAAATTAGAATTCCTGAAATATTCTACTTAAAGGATGAAAAGAATCTTTTGAGCATAATAATGATTCAAACCCCAGTGTATAGATGGCATGAAGTAAATTGCATTAACAGTGTACTCAAGAAAAAGGCAAATCTGAATGTGTACGGTCATAACATTTTTCTTCTTATAAATTTAATATTATCAAGCATCTAATGAAGGCTTACTGGTTGGAGTAGGAAGATCTCCTTTTGTATAATAATTGCACTGCCTGACATACCCTGGATGTCCCTCAGTCTACCAGAAGGCCTTGATAGTAATCGCTTGCGTGCACTTGGATGTTTTCTTTTTGCATACAAAGGCAAAACAAGAAGCAGCACTGAAGTCTGTTAGCATTTATGGAAACATTTGTCAACAGAGAAAACTTGGATGGTGACATAACCTAAATGCAGCCTGCTGGGAAATTACCCAAGCTGAGTAAAACCCAGCTTGGCCAGGATTTCAATAAAGCTCAGGAAAAGCATTGTAAACAAGCAGTTCTGGACTGTGTTTGCTTGTGACTGCGTTCAGCTAAAAGCCTTTTTTCCTCTCTTGAAATTAGTTTTTCCACAATTGAATTTCCCTCTTAGCTTTCTCTGACCACTCTTACTGTCTTAGTGTCTATGCCAGTATTTGAGACACTAGGGAAAATTGTCATATATGTTTTTTTAATCCTAAAGCTGAACTACTTTGTCTAAGAAACCAGTAAGTGTAAGGTGAGTCATATAAGAGAAGAAGATACGGACAGTAAAGAATACAATACATTAGAAGATGTCTGCCTAATCAGAATGTATTAATGCCCACCAACTTGTTCTGCAGCACTTGTCTTTCTTGTGCTTCTGATCAGATGCACAAGAGAAAAAACGGAAGGATATGTCTTTAGTATGTGTAAGCTAAAAAGAATGAAGTTATCAGTTGTTTTTAATCTAATTAGCATCCTTGTTAACATACTGTAATTTTTGCATCTGAGCAGTGTATTAAGAGACAGGCATGCTTTTAAAGACAGCTATTGGAATAATAAATTTTTTAGCGTATTGTCTTGCTGCAGAGGAATGTCTTCAGAATTCTCAAACTTTTGTCAAGTCCTACAGACACTCACCTGAATATTTCTGTGGACCGATTACTTGTAGTTGTTTCAATGATAGGGCTATGTATCATTTATCAAAATCCAACTCACAATACATTTTAAATCAGATTTTCCACCTGCATATTTTAGTGCTACTAAAAGCAAACATTTGGCATAACTGAGACTGAACAGTTTTCAGACTCTGATGCCTGCTTTCCCAGTCATGGTGAAAGCTTTAAAAGTTCATGTAAAAGCCTGACATATCATGGTAGTATTTGTGAAATTTTAAGACTTTTTTCCTTACTGAGCACCTGGCAGCAACTTAAGCTTTAGATGTCTCTTTCAAATGTACTGGACATATGTCTGACAACTTTCAAGCATTTAAAAAATGATAACAGGAGTTTTCAATGAAATAGTGATAAGCAAACAGGAGCAGAAAGTCCTAAATGCGTTTCAAAAATCTATGAAATCTTACTGCATCTAGGATACAACACAGGCAAGGAGTTAAAACAAGAAATTACTTGCAAAAAGAATGACTGTAGTTAATGAGTTGTCTTCATGAACTCAGCAGAATAGTTATCTTCCCAGCTCTCAGTTGTTTCAAATCTAGCATCCAGAGAACTATCACTTCGCTGTTTTCACCTTGCCATAACAAATAAGCGTAGATTTAAAAAGTACAAACTTTTTTCCAGAATAACATCAAAACAAAAAATGTGGTAAAAATTGCAAGGGTTTGAGGAAATACTAAGTTATGAAAAGGTGTTTGAGTTTGATTTCTCTTTTTTAGGCTAACCAAGAAGTTTATTTTGACCTGACTTACCTCTCACAAAGCAAACCCCTCTCTGTGAGTTGGTTTGTTCAGATAACTTTCAAAGTATGCAGAGAGACCAAGAAGAAAGTACACTGGAGTACAAAATGGTTATTTAATCTGGGAGATGCAATAAGAAGCTGCTGTCGGCAAAGGTAGCAGTCTGAGGGTTTATGTGATCACGTGTGAAAGAATCAGCCTCCGCTGGTCCTTAGAATGGATTAATCGTCGATGTTTTTGAATTCCTGTTTTTTAGTTCTCCACTTTTCTTCCTTATGAGTTTCACACTCTTCCTTGTGAACATTTTTCTTGCACAACTAAATATTATGTTCTCAGTAGCTGCACTTTTCTGTTAAGCTTTAGTGCTTTTATCTTGCATTCCTTTAGATCACATATCTTGTACCTTAACAACAGTTTTCTTAGCAGAAGTGAGCCAAGGTCACATACCTGTGCTGAATGAAACTGGGCCTCCAGTTTTGTGCAGCTGAATCCGTGGGTTGAGTGTTGCAGGAGTGCTTCATTTCTCAAAGAAGAATGGAAAATGTTTTTACTTAAATATCTCTGGAGCAGGCTTTTCACTGAACTCGGCATATAAGTTGCAGTAGTAGTCTGGACTCCCCTCTTCTCCAGCAAAGATAATACTTTGTCCAAAATATTTCAGCCACTCCCGTGCTGTTTCAAGTAATATACAAGTATGGGAAAAATAATATTGTTTACAGGTATCTCATAATTATTTTTTTTTATTATTTATTTACTTATTTTTAAAATAGATGAAAGAATGTTGAAACAGAAGTCAGGTTTTCAGGAAAAAACATGTAATATTTCCAAATCAGTCACAACACTTTCTAGTCTGTGTGGTAATGGTTTTGCTCTGAGCAGCAGATTGATACAACATTGTGAAAACCTCCGTTTGGTGCAAGATCATGGTAGACATCCGTATGTTGAAGCTTTGTCAAACAGATCTCCTTCAACTTGCTCCTTCAGATTAATTTCAGAAGGGCTGATAAAATACTATATAAAGCTTCCAGTTGCTCATAGCCCACAAAAATTTTGAAGGTACTTGGGCTGCATGCATGAAAACACAGCTATATCTGAATTAGAACACTTGTATCTAAAGGTATTCAGCTAAGCCAGTTGGAAAAAGTATTTAGCGTCAGGACTTATGATCCTTGTAGCCATCTGATGTTAGCAGAGAAGTTGTAACTGGTTGTCTTACATAGAAGTATCTTTGTGAAAGATGGAGAATCACTGCTGTTTTTATTATACTCTGGATTTTTAATTACCTGTTGTGTTTTGAATGAACTGAGGTGAATTGTCTGCTCTGCAGATCTGACCAATTAATTACAGGGATATCGCTTTTTCTAAGATTAAAAACTGGTTCCAGACTTTTATCTTCTGCATCTTTGTCCTTCGGTGTATCTACGTCTTCAATTTGCATATAGATAGACACACATGGAGCAAGATCAGCAGGGATCAAGATGGAGCTTCCATTTTGATATAAGTATTTAATCTGTAAATAGATAGAGAAATCCATCAGTTGAAGTCTGTCTGCTTTACTGGAACTGATATTTTCCTTCACCTTAACCGCCCCCCCCCCACCACCCACCACTGTTAGGTCCTTCCCATGTGAAAGCTGTTAAATCCAAATTCTTTAGCAGATATTTGGCTTAACTTTATGCTAAAAGGCAAGATGTGGTTTTGTATTTATTTATTTTATTGCTTCATGGTTTTGAACAGAGTTTATTTAATGTAATGGCCTCACCATCACTAAGTGGCAGAATGTACTTCCTTTGAAACTTGACTTTGTGGAATCTTTGAGGAAAAGTCACACACTTCTAGTCTAGAGAGATTTCTAACTAACTAGATTTGTCTGAGCCTCGTTTTAATCTGCATGTCTTGGGCTTCATGAACGTGTGTTTTTGATAGTTGCTTTGTTAGTCCTCTGACACTGAGTGACAGAGCTTTTCAGTGCTTGACAACCAAATCCATTGGCATACGACAGTCCTCATACACAGTGAGGTGTTTTCTTTCTGGCTGGTGACAGTAAGAGCTTCCAAGTTGACAGAGGGGAGCTAAGACATCTTTACAAGTGAGAAGAAAGCTGAGAGGATGAGGAGGTTCTCTGTCAAAATAAAAGCATTCATTTAGTTCATCCTTCCTGCATAATGAAATAAACAGGGAATCTGGTAGCTACGTATTACAACATAATTTTATTTGTATTTCTTCTAGAAAATTTTATCACTTAGCTTACTGTCAGGGTCCTCATGTCTTGAAAAATTGTGCACTAAATAGTTTTTCTTTCAGTAAGATGATGCATGGTTTGATGTAGAAAGAATATATTTGCATGTAGGGAGTATTGCAGTACCTTCTAAGAACCGATCTGTTTGTTATTATTTTCCAAAGATGTAATTAGAATAGATTACATGTGTATTTAAGGGCTTTTTGTATACATTCCATTTGTTTAAAAGTTAAAATAAAGAAGAGTTTGTGAGCTGTGCATGTTTTACAATATCTCAAATGATTTTTTGCTTTCATTTTATGCTCTGGACACTTTCCCGCTATCAAATAATGGGTTGATTAGTCAAAATTTCTGTAATAAATTAAAGACATTCTAAGGGGTCGGGTAGGCAGTAGGCAAAAAGATGCCTACACTAATGCAGTGCTTGCTATATCCATGTGGGTGATAATACTAACTAGTAATATTAACTTCTTGTCTCTGGGGAAAGAGGAGGAAACCAAAACAACTAAACAACAAAAACTGAACAAACTGCTTGCTGAGCTTATTCATTTGGCAGTTAATTGCCCATGAGGACTAACTGTTCAAAGAATCACAGATGAGTGGTTTCTGTGATCCAAGGGAGGTATGTTGTTATGGATGAATGTGGTTGGCTACTGGATATTTGTTCTGTTCCTGGATGTTTTGCATGGTTATTCACGAGAATGTCTCTACTGATTTGTCTTTGCAACTGGATTCCATTGCATCAGTATTTCATTTGTAGTTGTCCCTCCCTTTCTTGGTTATCTCTTCCTGCCCAAATGCAAGAATTGAGACGTGTTTGGGAGACTCACAGCAGCTTCAGTTACTGCTGGCCTCTAAGACCCAAGAAGACTTCTCAAATACTGTCTGTATGTGCTGGTACACTCAAAGATACTCTTGGAAATGTGCCTTTCACCAAGTGGTTGTGATACAGATATCCTTAGCATTACTCCGAATACATGATAGAGATCTCCTCTGTTCCAGTGCTGGCTAATGAAGTACAGTTTAGAGAGGACAGGGAGAAGTTACAAGGACATTCCCCCCACAGTAGTCGGTGAATCGCATTATATATCCTTTCAGTTCTAATGAAGACATTTCAGAAGAAAGCCTGTATGCTTTTAGCCTGTGTAATACAGCACTCTTAACGTATGCAGATATTGCAAATTAATGCTTTTCTGAAATTAGTTCTGTAATAAATCTATTTGTGTGCTTAAAATAAGGCCTGATAACATTGACTTTTTCCTATCTAACTTGGATGTTATTATTGCTCACAGGCACCTGGTCTTTAAAAATTTTCATTGTTACGAACCTTCATGGTATTTTGCAGCTCTGAATTTCATCCTGCAGCTCTTTAGGCAGCTGCATCAAGTATGCAGAGAGATTTTTTTGAGTCAGGCTTTTCTTTTGCATCATTTTCTTAAACTATTTTTGCCTGAGTTAATCCTAGTCCATTCCAAGAAAATAATAGGTGATTTGAAAATTGAAATTTGGGAGATATAATTTAGTATATGCTCAGTTCTTTACTATTTTGAAACACCTGAATTTTTTTAATTGCATGTGGACTCCAAGTGAATGTATCCTGCTATGTGTCTGTTATCCAACACTGACATCTAATATAATATATATATATATTTTTTTCTTTTTTTTCACAGTTGTGTCCATTTTGGTGTATTTCTCAACCCACGGCTCCCACTTTTCCTTTCATTTCCCATTTTATTTCAAGTTTAGTTAAGTATCACAGACTGGTCTGCCAGTTGCAGTTATTTTCAATAACAAAATAGTTATTCTTGAAATTCATGGAGAGATTAATTGCTAAATGATAACACAGCATGGCCAAGCATTTTAAACAAATAAATTAGATTGCAGAGAATCTAAACCAACTTGTACGCATTTAAAAGGCAAGAATAACACATTTTAGAGACTGTCACGGTGATAGCTTCATAAAATGTACAATCTTCCTCTGTTGCTTTAAAAAAAAAAAAAATTGTCTTTATATGCTGTCAACACACAAGTTTAAAGCAGGCTTAACTTTTTGTTGCTCTCAATTATGTAATTAAGTCTTCAAAGTGAATAATTCTAAATAATTTTTTGTTATTTAATCTCATGTATCATTTCTGTCTGTTCCCAAGACATCTTCACTTGAATTGAACATTTTATAAGACTGAATGGAAATCCCGTAGAATGATGTCATCTTTTCAAGTAATGTGCCTAGTTGTTCTGAAAACAAGAAGTTCGTTCGCGAGTGGTTTTTGCAAGTGCTGTTGTTCAAGTTGATTATTAATGTTTTTAGGATTACTTGGGCTATATAGAAGCATATGGGATTTTGTAGAAAACATGATTTCATCTGTGCCACTTGAAACAAATAGGTTGCTGCTTCTCTCTCTTCTTTTGTTTTCACTGACCATGTAACACTGACATGAAGACTTTGAGCCTCGAAATGTCCAACACATTCTGTCTTTGACCATGCAGTTTAATTTTATTTGCCTTTTAGGAAAGAAGTGGCCGGAAAGCATCTTGCATTATGCATTATATCAATTATCTTGGTGGAAAAAACACACAGAATACATTTCATTAAAGGTCATAACCCAGCAAATCATAAAAAATCCTGTTCTTAAGTAATTGTTGCTACTAATTAGCTCGCCTTTTTGCCAATATTAGAATAAATTCAATTCGTGTCTTACTAATATTGGTTATTTTCTGTGATATAACTAATTTTAAAAATAGTTGAATCCAGAAGGCATAAAATACTGATGTTTCCAGTCGCTTAATAGTTTTTGAATATTAAAGGATATATGAATAGAAGTCTTTTTTCAATAGTGTTAAATACAGTATGCTGAGGTTGATTGTATTTTACTTTCAATGGAAATAGTATTTAACCTCACTTAACAACATTCTCAGCTAGGCAATAAGTAGTGGTAATGTGACCTTTTTTTGAAATAGTAAAAGTATTTTAAAAATGAGAAATGAGAAGCTTCCTTTGTGGGAATGGAGTAGTGGGAACGTGAGTAGAGGCAGTGGGACTGAATTAATAGTTATGTAGAAAGTTCTGTCATATCTGTTAAGTTGTAGAGCACCATTTTCAAATTAATGTCTATCTTTTAAAGTGCACTACTTTAAATCCTGTAGTACACTCTTGATCTCTTTTATTTTCTAAGGACTGTTTAAGCTGTAAGCTCTATGAATCAGCTAGGCAACTTGTATAACAGAAATAAAGTAACTACCTAAATCACTACATAATAAAGTCAAGTCCAGTGTAGCCTGAGGTACAATGATAACGTATTATCAGGTGCAGTTCCCAGATAGGGAAAAACATCTTTACCCTAATGAAACATATAGTCATAAATAATCCCTTCCGATATCTGTCTGGCAGTAAATACTTCACATCAATTTCTCCTTGTGCACTTTTTAGTTTTCATTGTTGTGGCTGCAGATTCACATGGATTTATTTAGCATTTTTGGGGTTTGGGCCTAATCTATAAGTTCAGTAAGATCAGTAGAAACTCTCTCATATATTGAAGCCTCTGTGTAGTTAGATGATGACATGAGAAGAGACAAAGTCTGTCAGAATTTGTGAATTAAAGAGGCCAAAAGAAATAATCTTTCCTGAAATAATATCTCACAGAAAATGCTTATAATAGAAATGATATTAAAGTGTAGATTTGCTTCTGCAGTCCATATTTACTGTCCAGATGTGCTCCTTAGCAGTATTGGTACTCTGTGCAATACACAAGGCCACAATTAATGATGCTTTGGAATATTTTAGTGTAGTCTTTTAAAAATTACTTTTTTAGTCAGCCCAACTGCAGTCTTACTGAAGCTGAAAGAAGTTTTATAAAAGATGTAAAGTCGCTTAGTTTGCCAGTGCTGAGTGCTTTTGTAAGATGATTGATAGTGCTTTAGCCTGGGTTTGAAAGTAATCCAGAATTTTTTCTTGAAATTTACTTTAGCACTTACCCTTACAATAACCTTCAGAGTTACCAGCCCATCTGTACTCAGTAATCTGAACTATCCTGAAAATCTACACTCTGCTTTTTTTCCATAGATAAAATTATTTTCAAATCTGTGTTTGAATGTGATCTGTGTATGTGTGCATAGGGTGTGGGTTTGATTTTTTTTGTTGTTGTTGTTTTTGAGATTTGACCTGTGCTTATGTGACACTTCATATTGTTGTCTTGAAGCGGCTTGATTCATTGTTCTCAGGTAAGCTGCAGGTGAGGTGTAATCATCTTGTAAAATAGTTTCAAACTCTCAGGTCTTTGGAGATAAAGACCAGTCTCCTAAAATGCTGAAGTTGTTTGATGGAGTCTCATGGGGAAAAAAAATCACATGTAATTGTATCAGTTGTTTTACTCAGAGGTAGAACAGATAAATGATATCTGCTAAATAAAGACTCTCATAAGGTGGTTTTTTTTTTCTTTTTGTTTTCCCTATGAAGTGAATTAAGGGTTAATTTAGGCTAGGACTAAAATAACTTGAAATAAGGAGAGGTGGAACCCAAGACCTCCTCAGTAGCATACTCTAGGTCAAAATCAGGATTGTTTTATTTTATTTTATTTTAAGAAAAACATTATTACAAATGAAGGAGGAGAAAAGCGGAGTCTTGCTCTATATGAACAGTTAGTGCTAATGGTAGAATATTAGTAGCAGCATACTGCCAGACACTCCACATCTAAGACAATGCATGGACCATTTAGCTTTGCAGATTTCTGTGTTCAAAGCACGTGAAAAGCTGTGTTAGATACTGATAGGTTTCAGAATTTGAAGCCTGAAGGGAATTGAAAATGATAATATAAAATTTGTTAGGCATGATAAGTATTACAGAGGGCTGTGAAACTGGGAATTTTCTGACCTGGAGTGAATGACCTTCAGAGAAGGCAAATGCTAGCTTTAGAACAGCAGCAAAATATGACTTGAATCAAAAGATAAAAAGCATTAATGTTTTACAGAAGTATTTGAATGATTACTGAAATGATGATAACTCAGTGAGTTGCCGGCTCTTAATCTAGTTTATGTTATGTATTGAAGGTTTTATGAGTTCTCCCAATATGTTACTTGTTATCACCATTTATCCTTAGATTCACATCCTGTGTTGGCTACAGAAAATCAGGCAATTAGTAGTGATAGGTGGGTAGATGTCTTGGGGATTGAGACACTCAGATACCTATTTGTTAATCATGCAAATAAATATGGAAAGGCAGATGCCAGGATCTGTTGTTACCTAGATACCAGGGACTGTGACTCAGAAGCTTTTGATCTTTTATCACTATATAAAAGTTTTTCCTCTGGGTCTGAAAATAACTACTTTTCACTTTTAATACTTTATTGGATGTTTTTTTTCTGATAAGAATTTTCTGTTAAGAATCACAATAGCAGTAACTTGTATTATTTATGCACGTATATGAGCACCTGAATAATAATTTTAAAGCTGATTGAGTTTCCCAGTTCTTATATTATTTTTTTTAATCCTTGCTCAAAATGGGATTTTTGTCAAACAAAAATAAACTTAAGTAAAATCTGTATGTGGATTTGTGTAATATCACATTAAGATTAGTTCTGCCCATGAAAATAACACTGTAAACTGTCTAGCAAGAAGCTGTGATTATTGCATATGAAGGACAAGGGAAAAAGTTTACAAGGTAAATTTCAGTGCTGCAGGCATATCTTGTATTCTAAGTTTATTCTCACTGTCTGTAAAGAATACAGGAATTAGAGATGAAGTAGTGCAAAAAAGAGCTAAAATGGCATAAATCTGTTCAAAGATAAATAATGAAATTAATATAGTCTACGCACCTTCAATTAGGTTGCCTTCTATAAGTGGCATATAATTTTTGTCTTAAATATTTAAGTCCCCTCCTCTTGCAAGGATCAGCATCTTGTTTCCTTGTTAGTACTGATTTCTCAAATAGCTATTTCAGGGTTCTAAAAATATTTTTGCGTAGAATTAAAGGGGAAATTGCAGCTAGATGCAGGAATTCAGCATGGAGAAGACTGTCAAGACTGTCAAAGTAAGCTTTCTGAAACAAAGTTGCATGATAGAAAATATCAGAAAAATAATTATGAAATAAGCTGTAGAGCTGGTGATTTCTAGTATTTTAGGAATTCTGCTTAGGGCTACCAGTTAACAGTGATTTCCACTGGAAATGTGAGAAATGTCTTCCCAATACAGAAAAGAAGGTGATGAGAGCAGAAAGAGAGAAAAGCTCTTGAACCCAAAAGAATATTACAGTTAGGAGGTGTGACACTTGTATGCAGAGTGATGTTTTATTTATTTTTTTAATGTTATTAATTTATTAGGGGTTTGTGTTCTTGGAATCCCATAAGTGTTTTTGCTCTCTTAAAGTTTGTTCAGTACATGTGTTGAAGGTATGTGTATATATACCTGTAATAAAGCTCATGTTTAATGACATAGTTCCACTTGGATTATAAAATGCAAGAGTATGTGTTTGTAGTAGGACTATGGGGATTACATTGTTCTGGTACTATAGACTGTCACCTCAGTAGCGATACGGTATAATCTCTTTCCTTGAAAGAGTACGCAAAGGAGAAATACTGCAGATGACTGCCTTCTGACTTTAGAATGGGTGATTATTATTTAAATTCCCGAAGTAATGCTGGGAAATTTCATTCCATATGGTGTATATGTGGCAGAACTTACTTTGTCTTTATGAAGAACAGCTATTGTGTGTTTCTAAAGTTTGTTTGTTTTTTGTTTTACGTCTCTGTGCAAATTATCTCATTACACAGTCCTCTGAAGAGATTTGGGGAAAAAAAAAAATGAGAAAATGACCTCCGCTATTGGTTTCAGTATAATAACATTAGGAATTTGGAGCTTATTATATCGAGACATTTAAGGATGGAAACAAAGAACAAGAGTTATTACTACTATTTACTGATGATCTGTCTGCCATTTCTCACCCAGAAAAGGCTCCAGATACAGCTGTAAAACTGCTAATGAAGTCATAACTGTCCAAAAACCTGAGCAATTTTATGTCAAGGAATTGTGAATGGAGGAATCTGTGCAGAGGAAGAGAGGTCTGTTTTATTTCAACTGGAAGCTATTACATTCATGTGGAATGTTAGAAGTAATTGGTTTTTAAAAGATGGAAGGGGAGTGAGAGTACAAAGTTGTACTGACGTTTTTGTTCTCATTTGCATCTGCCATCCGTATGGGTAGGTCAGTGCCTGCTAATTTTATTCCTTAGATGAGTAATTCCAGACAGTTAAACTTCTGGATTGAGATCAAGACAATCCTTTCCGCTTTCTTTCTTTTATTTTTTTTCAATATACAGTATAATAAAAGTTGACAGATATGTCTTATTCTTATTTTCCCGTTATTTCTAAGGCTTGGTAACTTAATACTGGAGCACTTAGAGCTAAAAGGGGTAGCTAATAAAATAATTCTGTCACATATTGTGGGGGTTTTTTTGCTTTTGTGTGTGTGTATATATACACACATCAGATATATAAAAGGGAAGTCATATATCAAGTCCCACTGTTCATTTAAATTCTTTTCAGTTTTTAATGTTATTTTGAAAGAGCTGAGAGAAGACTTTACGTTTAGCTCTACTTAAGATGCCACATATATGCTGAATGACAAATAGAAGTTAGTGTGCTATAAAGAGAAACAAGTTAGCTAAACAAATTTAAGTCCTTACAGAAGCAGAAAAAAAGAAAAATCAACCTTGTCATGAAAAGTTATATTTTAGGGTCTACTACTGCTTAGTAGTAGTGTGAATACTTCTCCTCTCTTAAATCACCAGGTGGATGTCTAATTTCTGTAACTGCTTTTGTAATTAATTTTTAGAAAACTTAGCCCTTTATGTATAGATACAATAAAAGATCTCTGGCTAGCTCAGGAGGCAAAATCACCTATTTTGTAATTATTCCATTTTCATTTTTTATAAACTTAACCCTTGTTTCATACAAGATGTAGGTTTAGTAGCTACTGTTATCTTTAGGGCGTATGTCAAAGAAATGTTATTTAGCCATAAAAATAAGTCTGTGAACCTTACAACTCCTTGGTTTCTTGGCTTAGAAAACAGCAATGATTATTTCTATCAAGAAAAAAAATCCTTCGCTCTGTATGTATTCTTTAGAGGACAGTGTTTTACAATTCTAGCATCTTATAGGTAAATATTTTTTTTTCCTGCTGTATGTTAAATATGTAGAATTGAAAATAAGTTCTAAAGGTGCAGTATTTTTTTGGTCGGAAGCCGTGGAAAGGTGGTAGTATAAGTCCATGCTGTCTTATGTTTGTGGTTACAGAACTTACCAGTCTGTGGTGTCTTTTTTTTTTTTTTTTTTTTTTTTTTTTTTTTTTTTTTTTCTTCTTTTTTTTTCTGCTCATTCATTTTTTAAAAAACTTATCTGTTGTGTTATGTCCTCCTGGTATTAGTTTGAGCTTTTAGTTACTGTCAGGTTTAATTGTCCCCATCTTCAAAAAAAAAGGTGATTTTTTTAAACTCTGGTCCTTCCTTTTCCTTGACCAAAAGATATGATTATTTCAAGAAGATTTATTTATATGCTAGCATTAAACAGGAAAGCATGACTAAATTACATTGTCTGTTATCAGTTTAGCTGAAGCTGTCAAGTTGAACAATGCTTTTCTTTTCTGAGCTACCTTGTACCTTGCTTTGACAACCTGTGTGTCTGAAACATTTACACCCACTCAGTGACCCAATTAGGGTTTGAGTGTCACGGTGGAGTGATACACAATTGCACATCATAATGGTCCTTCCCATATTTTATAGACTTATCTACTTATATAATGGCTCTATTAATGTTCTTTGCACTGCCGTGTCCATATGTGACCCTAGGAGACCATTGACAGTAAGTGTTAAACCACAGGCAATAGGAATTGTCTCCATCAACATGAAAGCTATTTCTGTATTGCTGGTGAACAGGGATTTTTTTTTTCTGTTAATAATGGCATTTTATATCAGTGTTACGTCCTCCACAGGACAAAAGAAAAGGGTAGTGTAAAAAGGAAATAATTACAGCATAATTAAACTGATTTATGTGTTAGGAAGAAACTAGGTGTGAAATGTAAGAATAGCTTAAAAAATAACACAGTGAAGTTAACTAGACCATCTTTTGAAATATTTGTCTCTGAGAGCTGCAGCAAGTAAGTACTTTTGGAGCAAAGTACGGTTTGCAAATTATGACCAAATTACCTATGCTTACCCAAAGATTCCAATCATAAGTATAGTGAACTTTATATATCTTTACTTCAGTATATGCTATTTGGTAATTCAGATTAACTAGGAGAAAACACAGAGATTTTTTTGTTTTCTTCTTTCATGGGAGGCAAGAAGAGTTTCCCATTCACACTCTTAAGATGGTCAAGCATAGATTCCTTTTTTAACATCTTGAAAAGGGAAATTTTATGGAGAAGTTGTCAAGATGGGTTGGACTTTTAAACCAGATTTGTTGTGAGTCTTTTATGTTAAATTTCAGAGAATGCAAAATATTTTCTTGGAAGTTGATGTTTGTGCATTTTAGTTCATATCACAACATTTATATTTGAAGACAGTAAGCACATGATTCCTCAACTGCGGGGGGGAAATGCAGAATACTCAATCTCCAGTGTAGATTTGTGAATTGGGATGATTAGTACTCTGTTTTGTCAGTATGCTGCAGTGAGGTCTACAAGCTTCTTTACAAACTCTTTCCCTTACTCTGCTATTCTCAGCACTGTGTAAGGGAATCTTGAAATTTTTATTGAGGTGTCAGGGCAAGTGGAGTGACAGCTGATTATTTTTTTTTTTAACATTTTTTTTTTTTTTATGCCCATGAGATTAGCAGTTGATTGTATGAAAGCCATTAATTATATAGTGCAATACATTGTGTATATTTTTAAAACCCACTTAGTACCTGGACTGCATATAAGTTTTTCATGTCGTTATTTCGTACTTTGACTCTGGACATAGCAATTTAATACCAGTGTACTTTGCAAATTGCTGGTGAATATTCTTAAAGTAAACTGAAGTGGCTGTGGAAGGATACCTCTTTTATGTTTACCTTTCTGTATCTTTCTTTCACTCTTCGCAGCTCTCTGCAGATGATTAGCTTTCCTTTTTTTTTCTTTGAGGTGTATTAAATCAGCGCACTTCCGACTAATGAATGGAGAAAGTTGGAGTCCATGATGACTGCAGCATGAGAGTGCTAAGTTCCTGCTCACTGATTAAGTGTTGAGCAATACATCTTGTTCTCTGAGGCGACCAGAAAAGTGTTTGTTTTTACATACTGTCAAGCCCAGTTACTTGAGCAAGTGCTGGGCAGAAAGTGTAGCTGCCAATGTAAGAGTCTGTAAGATGACTTTTTAGATATCAAAAGCATAAAACATACTATTAGCTTCCTAATCTGTGAGATGTGCAATGACTTAAAAGTTCTATTTTCTGATCCTGGTCTAATACAACACCTAGGGAACGTCTTAGCTACTGTTACAGAGAAGAAACCAAACATTCTTAAATATATTTAAACTTTTAAGACTTCTGCCTCTTTGGCTGGCAGCCTTTCTTCAGGAAGTGTGTAGCTCCTCGCTGAGCTTAGCTTGTAGGAGCGTGTCCTGTTTAAGTTCAAAGGACAAAGTTAAGGACAAAGCTAACAACATTCAGAGTGTGAGGAGGCTGTGTGTGTATAAAGGGGTGTTTGTGGGTCTTGTTAAATTTTTTTTAAAAAAGGTGTTGCTCAGAATTTGAACCAGTATTACTTTCTCTGTTTATTTCTTGTGAAATCGTGGACAGGATTTATATGTGGATAATAGCTTCAGGCTTTCAGCCAGACTTGACTTGCAATGCTTAACAGAAGGTACCAGATGTTTAGAAGGAAGTCTTCTATGTTTTCTCACCTAGCAGATGCAGTGGCTTTTTTATAAATGAATTAGTGTTTATCTTAGGTGAATGGAGTGCAGACTCAAAATTATTTGGCTTTGTTTAGTACTGCCTATGTGACTAATCCTAACTTTGATAATAGAGGTCTTGCAAATGACTCAAAAACAGACTTGCAGTTTTATTTATGTGAAAAATTTAGTTAACATTTTAGAGACAATGCGTTTTCCTTGGGTTTTGTTATTGTCTTCTTTCTTCCAAAGTGAAGAATAGTGAAGGGATGTTTCTCTTTCACAAGGTAGCCTTCAACAGATTATCTAAATGCTTCCGTAAAAAAAATAGGAGATCATTATTTTTCTGAAGGTGGGTTTTTTCTGTTTGTGTGTGGTAGCGGGCAAGAAATGATGTAGTATTTTGAAATGCAGGAGAAAAAGAATGTCTCTGAAAAATGTGGAGAAATCCAAGATAATGTAAAATTATTCACAGTTCTATATTAAAGCATATAATTAAATATTTAAAAAGCAGTGTTGTTAGAGTATGACAGAGCAAGTAGTGAAGACATTGGGACTTAAATGGTCACATGACCTATTGTGCAAAATGCAACTTCTAAAGAATTGTATCTTATTTATCACTAATGTATATTAATTGCTATGTAACTGTATAATTTTGTATATTTTTTCATTCAGATTAGGGTGTGAAAATACGTGTATCTTTAATGTAAATGTTTTTGTTTGAGGAGAACAGTGTAACTTTGTGGGCAATTTTTATGCTGTGGAGTAGTGAGGAGAACAAAAAAAAAAAACCTAAAAAAACCCACACCACCAAACAAAACTTTGTGTGCTATTCAGGAAGCATTTCACAAGAACTTTGCCTTGAAAACATTGATGTCAAGTTTCAATCTCATGCAAATGAAAGAATGAATTTATAAACCCATTGGGAATCATGATTTTTAATAGAAATGTCCAAAAATAATTTTTTAAAAGCCAATATAATTATCTCTTACGTAGCCCCAATAAAGATTATGTGATCCCAGGGGAGTTAACCTGTTGTAACGGGTAGGCCTTTCCCCATCACTGCTTGCTTCCCTTATCTGAAGGATGCTCAGCATCCTTCAGTTCCAGGGCTGAAAGATGACATGCCATCATTGTCATTGTGTTACATCATCATATATTTAAAAAACAGGACACTTGTGATATCTATTTAGTTTTATGTAATTAACTCATTGTTTATTATATATACCCCTTGTTATCTTAAAGGATTTTTTTTTTTTTTTCGTTCGTTTCTGCTGTTCTATACCATGGTTTCTTTGGAGTTTGTGTGCGGTTCTAAGGCAGCCCTGTAAGATCCTTAAAAAGCTCGCTCGAAGCTCCCGTCACACATTTAAATTATGCTAAGATATTTCTGTTGAAGTACACAACCATAATGATTTTGTGAAGCTCATCTCATTAACAAAAAGTGAAAGTCACTGCATTTTTAGTATCTTAAACAGGGCTTAAATAGTCCCTTAATTGATATATATGTCTGGTAGTAGTGCCATGTAGAAATGTACCTGCAGAAAAGTGCTAAGCTTCATTTAGTTACTAATTGTGCAACATTTATGTCAAAATGCTCTTCATTTTTCAGCCTTTTATTTTTTTGGCATACGTAGGCCTTTTTGATTTGACATCTGATTTCTTGCTGGTTGTTCTGTGTAGTGTGTGTGTACGTCAGTATGGGATGACTATGTTGAGTTAGCCCTCCTGTTAACTTAAGCCCTGTGAACTACTCTTCTGCACTATGTCATATCTTGCAGTCTTTTCTAATGTTTATTTGGAGAGCAGAGTGTTTATAGAAATCTGTGACTAATGTTTCCAGTTTCTAGAAGTCTGTAATCTTCAGTTTTAATGCTTTCCTTCTAGACTTGTATTTATTGCCTGGAAAGAGAGTGGTATGCAGGAGTGGATAAGAGTGGGCCTGCAAATACTACTTGTCTGTAGTGTTCAATTTAGATAGTGTTACCTACACTAGTCACTGATCTAAAAAGTACAGGTGGTCCAGTATATGTTCAAAATTATCCTATAAGTGTAGAAGTATCATACAGTGGTATTACGTAATAAGCATCCTAGCTGTGTGACTTTTTGTGCATAATTAAGATGGGGCAAAAAGTTTTGTAATTAATGAAGTACACTACATAGAAAGTGTAGTGATCTTGTACTCTTTGCAAGGGTGCTTTGCCCGAGTAAAGAATCTGGTCCAAGTAGGATGCACTGGGAAATGGCTGGAGACATTAACAATTTCATATTATTTAGTATGAGCTGACAAATACTCTATAATTACTGACAGGTGGTCTAGAATTGGACACAGAAATTGCCTACATAATTGTAGATTGATGATATTTTATAGGCATCCATTTTGATTTTAACATCAATTCACTAGTCATCACATAATTATATAAAAACAGACTTGATAACTTACCTGTTATTTACTGAGGATCCATTACAGTTCATCAGACAAAATATCACTTCTGTTTTTTAAACTGTGTATTATAATAAAAGGATTTTCAAAATAAGGGGGTTTTACACAATATAATGTAAAGATTTCTTTGGAATCACTGTAAATACATACTCTTGGTTAGGAAATTCTGAGATGCATATTGTTAGCTGCAATGAGTTGTCCCTATGTAACAAAAAGGCAGTATCCTCAGGCTTAGAGAGAACGTTCAGTTAATGCAAGATTTGCCTTGATTTTTATCAATAGTCTAAAATCGCAGCCAAATCACAATCCTGCATGTGCAAAAATTCACTGAATGCAGTGGAATGGATCATCCCGGAAGTTGAGTACAACCAGTAATGTCCAACGAAAGACCACGACATACAATCTCAGAATGTCTTCAAGGCTGACTCTCAAATCTCAGCCTGGGAGCTGTATAGGTACGTTCTGGGGTGGTTGGAGATGACGTATATGCTCTTCAGCAGTTGGGGAAACCTCCCTTTCTGCTTTGACTGTAGGGACAATTGTGCTTTAAATAGCTTGATGATATTTATTTTCTCCTTCTTGCTAGATACACTGAATATTACTTAGGGTACCTGAGTAGATATCTTTGTAGGTATCTTAAAGATCTTTGTAGATATCTTAGTTATTCTTAAACTTTGCATTTTCAAAACAATTACATTTTTAACAGAGGAATGTTTCTCTTGATGACATACTGTAAGTGCATTATCTGTTGATATGGATGATGGCTTGCAAAATTCCTTCAGTAAAAAGCCATATTTTTTTTTTTTTTAGTGTCACCAATAATGCAGAAGTGAATTATACTGTAGGGGACAGAAGTAACTGACATACTAGTTTGTATTTTCCAGATGCCTTAAGGGAGTTAATAGTTGGCATTCTAATTTTTGCAAGCCAGAATTTGCACTGAAAGTTTAAGTGTTTCTTAAATACATTTAATATTCATCATTAGAGTCACTTTTTTTTCAACTATGTGAGTACATAATCTTACTTTAGCCCTTATCACAATGGAATAAATTATGGCTGTAGTGTATTCTACAGTTCCAAGTCCAGAATGAGGTTAAGGTCTCCTGCCCCCTCTTTTCACTCAGGACTTTGGATCTTACTTGAATGACTGTCTTAGAATTTGGGCTTTGTAAGCCTGCTGGCATGGAAGGTTTCTAAGTACCTACTTCGGACAAAAAATATATTTTTCTAGCTTGAGTTTCAAGGACCTAATTTCAGTCATACTTGTACTAACTTTAGCTTGATGCATTTTATTATCAGTGAAAGTTAGGTAGGAAGTGTTTCCTACTTGTAAAAATACGTGTAGAAACTTTCCAGATGTAGTATATTAAAAAAACCCCAAAACAACCCAAACTGAGTTTTGTGAGCAAGTGATTCTGCAGTGACCAAACTATGTAGAATCTGTCCTTTGAGATTTGGTCTTCTAAAAGTTTGCTGCATCCTTGGAAATGTTAATAGAGAATGCATAATTAATTTCCCAGCACTGCAGAAATCTTAGTTTATTGCCTTACAGAAGCACTTTATATTTTCTCAAATATATGCTTTATCACTGACATAAGTGGCATTGTGCAAATACTGGTTTCTTTTGTTGGTTATTTACTTTGGTGGTACATTGCAACTAAAGCCATCTTGACTGTTTTACGAGTGCGCAGGGACAGACAGTCGTACGCAGTGTCATTGATGCAGCACACTAACCCTAGTAGCCCCTGGATGGGATGGCCTGGAGCCTTTGTGCCCCGCCACAACAGTGAGGGACCTTGTGCCCCAGGCAGTTTTGGCCTCTCCTAGTACTGTGCTGTCTGCTGACATCCTGAGATTGAACCATAGTGCTTTTATCTGCTTTCTTTTGGAAATGGGGACAGACAGGTATCGGAAAAGAATCCTGCAGAGGTTTGTATGACAGGAACAGTGCTGTGCAAGTGCCCCTGTGCTGAGGCAAATAATCCTTATGCTGCGGTAGTCCAAGCCAAGGGTAGAGTATGTCTCACTTCAATCAGTAGCGTGTGGAATGATGAACATCAAAATGGATGTAAATTGAAAATTTTTCAATAGTTTGTAGTGAATCTAAGAATAAGTGACAAAAGATTGGTGTCAAAGTCATAGAACATTATATTGCTGGATGTGGCATCCTCCTTTTATATGTGGTAATTTTATTCGTTGAATGAATTGGAAAATACTGTATTTTAACTTTAATGAGTCAGTATGAAGTTGAAATAACTTGCCAACACATTCATGCATTTCAGTTGTTTTTTTTCACTGCATTTTACATGAGGGAAAATTGCAAATAGTAAATGTCAAGGATTCACTTGAGGCATTACAATTTCAGAGGCATGAAGCTAATACATATTTGTCTCATTACTGTCACCAGATTAAAGTTAGTCCATGGATGGCAAGAGCTCATAAGTCATAGGAGACATAGTTACAAATGACCTCTGGGAGGTCACAGATACCACAACTTCCTAAATTCATATTACAAACGTGTCATTAATAAGAAATGAGGGAGGTGATATTCATCGTCTTTCAGAAAGCTAGTTTTCACTGGAAAAAAAAAAAAAAAGTGAGACTTTTTTTATTTCTGAGTCTCAACTGATCACATCTTTGTAGATTATAGCGTATGGGAGCAAGAATGCAATGCAGTTCTTCTGGGTTAAGTCATCTGTGATCTTGCTATATTAATACAAGTAACCCATTGTACTCTATAATTTGCCTGTTGATATTTTGCTTGAGTATCTCTAGAGCACTGGGGGGCAATGAGTATTGTATGGGGGCTTATAAAATGTATTTATATGCAGAGGTTTTTATCCTCTTCCTGGTTGTTGCTCCCATTGAGATCTAAAACGTAGAACTCGCTATGGTAATTCACAGAGGGTGTGTCGTAGCAATGCAGTGTGTACGTGTTGCCACTGTGTCAGCTTCAAGTGTCGTGGCTTAGCCCCAGCCGGGAGCTGAGTACCACGTGGCCACTCACTCTCCCTCCCCAGGGGATGGGGCAGGCAAAATAAAACAAAAAGCTCATGGGTCAAGATAATAACAAGGAGAGATCATTCAACAGCAACTTTTAGTGGCAAAACAGGCTTGACTTTGGGAAAATTAGCTTAATTTATTAACAGTCAAACCAGAGTAAGATAATGAGAAACAAAACCAAGTATCAAAAAACCACTTTTCCCTATCTCTCCCTTCCTCCTGGCCTTAACTTTATTCTTGAATTCTGTACTTCCTCCCCACTGGCGGCACAAGGGGAATGGGGAATGGGGGTTGCAGTCAGTTCATCTCATGTTGTCTCTGCTGCTCCTACCTCTTTAGGATAGGACACCTCACACAATCTGGCTTCACTGGACCTAGGGGAAGCTTCTAGCAGCTTCTCACAAAAGCCATCCCTGTAGTTCCTTTGCCATGAAAACCAAATACATCAAGTAAGCACTGAGAGACTGAAAAGCCTTTTTAAGATGTAGTCCTGTGTCTGAAATCAACTGGATGTAACTGTAACTGAATTAACAGAGTCTTTCACATAGCTGTTACATGTTCTGTGTGTTTAGGATAGCCAATTAAGATGTAGAATAATATAAGCAAGCTATATTTGCTTAACCTATTCAGACAATGTGAGTTTTGGACTTTTTTTTTTTTTTTTTTTTTTTTTTTATTAGACTGGAGTAATGTGCTCTAGGTAACTTCTAAACATCCTCTTATGTAGATGGTCACCATGTAGTATGTACATCTGCACACTTCAGCTGGTTGCCTGCCTATTGGATGATGAGAGCTACAGTTGTAATATTAAATCATTTTTCTGACAACTGCATTGTCTTGCTGTAATTCTAGGTGCAATTTCTGGTGTCATCTTTGATTCACAAAGGCACACATGGTTTTATTCATAAAGCCATAAATGGGTATTTGATAGACTGTTTCTCTTCCTGTTTGTAAGAAAGATGTCACATGAGGGTATTGAGTTGTATCTTCAGTCACCTGGCATACAAAGGATTGCAAAAGTTGACATAAGTGATGTTTGATGGGAGCTTCTGTAATTAGTGTATTTACAAATACTATTTACTGGCAAAGTAACGGATATCAGCCAAGTCTTGTAGCTCATTAGTATAAAGTTGTTTTTTTCTATGTCAGACCACAGTGAATCTCAGCAGTCTGAGGAATCACAGAGGTTACTAAATGATAAGCTGTTGAGGACTGAAAAATACTTTGTGCGCTTTTTCAGCAGAACATTTTTTTTTTTTTCCTTTCTGATAATGTAGTCCAAAAGCATGTCTTCAGCGTGAGGTGTTTATATAAAAAAGAAGTAAAGTGATTAGAAACACTTAGGAGTGAAGTTGTTCTATAAAGCAGTTGTTAAAAACAAAGCCCTGGAGAAATTTCATTGCATACACGGAGATTCGCTCTGGAGATAGTACTGAAATACTTGACATAGCATTTCTGACTACTTACCAGGTTTCTAGAAAAGTGATGAAAAAAGAGAGCGTGGAGAAAAACTATCACTGAGAATTGTCAAGTGTAAAGTTAAGAAAAACTGGAGAAAACTAAGAATCTATGCTTTCCGAGTACTAACTGGATTCTGAAATTGTAGGATGTCAGGTAATGCAAATAGAGTAGTTTTTTTAAGGTAAAATGTCACTTTTAGGTTATTTTACATACATGATTATTGTACTTCTTGATAGCAGAAAGTTTATGGTGATTGTTCCTAGTTACTGGGAATGAAAGAAAACGTGCCCCTTTTCAAAAGGACAAGGAGGAGGATCTGGGAAGGTGCAAGCCACCCATGGGAGGGACAAGCTTTCCATTGTGAGATTACTTGCTCTTGTGCTGTTTATCTTGATTTCACTAAGACTTTTTGACAAGATATATTCTTATAGCCAAGGTGGTTGAATACCATTTGGATTGGTGACTGCAAAGTATGTGGAAGTAATTTCAATAATTAAGACTTTGAATACTTACAGAGGAAAGTATTTCCATTGCAAGAGTTTTTAGCTTCATTTCAATGTTTTTAAAGTAGAGCACTTTCTTCCTTACAGATGGTAAAGATGACCTTTAAAACATGCCTTATTGCTATGATAACATATTATATCTCTTTGTGCTTACATTGCAGTCTAGAGATTTTGTAGAATATATATTTCTTTCAGTCACTTCATTTCTGTGAATTGGTTTGCTTTTAGCTCAGAAGTATTGGTGATGGTTGGACTGGATGATCTTTTAGGCCTTTTCCAATCATGATAATTCTGTGATTCTGTGATACATTAAGTCTGAGCTGTACTGATGGATAACTTACCAGATTGGGGTGTCTTGATTTTTTTTAATTTTTTTTTTTTTTTTTTAAAAGAACTATAAATGGGAGTGCTTGACTGTGTTTTATGACCTAACCGTTTTGATTAAAGAATTTGTTTAAAAACTGCAAGAATTAGTTCTATGTATCTTTAAAAAAACCCAACAAAGAAACCCACCCTAAGAAGAAGTAAAATATTCATATATGACTGAAATCCAAAGCAAGATCAAACTTAGAAAAGCTGTATTTAAATGTTAATTTAAATGTTAAATCTTTGTGTAATGAAAACTTGGACAGAGGATGAGTCATTTTGCTTTTTTTTTTTCTGGAAGAGAATATAATCAAATAACTATAGGGTCATGATAGGATGTGAAATACTGTCTTAAAGAAATTATTTAGATGGACAGAAAATTTCTCTAGCATTTTCCCCTCTCCTGTGTCTGTCTGTGGAATATGTAGGAGACATAGTGGCAAATTTCTTACTTCAAATACTCAGCTAAAAGTGGCTTTCTTATCTGATTATTTTGGTAAGTAAAATACAATGTTCTTTCCAGCTATCAGTGATTTGCATATTTTATTTTTTGGGTGATATGCAAGTAGATCCCTATGACACTTCTTAGAAAGCCATTTTCCTCCCTATCAGACAATTCCAATCTAACATGTGTAAGCCACAGACACTGTATTACTTTTCCCAGTTTTACTTACAACTTGAAAACTCTTAATTGAGTATTTTTATTGGTGAGGAAAGGCATAATTGGCCTATCTATATTTTATTGACTCCTCTTGTTACAAGAGTAGGCTCAGATTGATGAGTCACTATTAATTTCGTTTGAAGCTTTGCATGTATGTGATTTTTGCCATGTTATCTGTCAGCTAAAAATAACTCTCCTGCAGAAGTGGCAGAACGAATTTTATGAAGAAATAATAAAATCTACTGCTGCGAACATGTCACTTCAGGCAAAAACAGTTGCTTATGCTGGCTGGAATGTTACTCTGATGTCTTTAAGTAACTTCATTAGTCAATAAGATATGGTTTAATTATTTAAGTGACAAAAAAGATGAGCTTTTGATATTCACATCTACCCACTGTTTACTGTTTTTAAAGTATTTCTTTATATTAGAGCTGCAAGCACTTGCAAAACCCCATCTGGCTGGCAAAATATCTTTTTGTTTACAAAACCACAAGCTTTTAGCCACTGCAAGCTCTTGAATGTTTCCTGCTGGGATCCCAAGCTAACATTTTTTGCCAGCAGGCACCACTTTCAGCTCATGGGAACCTGCTGTCACTAAAAGAGATTTTTCCCTCACGTGTCTTTCCTTTTTATTGCGGTATCTGAAGTGACTGATCCTTAGGAGAATCCCACTTTTTCTGGAAAGCAGTCTGGTACGCACTGTGCACATTTTCTGTGTCTTTCAGCCCTTTAGTATCAGCCCTCTCCTCCGTGGAGCAAACACCTTATTTCACTGCAGTGAAATTTTGTCAACGCAGTACCAGTTCAGGATTCTGTCTTAGAGGATGAGCTCAAATAAGTTTTACAACATGCCTGTCTGTGGTATCAACACCATACACTTGGGTGGCTGCAGGGGAATCTGAGCTTGGTTTATTTAAAGAAGCTATGTGCAGTGGACACAGTATACAAGTGAGCTTGTTTGCAGGAATTATGATCATTGCCTGTTTCAGTGAGCCAGTTGAGCTGCTACATAATGATGTTTACACTTCCCTGTTGAGCAAAAAGTTTAGATGGTATAGAGTGTGGGAGGGGGGAAGAGGAAGTGCAGTGGCAAATTGACCATGAACAAAACAAATCTACTAGTTTTTCCTGGGTTTTTGATTATTATAAAAACTGTCAGAAAATTGAATTGCTTTTCTACTTTTTTATTTTCATTTAGTGGAATGCTGATTTTGATATTTGTTTTCTTTTGAAATAAAAGGTTATCTGAGGTAGAAACTGCAGATTTTGAGATGTGTGCCTCAGTTACACTGACTGCAGGAAGAGAAAAATATGAGACAGTATTATTTCACATCTGTATTACCATCTTTATCGTCCATAACTTAGTCTTTATTGCACAAGGAAGATAACAACAATGGCAGTGTGGTTTTACATGTGGTATTTTCTTAAGGAAAGCAATGGTAGCACCATTTAAGAGAGCTTGAAAAAGACCTTCAAAATCTTGTGGGCAGGACTAATTTCAACTTGGGTACAATAACTTGTGGGTGTTAGAAGCCATAGAAGCTAGTTTTGTCTCATCTAATTGAAGGGAGACATTTTAGCAAGAGCAGGAGAGTCAAAAGGATTGCTGAAGCTGTAGAGTTGTAGCAGTTTGTGCTGAGGCTTCTTACTTGTCTTGAAACCTCAAGTTTCCATCGTGCAGCAGGTAATGAGTCAGGCATGTTGAGCTGTTCTCTTAGTGACATGGAACAGGAACACATCTCTGTAATAATACTTTTCTTTGACCTAGTACTGGTGTTTAGTAGCATCAGTTGTGAAATACCTTAAAGACCCTGGAAGAAACAGACTAAATAGCACTACCTGGACAATTTATCTGTTCCCACCAGTGAAGACTTATGGGTTGTCTAAATAGCCTTGTTCTTGGAACAAATAAGTTAATCATTGAAAAGCAGTTAGCTCAAATTTAAATACAAGAATATTTGGGGAGGGGGGGGGGCGCAGAACTACTGGTGCTCTGAACAAACTTTTAATCAAATCCATTAAGTACTGAAAATCTGGGTAACATCTAGACCCTGGTTGAACAGGTCACTGAGAATTCAGATCGTTTTGTAGTCTTCAAATACTTGTACTTTTCCCCATTAAGTAGGAGAGTGTCTTTTTCTGTTGTATTCCTACAGATGGATCGTGGAAGAGAAGATGTTATCAGCATGCTCCTAGCAGTACATTTAATGTAGTAGCTGATTATTTATAATGCCGAAATAGTGGGATTCAGGGAATTTCTTTGGCATCTGGCTACACTGACCAGGCAAATACGTGCTGCTGCTGTTCCACTGTCTTTCTAATAGAACACAGAGTCTGATCTCTTTAGATTCATCCTTTAGATAGGTTCCATCTTTCTTTACACTGAAAAGCAGGAACTTGTGTAGTTCCTGAAGATTTAAAAATCACTGTTGCATTCATACTCTCTGTCACCATGGGGTAGGGGATCATTCCAACTAAGCTTTTCATCCATACTGCATATTAAGAAGCTTGAACTAATTCCTTATAGTGCACTCTCTTTCTCTTTTTTTTTGTAAAGCTGTGGCAAGAGGAATCATGATTTCATCTTCTGATTATACGTGGTCATCCCTGTGAGATTAAAAGGGCATTGCATAATAAAGTAACCGAAATAGAGCTGCTGCTTTTTTTTTTTTGCTTCTGCTTTGAATAAGCTCGTACTTCAAAGGATACACCATCTGCCTCGTTTCAGAGGTACTTCCTTCAAAGCTAGCCACATTTATCAAAAAGGCAGGTGGTACAGACCCTCCAACACCCCTTTCTGTTCTAAAAAGGGAGGAAAAAGCCCGACAACAGTCTCTGGTTGATTAGTTAGATTCTGTAGTAGACTCATGAAGCATGTGCTACAGTGATAATTTTTAATAATATATCAGAGAAGAAGATATGCAGTTTCATCTTCTCATCCAATAGATCATTTCTTTGATCAGTTCTCTAGACAAAATCTTTGTCCAGAAAGCATTATTGAGGAAAAGATTTCTTCCTAGAAACTACAGAAGGTGTTCAAATATATGTGTTTAACTTCAGACTTTCCTTCTTAATCTGTGAGCTGCAGTTGATAGAACTGTGTGTGGTTTTATGTGTAGCTCAAAAGAGTTGAGGCTAATGATTTTAATTGCCATTTTCTCTCTGGTAGAAATCAGCCCTGATTCTGTGTGGGTCACATCACAAATGTAAGTAATTCAAAAAACCCCTGAAATCCCAAAACCAAACCAAGACCACCTCTCGGGGAAGGTCCCAAAGAACACATTAGCCATGTGATTTCTATCAGGAATAAAAACTGAGAGTACATCCTCTTAACAAACATAAATATCCAGCAGCATTAGTTTCCCAGTTGCGTTTGCCATTTTAGAAGTGCTTATGCATTGACACACAAAGGTGATTTCTGAATATATGATTTAATAAAAGGTGTGTTTTCCTCAAGATGGTGTTAAAGGCTGTAGAATGCTGAGCAGAAATTCTAGAAGGTCAATGAAGAAAGTCCAACCTGCAAGTTTCTGCAGCCACTATGTAACTTCCTAAATGTTTTTATTAGTGGAAGTACACCCATACTGTGGAGAATTACTATGTATGACTGTGATGTTCCAGGTGGAGAATTGACTTGTCAATAGAGGGCTGCAGGTTCTTAAATTGGCTTAGCTCAAGCAAAGTAAATATCTCCTTTGGCTTAGTTTCAGTGAAGTTACAGCAGATAAAAAGTTGATCTGCCCTAGTGTAGCGATGTGTTCATATACTTTCATACTTCAGAGGTTATTGAACGCTGTACAAAAACTTACAATATAAGAGCAAGCACTATAAGAGACTTGAAAGCAATTGGTAATACTGTTCTGAACAATTTCTTGTGTGGCTCCTGTTCAGCAGTATCATCCACACAGAGGGAGGTATGTATGTGTTTTGTTTCTCATGATCGGCCTGCTCTTGAAAACTCGTGTGTGTGTGAAAGAAGGGCCAACTAGGACAAATTATGAGCAAGTAAAGGCAGATTGTGCTCATTACCTGTTCTGAGATTTCCAAGGGTGCTTCAGTTGGACAGGACTATAGTAAAAATATAAGAGCTCAGCATTTCCATACATCAGTGTATACCACGGGGTCAGTAATATTTGCTATTTGTATTACACTTCGTTCATTTTCCACAAAATAGAAGAGTCAGAGAATTAAAAGCAGTAGACTATTTTAACTGTAGGTTGAAATTCAGGAGAGCACTGACAATCCTTTGAATAGTTTTTGAGATGTCACAGGAGAATGAGGTCAGCCTCAAGAATTCCAAAAGAAGTCTGCGCAACAGTATATACACGTCCTCTAGTTTTTGTTCCCTAAAATTATATATGTTCTTCTCAGGGGTTATTTTCCCCGTTACTCAGGTTCCATTGAGTCACTGAAGAGATGGAGGCATTTGTTCTGCCCCACTGTACTGCAAGTCTCTTTTCAACAGAACTGAAATGCTGCCTCCAATACACGAAAATGTAGTTTGTAGGATTATCACCCGTTAAAGACATCTTTTGAAACTTGCATACATAAAATTCTCTCCTTCTTTTGAATCTCTTGGACTTGTTCTGTCACTTGTATTGGGGCTAGAATTTCACATCCCAGGTTTAGCAACCTCACTTTATTATTCCAGAGAGAAAAATATTATACTTTGACTGTGCTGTGTGGATAGTTTTAGGAAGGTCTCATTTCTTTAAAAGTTAGTTATGGAATGAAGGAAAGTTCATGCTGTGCTTATCTTAGAGGTATCTTCTGTCTTAACTAATCATATTCTCCGTAATTATTTTACGGAGTTTGGATGTTGTGTAACAACTTGCCTGGGATGTTTCTCCACACACTTCAAGGAATCCATAACTGATCCTGTTGTTGCCATTGTGATATATGGGATTTTCTCTGTTGTAAGTGGTATTGTGTATTTGATTTCTTCCTGTGTATTAAACTTTTGTGATCTCTCCCCTATAGAGCAGATGACCTTCAGTTCCCTTGAGGGTGCTCTCTGATTCTTTAAATTAAATAACATATAATATTGAAGTAAAATCCACACCAAAGAGACTAAAATTGATAGAATTAAGACGACTATAAAGAGTGAAAATGTGGCAAAAACCTGCAAAATAAGTATCTTAGCTCTTATTTGAAAACTTGCAATTAGTCAGTGAGATGAAAATTGCTGAATTTGTAGGAACAGAAATAGTAGGAGAAATTAAAGGAGGTTATCTTTGCCCTGGTATCAATATCTTATACTAGATATTATTGTTCTCTTTATTTTATTTAATCTGAGAAACAATTCTGTGCCTTATCAGTGCAAGCACAGCTTTTCAAAGCGAATCAAGTTTAACGGTTTGCACCAGTTGATCACAACACACAGAATTACATGTACTGATTACTGAAAACCCTATATTTCCAAATTCCAAAAAGTCTACAAAGCATAAAATTTTCTTGTTATCAAACTCAGTTGTGTTTAAAAGTAACTGTATCTCTTAGATAAAGGAGAAAATTAGTTACAGGAGAGGGTATGTTAAGGCTATACTAAGAAATGGACTACGAGCTAGGAAGTAGCTGCAGATACTTTAATTTCTGCTGTCCTTAGGATGTGTAAATTTGGGGACTTTTCCAGAAGCAGTGCAGCTTTTTTTTTTTATCTAATAAGAAAAGATTCTTGTATTCGAAAACTGATAAGTGATGACTTTTATATCTAAATAAGGTTAATGGAAATGGTATATTAGTAAGTGCTGTGAACACGTTTGAGGTGATTATTCCCAGATTGTTGCAAGGAGTGTAACTGTGATGTATCATTATGAGCAGATATGTTTTCTGAGAGGGAGAAAGACTACTATCTTTTCTGAACTACACAGAAAGTTTAAAAGTAATAAAGAGAAATTTGAAGTCTAAACTTCAAAGCAAACTACCCCTTCCTGGTTCAGTAATATCTCCTAATGGAGGAATAGTTGAAGGAGGAGTACTTTGTTCCACTGAGGTTATGCTTCCTGTGTAGAAGTCTCTTGAAGAAGTGAGATGGCATTTCTGTGGGGTGTACCGATCGCTAAGCTAGTATCACATGTATTTAATACCTGCAAATCTTTTACAAATGCAAAAGCTGCTATCAACTCACTGGACATGCTGGAGCACGTGTGGGAGTTCTTTTACTAACATAGGGCAGTAAGTGTCATCTCCTTGTTTTTATGTTGTGTTTATCCGTAGGCATTTTAGAAACACTGTAAAACATGTGAATTCTTCTTTGATGTAAGAGTCAGGATAAATGAAACACTCTCCACCATTATTGAAACAGAAAATTTCAGTCACTTCCAGACAAAACTCTTTTTATCTACATTACTATAATGAACTGAAACCAGTAATGCACAGAAGAAGTTTTCTAGGTTGTTTGCTTTTGTGTTAAGCTTGCTTTAGGTCATTATTAAAAATATCATGCATGTTTATAACTGCACAAGGATTTTGAATGGTGCTGCTGTATTATAGGAAATAGTGCGAAGACCCTATACGTCTTCAGGGGCTTGAAGCTCCCTGATGTATTTCCAGCAGACTGCTCTTCCTGTTGCCTGTAAAACAGCTTGGGTGATGGAATATTTGAGACAATGGTTTCCCTAAATATTGATTCTTTCCCAACTGATGATGCTAGTAGCAGGTGTACTTGGCAGTGTTAGGTTATACTGTTTTTTGGTTGGGTTTTTTTTTAATTTTTTTTTCTGTAAAGCACACTTACATGCTGAACTTAGGAATAAGGGTGTCAAACTGTACCTATTTCAGCTTTAGGAAACATTGTTTTGTTCGTTATTACTGCCATTAAGCATACATTTTGAGCAGGAAAACAAAACCTGCTTTTAAAAACTATTTTATAAAAGTGAATGAAAATAATTCAACTGTCCACTTATTGGGATTGATTTTCATCTTTTGGAGTGTTGTACTACTTTGGTTATTTATTACAACATATATGGCCATCCTATCACAGAAATATCAAAGAAAAATCTAAAAGCCATAAATTTCCACTCTGAGTATCAGGTAGATTCAATGTAATGCCCTGTGAACTATTTCGGAATGCTCCCTGCAAAATCTTAGTGTGACAAGGTGTCAGTTTTGACAGATCAGTGGTGAAGATTGCACAGACTTGAATTAATAAAGGTCAGAATTGTCAACAGGAAGAGATGCCTGGTGGCGTGTCAGCAAGCACTCATACATAGTGTCTGTAATGAAACTGCTGATACAGGCTAGAAAATGTAGAGTTTGGGGAAAGTCTAGGTCTTCTGAATTCTTTAAGTATATTTTGAAATTTTATAGGTATTTCCAAAATCATATAATTGTGGAATAGTTAGGGTTCGAAGGGACCGTTAAAGGCCCCCCAGTCCAACTCCCCTGCAAGGAGCAGGGACATCTCCAACCAGATCAGGTTGCTCAGAGCCCCGGCCAACCTGGCCTGGAATGTTTCCAGGGATGGGGCATCCACCACCTCTCTGGGAAACTTGTGAAAGTCCCATCTTTGCTAGTTGAACTGTGCTTGGCTTCGTGTCTCTTTTCATATTCTTCAGTAATAAAAAGTAAGTTTAGAATCAAGATTTTTACAAGTGATTCATACAACCATCTCTTACCTGTTCTCTCTTTCTCCTCTATTACTGACCTTATGTTTCTATTTCTGTACCTTTTTTTCTTTTTAGTTTCCAATGCTTATTCATTCAGTTCAATCTATAGCTTTCTTCCTTTTTAGAGGCTTCCTTTCTACCTCACTTCCCAGTTTTGCTGTTTTGTGGTATTTAACTGACATTAGCTACTCACTTTTGCATGAGTGGAAAAGAATTCTTCCTGTATGGTTTCTAAGTTGAGTTGTCTTTGCCCCCTTGAAATCCTGTCCATGGAGCTTTTGCCTCTGTCTCCTCCTCTGCAGACTCCCTTTCTCCTCAGTGTTTTCTCTGATTTTTTTTTTTTGTCCCCCTTTCTTCCTGACCCATCTGTTTCTACACGATACAAATACTTGACAAATCTTTTTATTGAGCTGATTGAGTACTGATGGCATCACTAATGTGAACTGTAGTTGTAAATTATAATGTCTGAATGTAGCAAATAAATTTGTTCTTACCTTAAAGCCCATCTTTCTTGAAACTGAAACAGCATAACACAGACTGTGAACTTTACTTTGCCACCATGAGTTTGAATTTGATTACTTTTGCAGCTTGCTTCACTAAGAGGTCATTTGGAATAACTGGCATATCAGATGTAGGCTTAATTTTCGTTCTTTATTTCTGAGCTGTGTACAGATACATGGCCATTCATCTGATTTGTTGACTCAAGTAGTTATTTATCTGCCCATAGGTCATCTTGATTAATAGATAAGCTTTCAGTGACGACCAAACACTGGAAGCTTTAGAACTGAGTTAAGGAAGAGGAAGGACTGGTATTAAAAAAAATGTAGGCAAATTTATTTATTTGTTCCTCAGATATGTTTTTCTTATAAAATAGCTAACATGTAGTTGGCACTACATAATTTGTATAGTAATACATACTAGTCCTTTCTCAAAAGTGTATTTATATTTATTTATATTTAAATCCTGTGTGGTACATAGATATAGTTTTATTTTCATGAAAGCTAGCTAGGCAATGTTATCTCAATTGACAAAAAAGATATGCGGGAAGACCCAGGGAAGTACAGACTTTGTAAGTCTATCCTCTGTTCCTGGAAATGTTATGGAGAAAATTTTTATGGATACTGTTGAAAGGCATTTAAAGATTAATGTTATCATCAGGCGCAGTCAGCATAGGTCACAAAAGGAAAGTCCTTTTTAAATATTTTGATATTCTTCTATGAGAAGGTCGCTTGCATAGACTTTTGATTGTTCCTCACAGCAAGGAAGTTCCTCAAACTTCTGGGCAAGTTACCCAACTGTGGGATGAGCGGTTTCATGGTTCACTGGGTGAAGAACTGGCTGAAGGGCAGAGCTCAAAGGGTTGTAGTGAATGGGGCTGCATCTGCCTGGCGACAGGTCACCAGTGGTGTTCCTCAGGGTTCAGTTCTAGGGCCAGTTCTGTTCAATATATTTATCAGCAGTCTTGATGCAGAAGTTGAATGCACAACTATCATCATTAACAAGTTTGCTGATGATGGTAGGCGAACTGGTAGGTGCTGCTGACTCTCTTGAGGAACAACGTGCCTTGCAGAGAGATCTAGATATGTTGGAGCTTTGAGCCATGGTTAATGGGGTGAAATTTAGCAAGTTGAAATGCCAGATTCTGCACCTGGGACAGAGTAGTGCTGGGCACAAGTATAAATTGTGAGAGAAATGGCTGGAAAGCAGCCATGCAGAAAGGAATCTGGGGGTGCTGGTTGACAGCAGGCTCAGTATGAGTCAGCAGGGTGCCTGGCAGCCAAGAGGGCAAACTGCATCCTGGGTGCATCAAACACAGCATAACCAGCTAGTCAAAAGAGGTGATCATCCCACTGTATTCAGTTGTGGTGTGACCTCACCCTGACTACTGTGTGCAGTTCTGGGCCCCGCAATTTAAGAAGAATGTGAAGGTCCTTGAGTGCATTCAGAGGGTAGCAGAGCTGTTGAGAGGGCTGGAAGGAATTCCCTATGAGGAGTGGCTGAGGACTTTGGGTTTGTCTCATTTGGAGAAAAGGAGGCTGAAGGACGACCTCATCGCTCTCCACAGCTTCCTGAGGAGGGGAGGTGGAGAGGGAGGGGCTGAGTTCTTCTCCCTGGTATCCAGGGATAGACCATGTGGAATGGTTCAAAGCTCTGAAGGAGGAGGTCTGGACTGGCCACGAGGAAGTGTTTCTTCACCGAGAGGGTGGTCAGACACTGAAACAGGCTTCCTGGAGAGGGGGTTGATGCCCCGAGCCTGGCAGTGTTTGAGAGGGATTTGGTCAATGCCCTTAATAAAATGGTTAAACTGTTGGTGAGCGCTGAGGTACTCAGGCGGTTGAACTAGATGATTGTTCTATGTCCCTTCCAATTGAAACATTCTGTTATATTCTAAAAAAAAAAATGCTTTGCTGTCTATAGATGGGTTAAATAAGATATGAAAGCAAGTAAGTGCACTGTCACACATTGGAAGAGGAACAGCAGTTTTCTAAGCTAGAAATTAACTCAAAAATTATGAACACCAAGTTCCCAGAAAACTAAGCCACTTGATTGATAGTAAGGGGAACAGATGCTTGGGTGATATGATGTGATACATTGAGGGAACAAGATCAGAAGGAAAGAAACCAAAGTCACTACATAAGTTTTTCTTCTTTCTGATCTCTTTCGTGTACTAAAATACATCATTATTACTGTCCTGTGTGGTTTTTGCACATGGTAGAACTCCTTTTGTTAAACCCCATGAGCAGGTGACATTTGACAGTCCCCAACATACTATCAGTCTTATCTGTAGTGTATAAAAAATGCTTTGGGCCATTATTATCTCAATCTTTATTGTTACCCATTGCACAAAGCTAATTGAGATTTAATAGTGCAGTGGGACGTTTTGCTCAAATAATGAATATAATTTTATATTCTGTAATTTCCTTTTTGTTTCTCCCTAATTTCCCACTCCCATTTCTCCTCAGGCATGTAGTTTTAAATGTTTGTCTTGTGAATACACAGATACTGAGATATATAATTCAGTTCAGAGAAAACGTGTAAAATGTGCTGTATGGTATGTTCAGAAATTCTTCTGTAATGCATGTGTGCACATATATGTTAGTAGAGATTTAACTAATGCAGTGAAAAATCAGTAGTGGAAAATTTTTCATGTATTAAAAGCATAGGTGCTGTTAGAAGAGAACAGGACATATAATACGAGACTTAAATTTCTTTTATCTTTTCTTTTCAGCCAGTGCTGTAATGAGTAGTGTCATCTCTTAAGTTTCTGTTACGGGACATTGCTGCATACAGAGTCTTATTTGACCGTAATGATGTACTGGACAGATGACAGAGTCCTCTGTGCTGTGCCATTTACTGGTTGAAACCAAAGAGATTTTCATTCTCCAGCACCATAGGTAGTACAAAGAAAGATCAGGTGTCAGAATGTTGTACAGAAAACTAATTTGTGTATATTGGGGTTTTGCATCAGACATTGTTGTGAAGTGCCTTCACTTTTTGAGAAAAATTCTCCAAGATCAGAGTTAGGACTTCTGATTTGTCCAGCTTATGTCAGAAATATCTAGTGAAGCAAGAAAATGAATTCAAGACTTTGTGACACTTTAATAGTGTGTCAACCTGTGGATCATCATTCTTCCCAAAAGGGATAACTGGTAGATGAATTCTGTGCCTGTGGATATTAATAGGCTTTTTTAGTTCATTTCAGTGGTGGTGGTCCGGAATGCAAGTGCTTAAATTTGTAATTAGGAATTAGTGTGATAAACTAATATCGGTAGGAAAACCAATCACTAGTCTTTCCCTTGGAAGCTAGTATTTCAGATGGTAAATTGCAGTGGTAGATATTAATTCATGAAATGAAAGAATGACTTATAGAATTTCATTCACTAAACCTTAGTGTAACAGTGGCATAAATCGAGTTTTGGTTGCAAATTTTTTGTTCGCAACAGTAGATACATATTTCTCAATTGTGCAGTAACAATGAACAATGATGTCAGTGAGCTCTGTGTTGTGTCACAAGGTAAAATTTAGTGTAACACCTTGTTCAACTGTAGTAAACAGTATGAGCATAAAGTAATAACAAAGGGGGAAAAAAATCCTCAAAACCCTGTCAGACCTTTTCTACGATCTCTTCCTCTGTATATATACAGGTCACATTGTTTAAAATGAAGTGCCTGAAAATGAGTTATTTTAAAAAACTGTAGAAATGTGAACTCCTGTAAAAACTGCTCGTTTTCCATTAGGAACCTGTTACCGTGGTAACTTTCAAGCAGTTACTACAACATTTGAAATACCAAACTTAGCTACTGGATATATCAGTTTGAACTAATTTATACACTCTTTCTTGTAAGGAGCTTTGTTTATCAGAGAAAACTTGGTCTGACGTGGTGTCTGCTGTTGGCTGAATGTGTTGTGCGTGGTGGGCATGTTGTGCAGGTTTCATTCTGCTCGTACTGTTCAGTGGCAATGGAAGTGTGTCGTGTGTTAGCTGGGAAGGGAGCGTGGTTTTCATGTCCAGCTGCTCTCCACACTGGTGGGACTTGCCAGAACTGGAGTGTGCAGAGTACTGCAATGTGTAGTGAAGTCTTTCAGACTTTCAGAAATGAGTAAGATGATGTATGCCAGAATTTTAGCTAAGCGTTCAGTGAATAATAAACCACACGGATTTTAAAGTGTTCGCTTTCTTTATCCAGTATGTAAAAGTGGCAGATTAAAGGCTTTAATTTGTGCTATTTAAGTTTAGGATGAAAACATTGCAAATTTTCCTCAAGCTTTCTGCTTACATAGAGAAATTTCACCATAGAGACTATGTTCTTGAAATAAGTAAATGAAATTGTGTTTATAGTGGAAGATTTTTTCCACTGTACATTTAACACAGAGTTGTTAGCCACTTAAGAAGTTGAAAAGTGGGAGTCAGTATACATAGCAGCTACTGTACCATATGATTGGAAATGCTGATCGAACCAGTTTGTCCTGCTGTGCAGGAGCTACCTCTGTGCTGCTTTGAAGATGTGTGCCAACCCTATGGATCATTTTGTTTTATTAATCTAGAAATATAGCACTAGGGACATCAATCGTATGTTGGTTTGTCTCCAGTTGTAGAGAAACCCCATAAACGCTTACTGTGACTTGTAACTGTATTCTGTGTGATCATGGACGTTATGGCCTCCAAATTAGCTTTAAGATACAATTTAGATAGGAACATGAATTTGGTAACTTAGAGAGCCTAGACTTGCTGAGTGGGGGATTGTCTATGTATGTGTGTAGTGTTTCTTGATTTTGTTTTGTAAATTAAACCTTAAAACTCACAATTGTCTTACAGCTCACAATTACGACTGGTTTTGCTCTACTTGTATATTCAAGGCTTCTGGGTGTTGGGCACTAGAACTAATGAAAAAATGTCTCCTTCAGCTCTTATTTCATCCACCTGCCATTTCAGCAGAATAGAAGACTGGTGGAACAGTTTAATTCAAAGGCAGATAAAGATGGTAGCTGGGAGGAGCAGGAGATTGAGTAAGGTATATGTTGAGGGAACAAGGACAAGGAGTTCAGGGGAGAGGAAGGACAGGAAATCAGAAAGGGGAATATACATTGAAAAGCACAGGCTGACTTACTTTTCAGGCTTTTTGTTTCTTAAAAGACCAGATAATTTATTAGGAATGTTTTTTATGTTGCCAAAACAGTTGATTTCAACCAAGCAGTGTATTTTGTATTGCACTTTCGCCCTTATTTCAGACCAAGCAGGAAGAAAGCAGATGGTTGAAATTTTCCTAGGCTTGTTTGGTCAGTCTCTGCTAATGAACCAAAAATTATCAATATTGTTCTGCAGAGAATTATTTTTATTTGAAGGTGTGCTTTTATTAAATCCTAGAGGGAAAAAATATTAAGACTGGTTTAAAAGAACACACAGATCATTAAGATTCCAGCGTCAGGTATCTGGAGGATTCTTCCTTACAGCTATGCATTACAAAGCAGTTCTTATTTAACTTTTTTTTTTTTCCTTAACCTTTTGCACTGGACAGAGTGGATAGACTGTATTTCTAATTTATTTTTCCAATGTCACCAGATTAAGATTGCAGGAACACCTTAAAACTTCTTTTGATGCTTGATTTTAGATTTTTGCATCCTTAAACTGTCGCCTTTGTTTTCCTAGTCCTCATGATCTGTGAGACTGTCAGAACCCCAGAGTGCGGATGACTCTGCCTTTGCCTGGCTGTGTTTAGATTGTCCTGCTGGTCACTGCAAGGAGAGCTGAGCCTATCCAGTAACTGCCTCTCCGTGTGAGAAAGATGAAAGGTGTTACAGGGTGAGGAGAACATTAGATTTGTTTTACAGAACAGTTACAGTTGGTGAACAATGTGGAACTTGGCTTTTCCCAAAAAAAAAAGTGACAGAAGATTTGCCTTTTCATGAAAATTAGGTAATTTCCTGGGGGAAAGGGAGATTCTTGTTTCTATAATCATACAGTTATGCACCGTTAAAGATGCATTATAAATATAAGCCTGACTAACAGTCTCCATTCATCACTGTATATTACCAGTGACTACTGTAATGTATTCTTTCTTACTGATTTTGTCTTTACATTCCAAATGCAGTTTATGTGCCAGATGAAGTGCTGAGGAACACCAGCCTTTCCTCATGGAAACTTGCCTTTCTTTCTGTTTTAGCTATTCTCCTGCTCTTCCTTTAAAGTAAACAGAAAAAAAAAAAAGCCTACTTATAATCCACTCAGAGAAGGTGATGAATTAATTTCTGCACCAGTGAACATATAACTATAGCTCTCATATTGACATTGGAATGATTCCAGTCCCTTTACAATATATTTAAAAAGTATGTAGTAAACACTTATTTTTTTCTATTTCTCATAGCTGTTTGAAGTAGATGCAGACTATCCTAGGTGTTCTGTTTAATTCTTTCCCCAAATCATCACCAACCTGAATATAGCCTCTTTAAGGAGGTGAAGTTACACTAAAAGTAAAAATAAGTTTTATTTAGATGGTTATTATTATTTATATGTAGATTATTTAGAAGTTTTATTTAAATTAAGTTTCATTTTATCTCATGTTTGATTTGTCTTACAACTCAAAATAAATGGTAGTTTTATGCTTTAATACCTCTGAAGAATAACACTATATTATATAGCTTTACTCTCAGCCCTCTGTGGAATTCAGAAGCAAGGCATGCTTCGGGCTGTAAACAAAGCAAAATTATTTCTAAGGATTTCCCTTTTTAGTCACACACTGCTCAGTGGGCAGTACTCTGTGCATACAAGTGACAAGAGCAGTAGCGATTTTCCAGGATATGTATTAAGCCATTTCTCAAGAAAATATTTTTTTTAAAAATATTCAAGTTTATTCTATAGTTATGATGCTAAATGTGCAATCCATTCAAGTGTAAGCTGCAGGGAAGGAAAACAGGAAAACATGATTTCTGAAAGATTTCTACTTCATAGGTCACCATCTCTTCTTACTTTTAAGATAATTCATAGCACTGTGCAGGATCTCAGAAGTCTCCCGTGGCTTCTGGATGCTGTTCTGTAAGCTGCTTTTGTAAAGATTACTGATGCAATATTGGACAATAAAGAAAAGAGAGTGTTTATAAGAAGCTGCTTTTCAGAGTTTGAGAGAGCGAGAATCAAGATGGGAGACAGCTCACAGATTTTAAAAGATAAGTTCTTGGAGAGATGTTTTTAAAGAGGTAAGGAGGTCAGATGTGTGGATCCAGTAGGATGTTTAAATCCAAGAAGCCTATATATGGTTTTTAACCTCTTCTGGTTTCCATCCTGTCCTGGATGGAGTTAATTTTCCTCTCAGTAGGCAATGTGTTTTGCATTTTGGATGTGAAGAATGGTGATAAACACACTGATGTGTGTGAACTGTTCCTAATGAGACCAAGGACGCTGTCCAGCTTCCCAGGTCTTGTTAATGCGCAGGTGCAGGAAGCTGGGAGGGATATAGCCAGAGCAGTTGACCCAAACTGGCCAAAGAGGTTATTCCATGCCATAAATATCACCCTCAGTACATAAGTGGGAATTCCCCAAAGGGGGCATCTCTCTCTCTCTCTCTCTCTCTCTCCCCCTGTCTCGCTCCTCTGCTTGCTCTTTGGTTTCATTTCCATGACTGCTGCTTGGGATGGATAAGAATGGAAAAGACTTGATCTAAATGAAAGTATGTTTGTAAACTTGAGGGTTGTACAACAAGGGCTAAAGAAGAAGGCATCCCTTTTCAGGCTAGGAATGAAGTGATATTTCTGTGTTTTACAGTTATACTATTTGAAAAAATAATGTTCATACAGTTTCAGCTGTGGGATTGAGGATACATAGTCACTCAGTGCCAGCGTGTTGATCTGCTGTCTTCTAACTTTTTCAAGTACTTGAATGTCTTCTCTTGTTTAAATGATAAAAGGAGTTGTGCAGTAATTGAGTTTATAGAAAGGGAACTAAAATAAAATGTAGGATACCTGCTCAAAGTATAACTATATTTTGGAGGATGGAAAAATAGCCTGAAAACTAAGACAAGATAGGGGCCAAAACTATTATGAGTACAACAGTATTGAGGTTTTAATTCTTCATAATTTTGTATAGATATTCTGAGTGAGAGGAAAGAGAATATAAAATACAAAACTTACTTAAAATATGTATATATATGAATGCAATGATTGAAAGTCATCCTCAGCATTCAGAAACCTTTTATGTTTTGCTTTAGCTGCTTGATGTAGTGCTGTAGCAACTTCTAAATGATTAGTATATTTAAACTAGTTATCATAAAGAATTAGTTTAGAAAAAGTTTGCACAATGTGTCTGTCTGAGGTGATGTTTTCTGTGGTAAATAGATAGTTTCAAGTCACACAAGCACCAGACTGACATAGGTAACCCAGAAGTTAAGCAGAATAGGTTTTGTAAAAACATTCAATGAATTTTTAATTAATATTGATATTTGTTATTAATAGGACTAGTTTATAGCTCAGACTTACAACCTAAGAATGAGAAATCAAGAGTTTAGTACCTTAAGGACACTATCATAGCAGGATAGGAAGAAGCAGCATGGGATCAAATGAAATAAGTTCAGCCAATGTAGAGACAAAAATTATTATTACTTATACAATCATTAAAAATAATAACAAAAATTCTATTTATTATGCATACATTAAAAGACCAGCCATTTTCAGTAATTCCAAACAGTTATTTTATACCATATTTTTTTTTCAACAGTAATTTATACAGGATGCTTAAGGTGAGTATTAAAAATGCAGACGGAGGTAATTTGGCAGGTAACTGTACTGGCCTGCACCAACCTGTGGCCTAAGGGATTCCTGAACAAGAGATAGTAAATCCATCATATACTTCATACTGCTGGGTGGGATACACTGTGCTTACGTTTTCTCTCGTGAGCCAGTCACTACAGAGCATTTGTTAAATGCTGTAATTTCTCTTTAATGACAGATTTGTCCTATATTCATCCAGAAGTGGAAAAAAGATTTTAAGATGATAGACTGGTCATTCTTGTGGCCTTCCTCTTTCTCCCTTTATATAAATACAAACATTTCAGTAGTTTCATTTTTATTTGGTAATCTAAATATCGCTGGGAAATTATTGGACTGTAATTATTGTTTGTTGGTTCCTCAAAGGTTCCTTTTTTTTTCTTCTTTTCCCCTCTTTAGTTGCAGTTGTAAATGGCACTTAGCTGGCAATCCTTTTGTACTTCATTTTTACCAGAACATTTTAATGGTTTAAAAAATTGTCAAGGTTTAATTCCCAATTAGGTATTCTAATTGTTAAAAAAAAAAAAAAAGGAGAAAGTAGGGGAGTCAAACAACCCCTGTGGCCATGCTTTTTATATTTAAGGAGATACTGAGTTAATTTTTTGCCATTTAATCAGTCCTTTGAATTCCTGTGCTTGAGATTACATCATTTATCCAACTTGCACAGAACACCTTACCACAAAACTTCATTTTGAATAGGTCATGTTGGTACTCTTTGCTGTCCATTTGCTGTAGCTAGTGCAGTTATTGTGTTACAATACTAAAAGAAAAAAAAAAAACAAAAAACTTTGCACTCTACCAAAAATGGCAATACTATTAAAGCAATGCCGTATGCCATTATTATTTTGAATCAGAAATCATATCCACTGCACAATGTTTAAACAGAAGACTGTAAAATTATCTTGTGGTATTGAGCAAGGCTGCTGGCAGGGCTGGCTGACCCATCTGGAGTGCTGCAGGCTCGTACAAGGCTGGGTTCCAGGCTCTCAATGAAAAACAGGAGGAATAGGAGGAGGAGGGGGCTGGGAGTGTTTTGTGTGCAGCAATGCATCCCTGAAAATACAGGTGTGGTGTATGTGAGGTACAAGAAAGATAACGTTCTGAAGGCGAAGGTCTGTAGGTTTACAGATATCTTTGGACTTGTAAAAGGTTCTTTTTTAACTTTTTTCCTCTTTGGGATAGGGGCAGAATGGGTTGGTTTGTTTGTTTTTCTTTTATAAACAAATTTTCCTTTATAACCACAGGTGGAGTTTGCTTTTGTTTTTCAAACAGCTTATTTCTACTGTTGTCTTAAGACCTGCCATGCCTGACAGTATTGATTGATTTTTCTAGGCAAGAGCCTTGCTTCCAAGTTGGGAAATTGGAAGTATGCTGTATTGTATGTGAATAAGGAAGAAGTTAAAGTATATCTTCAGTTCAAATTGTGATAGGTTGGGAGTGACCAATGTCTAGCCCATCTGGGGTTTCTTTGGTTTCTATCTGTTCTGGTTTCGGCAGGGATTGAGTTAATTTTCCTCTCAGTAGCCAATGTGTTTTGGATTTCAGATGTGAAGAATGATGATAACCACACTGATGTGTTTGAACTGTTGCTAATGAGACTGAAGACACTGTCTGGTTTCCCAGGTCTCACTGATGTGCAGGTGCAGGAAGCTGGGAGGGATACAGCCAGAACAGGTGACCCAAACTGGCCAAAGAGAGTATTTCATGCCGTAATCATCACCCTCAGTAAGTGGAGGTTGCCTGGTGGGGGCATCTGTCTCTCTCTCCCCCCATTTTGCTCCTTTGCTTGCTGTTTGGTTTCATTTCCGATATCGCTGCTCAGGATGGGCTGTATCAGTCACTGGGACGCAGGATGTTGAGACGTTGTGCATTGTTCACTTTGTATATTTTACTGTCCTTGTATTTTGTTATTACTGTAATTTTCCTTTGCTATTCTAGTAAACTGTCTTCATCTCAACCCACGAGTTTTCCTTTTTTCCCAATTTCTCTTCCCCACCCTGCTAGGGAAGGGGGAGAGTGGGCGAGAGACTGTGTGGTGGCTGAGGCTAAACCACCACACCAGCAAAGTCACTCCAGTATCTTTAAACTACGTCTTGTTTCTGTTGTGACAATCCAGGATGCACTGTTGAGGCCCCACAGCTTCCTATTGTCAGATAGGTGACTGAACATCCTCCTCCTTGTGAGAAACAATGTTAATCTGCCCCAGATATAGGACTGTTAGGGCAATTTCCCCCCCCCCCCCATCTGGTGCTCTCCTTCATGGGGGAGAGTGATAGAGTTGGCACTCCATTTCCTTTCTCTGGTGAGATTATAGAGAGTAGCATCCTCTCCTCAGAGTAGGCACCTAACAGTCTCGTCACACCAGCTGGTGTGATGAGAATTTTGTTTTCTGTTTTTGTTCTAGAATGTGAAGAGATTATTCAGTCCTTGAAAAGGTCAATCTCACCTCAGGGATGTCCTCATTGTGGCTGGGGGCACAGACAGTATAACTTCAGAGAGTTGTCACTCTCTTGTTGCCCACCCTCTTGAAAGTCAGAGCACTTGGTAACCACACTTCTAGAAAATGCTAGCAAGGGTTGAAAGGTAAGTAAGGTATCTTACTCAAGAAGAAATTTGAGAAGGGAAAGATATAAAATTCTGTTATCAAACATTGCTAAGTAAAGCAACTGGTGAGCTTTGCTCCTTTTTGTATTGCTGTATTTCACGAGAGGAAGGAGATGATGATGGTTAATAGTACACTTGGAGCTGCTGAAGAAAAGGACCTGTGGAGATGGGTGTAGTGTGGTTTGGTTGGGATGTGTGGAGCTGGACACTGATGCATAGCTTTAGCCCTTCAGTGTTGTAGGCTGGGTTTCTGCATATATTGTGTTTGATCTGAGCATTCTGACTGACTCAAAGAGCTTTGATATGTAAACACAACTTATTTTTTTAATTGGGAAGTAATTCTTCAGACTGTAGCTGGTTTTTTTTGTGAGTTGTAGCATCAGTAATCTGCTAATCTAGCCTCTTCCTTGATTTTTGTAGGTTTTGTATTTGACATTAATGATCTAGATGGCTAAATGAGTATAATGGTACTTTGTCTACACCTCATTCTGCTTCCCATGTGTTTCATTAATGCTAGAAAAGCTTCCCATTTAGGGTGCTTGTCACACACTTGCTGGCAATGTTTGTATGAGCTTGTACATTAATTAGTAGTGGCAGGAATAAGGAGGATACAGGAGAGGAGACATGACCCAAAAATGTGTTTGTCATGTTCTCTCCCGAGAAGCCTGTTCTTGCAAAGCATATCTTAATAACTTCTGTGTCTAATGCCACAGCTTATCCCCAAACTCAGTGGGTTCAAGCAGGAGGATTATTAATGCTTATTTCACTGCTACAACACCTTTGCCTTTACTTACCTTTTACTTTACAAAAAAAAAAAAAGTGACTAAGTATAATACAAAACAATGTATAAAGCTTTTACTGTTGTTTCTATTGTAGTGTAGCTTATCCAAAACTACCCAGAACAATCCCAGCACTTGGAGAATATAGATAGTGTGCAGAAGCTATTTCTGTCCTCATCAGAACACTAATAATTTCTACAGCCTTTACTGAATGCATATCTAAGGGATTCCATTACAAATGACTTTGCTCATATGCTCTCTCTGTAACAAAAACCTGCTGTAATATTGTAAGGTCTCTTAGAGAAAGCTGGAGACTATATGGCTTCAGCCTTTGGGGTTTGGTAATTTAAAAATAATTTGTGGCACTTCACTTTTGAGATGAGAAGCATTTTTAGATCTGTTAGACTTTCTGTCCTGTTTTCCTTTATTTTTTTTCTAAAATCCTTTTTTTTGTCTTTGCTTTGCAACATGAAAGAATTTATGTGGGTAATAAACCTGACCTAGTTCTAGTCTTAAAACTGCAACTGACAGTAACTTGTTAGGGAGTTTGATCTCCTGTGAACTAATCAAGGCTTAGATGGTAGCCTCTATGGGAAGTAGATGGTATCGTAAAAATTCCTCTACAGGTAACTTTATAAATTGGAATGAAAAGTCATGAGAAGAATGTCAGCAGAAATGCTTTCTTAGATTGCAGGAAACTGATATCTTTCTGACATACACAATGACACACAGTGGAAACACATCAGAGGCACAGGTATCTTTCTGTTTCTTAGCGAAAACCAGAAATAATTATCAGCTTCAAATTATCAGTGATCCAGAAGAGACTGTATAGGAGTTAGTCTTGCAGTTCTTATTGGGGGTGGGGGAGAACACAGCTCACAACATACTCAGTGACTAAAGCTCACATCAAGAATGAAGATAATTTAATTGGAAAGTTTCAACACCTGAGACATCCTTTCTAAAACAGGAAGAATTGCTGCAATGAAAGTGCTTCAGTCATTTATAAGGAGTTCACCTGCTAACTGTATTGACCAAAAAACTAAGCAGCTCACTATGTTGTCCGTTCAGTTACGGTTAAAAGTGAAACACAAAACTCTAGAGATTGAAAAGCACGATAGAATATTGTCATTGGAGATGCATGTCAGTACCTAGTGCTGTCTATAGCAACCATGACTCCAACAGAGTAGCCTGGAGCAGTTCCTAAAGGAGTGCATCAAATATTTGCATCTCTGGGATCCAGAATAGTTGTTAAGTGGAAGTCATTAAATACGTGATATAATGTACTGTACCGTGATCATAATCATGCTAATGCTTATATACACAAACAACTTTGCATTGTATCAAAGCAAGCTTGTTCAAATTCAAATTGTAGAGCAGTTTGCAAGGGTAGAGGGCATAACTTTGATAGCTGTTGGAGTAAGGCCATGTCTGCCTCTGAAGGAGGCTTCTGAAAAAGGCTGTGCGTATTCCAAACAGTCAGAGAAGGACCTGGTTGTGGGAGTGCAGAGGAAGGTGTTTCTGCCTCTTCTGCCCTCCTGAGCGTACAGGGAGTGGAGAGGACACAGTGCCAGTGCTTTGCATGCCTGCGTTGAATAAAGATGCATTTCTGTGTCGTCTCATATATACTCTGCCCACGGAATGAGCAACGCAACAGTTGCAGGGCTGTGCCAGGTTTCTTCCACTGTGCAGGAGAAGAACTGTAGAGTCATTCTGCCAAAATTAAAAAAAAAAAAAAAAACCAAAAAAAAACCTCTGTAGTCTGAGTTGATCCATGCTTTCCCTGTGCTGCTACTGAGAAGGGAACAACTCCAGTTCAGCTCCTATCTCATATTTTGTATATGGTTTATTTTACACATCAAATTTTGGACAAAAACTGTAACGGTTTAAAATTCTGAATTTTGAACAAGTTTATTAGTGGAAAAAGTACATTTAAATATTTCCTTCCTAAGGTTTCTGAATGGTATAATAAACATGTAGGTCTAGCGCATGTGGGCCTTAACTGAAGCTCGTTGTAGTCACAAGAGAGACTGCTGTTGGCTACCGCGCTCTTTGGAGCAGCCCTGGTGCAATCAGTGGACAATAGTGTAGCTTTCATGTTACTTTATTTCTTGTCCTTCTTACAGAAGTTACAGCTAATGCATCTTACCTGTGCTTAATGTAAATGCCACAAACCAGAAGAAAATAAAGGATAAATAACATAAGTTTTGGAATGAATACTTTCATTTGCATCTGAATGTTTTTGTTAGCAAGACTCATGAGTTCTTTTTCTACCCTGAAATAGATGTTAGATAAAAAGTTACAGAGAATACAGTCATTCTCTATGGCTTTTATTCATTACAGTAATGCACACAAGGCAATCTTTAACTATCACTGTATATGATATCAAGTTATCTTTAATTATCACTACAGAATGGTTGCAAAATCAAATACTGTTGGCAATCAACATTCATTATACAATAGCATGATTGCATCTGTTCGTATTGCTAGATAAGCAGGGAAAATCAAAACAGTGTCTGATTTATCCACTAAAACTGTCTGAGCAAAATATTGTATCTAACTCTCTTAATATCTCTCAGTGACTTTGATCTGATTAAAGTCCAAATACACATAACCACAGATGCAAATTTTCTAGTGCCTCAGAAATTAAATACTGTTGTATTTCAACAGACTGAATAGCTGGAACTGTACTCCAGCTGATGTGATTATAGGCACCGTATAAACTTATGATAGAGAGCTGTCTAAATCTCTGAGGCCGCAGGTGCAGGATTATAGTAAACCCTATTGAAACATACAGTATTCTGTCTAAATGCATGAGTACAAAATTAATTAGGCAGTTGATCACATAATAAAAATATGATGGATAATCTAATGGAAACTACCAGCTCAAAGTCAATAACAAACTTGATTCTTTTATTAGATGCAGCTGATTTTCAGTTCCTCTATTTACAGGATTTTGTGCTTATTAGAAGATAAGAAAAAAAAAAAGGTTTGTTTTTTTTTTTTGAAAATGAGAACTCAGTTGCAGTATTTATCTCTGTGGGAAACTATAACGTGTAAGCAATGTAGAATTTGTAGATAGACATATCTGCAAGTAATCCTGTAAGATACTTGGCTGAAAAGCACATCAAAGCACAGGGAAATAATGAGACAGGCTCCAGCTGTTGGATTCCAACAGCTTTTGATTTGTGCTCTAGTAGAAGCTCCAGGTTTTGATTCTCTGTTGATTATTTCCATGGTACTGGAGATGATTTGTGCATTATTTAAAAAATAGGCAGTAGATAGGAAACAAGGGTGAGTTTGCAAACTGCCTCTGAAAGGACATTTTGCTTCCTGATAAAAACTATTGCTCCTGATTCCTATGCTCTCCATAACCAGCTGCCCCAGTTAAAAATGACCTCTTAGAATACATATAGAAAAGAATTTATTTATTTATTTATTTTTAATAATAGGTAAGCTAATCAGAAAATGGTATGAGCAAAAACTCTGGGAATGTCAGTAGCTTTGCTGCTTTCTGTGTAGAGAGGCTGTTGCGGGAATGTTTTTTTCAGAGCCTTTGCAGGACGTGTCTTACCATGAGTCTGATACTGTCAAGGAATCACTGCCGAGGAATCACTGCCAGTAGAGAGCAAGTACCTTGAAAGAACTTTGGAGGCCGTATGGTGGACATGAGTTTAGAGTCAAAGGAGGGAATTCTGAAAAGTCTGGCTCTGAAATGCAGTCTTCCTAATGTTTTTCTTTAGAATGACAGAAGGATGACTTCAGGGAAAGCGTTGTATCTCAGTTTCTCTCTGGATTAAGGTTTACATATATTTCTATTCTAAATTCTAGAGGTAGTTGAGTATAATTTGCTCGTGCATTATATGAAGGCTGTTGCTTGTTACTGGAATGACACAATTCACCAACTATACCGGGAGATGTTTGTATAATAATATACCATGATTTTTAAAAGTACCATTTTCTGGTGCAGATCAGAATATTTGGACGTGTGAAAGTGCAATTGCTTGGACATTTCTCTACAGTTTAGCCAAAGAAGCGGGAGTTGTAGGTTCGATTTGACAGATCTAGCCATTGGTTTGTTCTGTGACACTGGTATGTCTCTTGCTCTGGCTTTTTTCCTTTTTTCCCATTGTGGAAAGAAAGTGCTTCCTGCCTACTGCTCTCCAGTCCAGCAGCACAGTACAGATACTTGTTTATTTTAGGTCATAGCCAGTACGTACTTCATCTAGAGAGGAACTGTGTGAGTCTTGCTTTTTGGGTTAGTTTAATAGTGTGGATGGGAAGAATGTTGTTGCATACAATTGCATTGTCCTGTTAAGCATCTAGTTTAGAAAAGGAAGATAGTTCAAAAGAGAATGTCAGCAATTTTATTAGTAAAAACATAGCTACTGAGAACTATAGCAAACTTATCCCACTCTGTCGTTATTTAATCATTTTAATTTAATCATTTTAATCAAGGGTGCCAAAAACCTCTGACAGCATTGAGACAGCACAGTCTTCATACCAACCAGGACAAGCTGTCACAGCAAGTTACAGCTCACGAGTACGTCTGTAAACTAGCAGTAAAGAAATGGAATTTGGGGTTTTAGTTCCTGTTCTTAAGGGTGGAAACTGATCCTCTATGCACTTATTCAGTTTCACTTCAAAAAAAATGGATCAGATATATCTATAAGTTGCATTGATAGTTTATTTCGGAAGCAACAGTGCCCTACACACGTGTCAGTAGTGGTGTGCTCAGCCCGTTTTGGTACCAACACTTGTCAGAATGGATTTCTAAGCACCGTCAAATTGTACTGAGTATTAGGATTCAAATAATGAATATACTGTTGGAGTATACCGGGCACTTCGGAGACTAATCTAGGTATCCTTTTCATGGTTTGTTTGTTTGTTTTTTGTTTTTGTTTTTTTTTTAAACTATACTTTGGGTTGATTTTTGCAGATGTAGTTCATCATTTCCATACACCATGTTTAAATGATAAATGATAAATGGAAATAGCAACTAAAACATTAAGGTACGTGCTATCTCAGAATATGGTGAATGCACAGAGTGTCATTTTAAAGATCAACGTATTTATCAGGAGAAAACAAAAGGAAACAAATGGATGTGCCGGTTAAATAGGAAAACCATAAATGACTTATTTTTTAAAAAAGCTGAATTAATCAGATTTATGCTTTATCTTTAATAATGCAAGGCAGCAAATATGTGTAGATTTGTGTTCTCAAAGTGGTTAACTAGTCAGTAATATTGGCTACAATACTTCCATTTTAAAAATGACCTTTTAAAAAGCTCTATAAAATTAAATTTTAATGAGTGGTAATAAATGGTGAGACTTCCATAGGAGGAAATGCAATACTAGCCTGAAGATTTTGCTGGTGCCATCAGCTTCAGTGCTGTGTTATGTGTCGTCTTTTGTTATTTTCAAACATCAGAAGTATGATGATAATGTAGAGCTTTAAATAAATGAAAACACTTGTAATAGTATACTTAACCAAAGCTATCTTCTCAGTGATGGTGCTCCTATTGCTTTCATGATGCTTTTTCTGAGAAATATTTTTTTTTTTAATAGTATGCCATTTTAGGGTTCTTGCATTTTCCTTGTAACTAATTGAATAGAGCAATATCAAAACATAGGTGTGTACTGCTGAGAAAGTATTCTAGTTTTTTCTGACAAGAAGGAGAAACCTAAAAGCTAGTTTCATGAGAGACGAGGACAGCAGAAGGGGCAGCAAGGAGAGAGGAAGGGAAAGGAGTGCCAACTTGTATCATTAAACTGGTAAATGGTATTAGAATATCAGCGTTACTGCTATCAGCAATGATGGGAATTAATCCAGGAATTCAGAATGGGTCTGTAAATGTGTCTTCAACTGTAGCCTTTGGCATAGATTTATATTCTCAGTCCCTTGGGCACTGAATTTCATTCCCCCATTTGCTAAATGAGAACAATTTATCCTAAATCAACGATAATCAGAGTAAACACTATTATTAATTTATTGTTTCCAGAGTAGGAAAAAACAGTAAAATGAAGCTCTGTTCTTTTATCAGTGCTTTCCCTACCCCTCTTGCCCTGAGGATCCTATTAGCAGAAAGCTGAGCAGCTCTGTTTCATCAGAAATAAATTATGCCTCACTTTTTAATGTAAGTACTGAAGGGTTGTAAAGATTAGAAATACGTTTGAACCCCCTATCACTTGATGTTATTTTCCTTGATGTTCTGAGCTTCTGTAGGGGAATGAAACAACATGTTCCTTTGAAAGCGAAGAGCAGAGTTGCTTTAACAGAGCACCAGCTCAGATTTTTGTTAATGTACAAAATAATTCAAAATCTGTACAGAAATATTTGAAGAAATATATATGTAGTCTGAGAGAGAGCTGTCAGAATTTCTGGCATGTCTAAGAGGCGGAATGTTTGCAGGGCAAATAGGTGGCAGAACTGGTCGCCCTCATTTTTTAAATGATTAGAAAACTGTAATTCCCCAGAAACAGTAGGCTAATTCTCACTTTCTTTACAAAGGAGCTAAGGATGAAAAAACACCTTTAATTAATAAACACTGCTGGCACTACTTTGGTAACAAGCTGCTGTAAATGAAACTCTTAATTGCCTCAGAACTGAGTATTGTATACAAATTCATTTTCTCTCTAAGCGTTGCTTTTTGTTGTTCCTATTTTACCTTTTTTGTAGGAAGTAAAATTAGTTTTGCCAGCCTCCTTGTCACGGAAAGCAATTCCTGTCAGCTCTGCATTTGTGGGGAGCACTGAGGTTAAAAAGCAATGCAGAACTTTCCCTTAAGCCTTCATGATAGCTAGAATAGATAGCCCTCAGTGCAATCTAAATCCAAGCCGAATTAAGCTCTGTATGAAGCTTTTGTTAATAAACTTATCCTGCAATTCTGTAATGAAATGGCATGATGAAAGAAAATTTTTAAACAGGTCAATTATTGAGTTGTAGTAGAAATATGTAAGGACGGTGTATAAGCATATTTGTGCATATATATTTGACATTTTGGCACAAACTGTGAAAAAAATATTTTAGAAATTTTTGTAAAGGTATCTAGATTTTTTTTTCCTGTGGGATTTGTTCTGAGGTTTTAAAATGTAATTTTCAAAATAATTTTATTTTGGTTGTAACTCTCAAAGACTCTTTCAGTGAGGCAGGAGCTGCATCTTCTACATTTGTGAAGCAAGCACCAAAGAAACATAACTGACATAGGAGTTGTTTTGGATTCGTTCAGTTATGAACCTTTGGTATTTGAATTCTCTACACTCTCCTTACCATTATTAGGAATTCCAGAAATACAAAACTGTTGGTAGTTTGTGAGGCATAACTGCTTTGAGACCATAAGGAAAAGACGAGTAAATGAATCTGTTACTTAAGGACTAGAAAGGCTTAATAAAGAGGACTGGAGACACGGGTATTTTCTTACATACACATGTTCAAATCTATTATGATGATTTTGGTTACGAGAAAACTTGTAGGAAGTTATAGAACACTGTTCAACAATTTTTTTAACATACCAACTTTAAATGCATGTGAAAAACTAGGAATTTGGGACATTTATATCAACTTTAACTTGACTTTGACACATGAAATAAGCATTCCTCCTTTCTTTTTTTTAGAATTGCTGAATGAGTGAATAGCGGCCGGTCTTGAAGGGAGCAGAAGAAAAGACGGGTAAAGTAATATGACACTTATTTTTTTTATATAGATTGTAAAATATATATTGTGAATGAAAAAATGTTTGGAATTGTTGTACTTGATTTGATAGTCTGAACAATTTGGCAAAAGATTGTTGTTGCTGCTTAGCACAGTGCCATTGTGATGCACTTGGTGCACATACAGACATGAGGATTCTTGGTGTGTTCTGTTGGGGTTTTTTTTTTTTTTTATGGATATTGGTTTTAGATGCAAAATGCATTGTGAACTTCAGCCTTTGCAGAAAAGAGGCACTTGGTTTATAATGGAATCAACAAGTCTAAAGATGGAGCGCTATTGAATTTTTCCAAACTATTGGGTGAAAATAAGTTAAAAAAGAGAACAGAATTTAAGGATACTTGTCATTTTAAATTTATTGGCTGAGATTATGAATGTTGTTCTGGCACAGAACACATCCTTGACAGCCAAAAGATCCAGTAGCTTCTTGTTTGTAGTTTTCACCCATTTAGAGTATTTCCTAGTAATAGGACTTCAGAGTGGAAACCTGGGATCCCAGGCAGATGCCTACCTCTTGCACCTCCCTTTGGGTGAGATCTAGTTGCTCAGAAGTTACCACAGAGATCTGAGGAGTAATGCTCGTTCCTGTTCAAATGAAGTGCTTTGTACAATGTGGAGCAGATGCAGCCCCTCTAAATTCCCACAACAGATGGAATAAGGAGCTGGATTGCAGAATATTCTGGAATGGTTAAGAGTTATGACAGATTTGGCTGTAGATCTGTACTTCCAGGTAGGCAGAGAGAAGCTTAAAAATTCATTCTCCACTCACCTAGAAGTGGCTTTTTGGCCCTTAGTGTTACAAGATGCGATGAGTGCACTGTAGGGTTGGATAGATTGCTGTTTATACAAAATACTAAGTATTTGCTAATAGTAAGGAAATAAATTTGTATGACAACACACTGGTAGTATGCAGTCTTGTGGAATGTGAGAAACTAGATGAAAAACTATTGAGGTCAGACATGGTGACTTTTCTCATGTTTGCCTTTGGAAAACAGCATGGTTGAAACACTAGGAGAATGGGAATGTCATTTCCTATGTTTATTATTCCATTCCTAACCTTTGAAGTTCATATTTTTCTTCTTTTTTATAAATTTTTTAATGGTTCTAAAATTTTATATAGTAGTGTGCTAGCTGTTGAAAGCATGATCTATCATATCCAAAAACTAATTAACAGGAAAAGCAACAAAGTGGTACATGGAAATGAACACATGAATATGTTGGAAGAGATACCTTAAGGTGCGGTTTCAAGATTGGCATAGACCAATAGCCTGTGCTGCAGTGAGAGTGGCAGCTTTGATTTTCTCACCTTTGACCCCATGTTCCTTCTCCCTGCTTATATTGGTGATTGTAAGGGTGTAGTAATCCAATCAGAGGAAGAAAAAAAAAAAAAGACCAAGAACCCCAGACCCCTACCTCTGCTGCCCCAAGACAACTCTGTCATTCAAAAACTGTAAGAATGAATTTTTCCTTTAGAAGTGGGCTGCAGTTTGATGTTACTGTGCAAGTCTGCAGTCAGTATTGCCTGTGGAAGCAGGGGAGATTTATGGAGTAGCAGATGAGCAGCAGCTCTAGGTACTCCTAGATCAGCTTGAGCCTGTTGTGGAACTGCTCCGAAAATGCTCTGAAGTCAAGAAGATCCAGAGAACTTCTCCATGAGTTCGAATTAACTTTGAATTATAGTATGGATGTTAGTTCATCAGCCTGTATGATTCAGCTTCCTGTAAGATACAGTTTTAGTTTTTACTTTAATCAGAGCCCATCAGCAGATCTAACTGGTCTAAATACTGATCTTCCTTTGTTGAGTGGTACTTACTAAGTACTGCAGATAAAATTAGGTGCAATTTCACCCAATTAATCACCTAATAAATTAAGTTAGTGTCATAAAGCTGGATAGAGTTTCTATTAATACTCACATTTGCTGTTTTGCAAGCAAAATTAAAAAAAAGGTATAGTTCACATACGTTATTAACATTTCAAATTTGACTTTTGACTTTGGGTGTTTGTTTGTCTGATGCTTATGTTTAAATACATTTGTATATAAGGAAATATTGTCATTGTGATGTTAATATAAATGCTTTTTCAGAACAAGTCCAAGAGCAGGACAAAACTGCCAGAACTGCATGTTTAAAAATAAATAAGCAAGGTGATTATTACAAACTACACAGACAGTGTTTATATCTTGGTATCTAGCAGGCAAAAGTTTGCAATCCTAAAAATGAACATAACTATGTATATTATTCAAGGTCATCACAGTAAAGATAGCAAGTAAATTTCAGAGTTATCTTAATCAAGTCCTGACATTATCTACATAAGGAATAAAATATGGTTAAATATGAACCTAGACAGGTTTGTGACAGTTCTTATTTAAGATGGTTTTTCATTAAATAACTCTCCTGAGTTCTGATCCATGAATCAAAGATAATATGAGAAATAAATATATATATGTATATTACAGAATATATGCCATTACCTAATTCCATGAAAAGCAGAAATCTGAAAAAGAAACATTCCGGGAATTGAAAATTAAAGGAAGAAGAAAGAAAGAAATATAATCATTTTAAAAGAAAATTCTTATTTTGTGAACACACATGTCTTACTGTGGTCTTTTTTCCAGTATAGTCAATGGCAAAATGCACATATTACTAATATATAATTTATTTATTTTAATAATTAGTTGGTAAGATCTATAAACTTGGGAGGAGTTCTGTTCTCATGAATTTTTAAATACAAGATTCACAGTTGTTTACAGCTGAATCATTCACAATATCCATCAAGTTTCAGTAAAATGCTGATGACAGAATTTTAGAGTGAAAGAAAAGAAGAATACTTCAGCTTAAATAATGTATTGGATTAACCTAAAAAAAAAGTGTAAAATAAATGCTTCCCACATCACAGGTAGCACTTGTGATTAATGGCAGTAGAACAGCTTCACTGTGTAATGTTATGCATCACAGTAATAACTGCATGGAAAATAGTCCTCTTCAAGAGCTGTGGCTGACTCTGCTTGTAACTGCAATGGCAGGATTTTGGTAGCAGGGTAGGGACTGCTGCTTGCTTCCTGGAGTGATGCAGCCCAAGTTACATAATTGAATGCTTACTTTGTCTGGACTTTCTGAAAACATCTTGGGACTTTTTGTGCGATTCCCACATAAAAAGTGAAAAGGTTGTTCAAATGCAAAGGTATAATTGAATGTCTGTCGAAAGTGACAGTTTTGTGCAATAATATATAGCTTATAAATTATAGTTAGCTGTATTGGAACTGTATAATAATCCAACAATGACAGGCAGCTGTAGTTTGATTATATTTTATAGTGCAGGTACTGGACTCTGACTTTATAACTAGGAATTCCTGAAATAATGTTTGAGATGCACTTGAATTTAGGTGTTTAGGTGTTTTTAAGATGCCAAATCCCAACATTGAGCGCTGTGAATATACTGCATGATCCAAGTCTTGATTTCCTGAATATCCCTAGATTTCTGTTCCATTTCTAAACTTCAGGCTTTAAACAAATAGGTACTTCTTAGCATTATGAACCTAGAATATTTCCTAGAATCACAGAATTGTTTGGGTTGGAAGGGACCTTTAACAGCCATCCAGTCCAACCCCCCTGGAAGAAGCAGGGACATCTCCAACCAGATCAGGTTGCTGAGAGCCCCATCCCACCTGGCCTTGAACATTTTCAGTGATGGGGAAATGTGTGTATGAAATATGCAGTGTTTAATAAGAGTGAGAAACATAATCTAACTTAATCACTTATTATACTGTTCCCTTTGTGTTTCAACATGGAGAAAAATTTTGTTTCCCTAGCAGTAGAAATAACTATTTGATATCGAAAACCTAATTGTATTAGGTGCTGTAATTACACAGAAGGGAAGTTCTCTATCCAGAATAATTTAATCTGTAGACAGACAACACATTTTACTGTTACGATGTTTAATACCGTGGGTGTGTTTGGAATTGCATGGTTTTTCAAGATATATATAATTACATGGTTTTACTCTTTTGGATTCTCAGTCTCGAAGTAATGAGCAAGCTTATATACTTCAGATTTAGAGGCTTTAAATACGCCAGAATATTTTATATTGATATTGATATTGAAACAACTTACTGTTTCCCCTTGATTCAGAAAAAAAAAGTCTATGATAGATATCAGGAATTATTTTCCAATAGCTATTTTCACACAAAATGGTCGTTGCTAGAAGTTGATTTTCTGTCTAAAGCAGGAGTTGGGGAATGGTGAACAGAAAGGAAAATAGATTTTAAGAAAAAAGAATGGTGTCCTAGCTAACTGCATCATGCATGACAAGGGCATGCTAGCGTGTCATGACAAAGAGAAAAGTGGAGTAATTTAGTGCAATTGTATGTTTACAGAAACATAAAGAGTAAAAGGACTAATGAATTCAGGTAATACAGGTTTGTCTCCTGTGCTTCTCAGGGTCCTGTAACGAGGAAGTGTTGCTTTGCTATGTCATAATAATAATAACACATCGTCTCCTTTATGCTTTCTGTCTTAACTAATTTAAACTGCAGGCTTATCAGGTCAAAAGCTAATGCATGTTATGTGTGTGCGCAGTAACCTATTACAACGGGTGTATTTATCTCACTTGCTTAAATAGCTCCAGTACCATGTGCTCCTCATCATTGCTGGTGACTTTTGGCACTTGTACTGTAACCAGTACATAATAACAGCCATTGAATTTGGTGTATATGGAACCTAAATATATCTTCTGTGTATCTGATAGCTGCCTGAGATGAGTAGTGTGCTTTCCCGTTAAACAGTTTTACTGAAACTATACTGTCATTTGAGCACCATATTTGCATTCATATTATTCTGCTATAATCTAAACACTTGTTATAAAAAAGAAGGCAGGGAGGATGCTGTTGTCAGTAACGTTGATTAGCGTTGTTGAGAAATGCTCTTCATATTCCAGCCTCTCAGTGGAAAATCACTCTTTACGTTAGGCCTAACAGTGAAAATGGAACATTTCCAAACAGTCTCTTAAAAATGTGGATTAAATACTGGAAAACTCAACCTGTCAGGTGAACAAGCATATTCCTTAACAATGTAAAGGTTACTTTAGTTTGGAGTATGAGCAGAAGATGCAGATTCCTCAGTTAAGGAAGTAGTTTTTCTTAAAAAAAATTCTTCTCTCAAAAGGTTCTTCAGAACAATTCTAATACTTTGTCTGTCTGGCAGGAAATATAGTGAACAACCAAGCCATATTTGAATTTTTCTTCTCTACACATGAATAAAACAAAGGAAGTATAATAAAATGCAACTGGGTTTTTTTGAACTTTGTTCTTGTGTTAGTGTATGCTCAATGTTTGAGAGAACACAGACTTGTTTCATTTCCAGCTTCATTGAATCTGTTTTTACTTTTTTGGCATTTCAATTTGGATATTTGAGAATTTTTTAACATAAGCCTTTCTCTCCTTTTTAATTCTCCCTTTCTTTCCAACTGTGCTCACTTATTTTGGATATATGATATCATGCTCATATTTTTCACCTTCTCCAGTGGAGAAAGATAGGCTAGTAAGACTGATGTTTGCTTTCTGAAACTTGTTTTTCTTTCATCTCTGTTACCTTAAGTGGGGATAAAAGAAGGGAAATGTAGAATGCATAACTGGAAATGTTAGGATTTTCATACTGTTAAACAATAAATTGCCTGGCAGGAGTTGGGTGGGAGAGAAATCCAAATTCCATTTTTCTGAAAAAAGAAAGTGGTAACCAAATGTCTGTTTCAGGAAAAAAAAAAAATTGATTCTTTCTTAGAAGAGAACATTTAATCATAAGAATTGTTTATCTCAATGATCCTACTGTGTAAGAAGTGGTTGGATTCGTGTTTTGATTGTTTTAGAGTGAAAACTCAGCTCTTAAAATTGAATTTATACGTTTGCATTTAAAACTAGTCATTTGTGATTCTGCAGTACGGCCTTCGAAGTAACACAGGCCACAGCTAGTAGTTCGTATTGCATGGAGTTAATCTTTGCACTGTTTGTCTTTTAATCTTTGTTATGTTCATTTGTATATCACTCATATTGTGATGAATGTGATTGAATTTGGCAATGTAAGTGCTAAAACTTAAACCAAAAAAGGAATCTATTTCTCCAGTATATTGCTGCATACATAGATAAATTACTGTCACTGAGAAATTATTTTTCTGAATTTTCAAATTTGAGAAGAAATGATTTTTCAGATTAAGGGCACAACATACAAAATACAAGACCTGCTGTGATTTGCTTTCCTCTGTATGTGAAGTGTTCCCTATTTGAATCAGAAAAGATCCTACTAAACACCCTGTGCATGCTAAGCACCACCTTTTCTGCCAAAACAGTGCGAGCAATAACTGGAAATCTCCTCCTTGTTCCTGCTTCCCATGCCTCTTTACTTTATGTCTTGACCTTTGCTCAGGTCTTTGTCTCAGTATCATTTCTGTGGTGTTTTTGTGTGATGTGTCCAGCAGATATTTTTATTTCCATTTTAAATTAGAGGAAACCAGCACAGTAAGGTATAGCAAGGCCATCTTTGTGAAGCTCTTTGGGAATTAGGGTAGGGGCCATTGTAGAATCATCAGCAGCATTTGTGTGGCAGTCTACTACTTGCCCATTACAGGCTTGAGGCTGATGAACAAAGTTTTTGGTTACAGGTAGCACATCTGTCTTCAGTATTAGTTGTTGAAACAGAATGTGTTGTAGAACTTTTGCAGCTTCCTTGGAGTCCAGCGCCCAGGTTTTGTAGGGAATCACATGAACTTAAAAGTATACAACGCGAGCCAGCAATGTGTCCTTGCGGCCCAGAAGGCCAACCGCATCCTGGGCTGCATCAAGAGGAGTGTGGCCAGCAGGTCGAGGGAGGGGATTCTGCCCCTCTACTCTGCCTTAGTGAGACCCCACCTGCAGTACTGTGTCCAGTTCTGGAGCTCCCAACAGAGGAAGGACATGGACCAGTTGGAGAGGGTCTGGAGGAGGCCACAAAGATGATCAGAGGGCTGGAGCACCTATGAGGCCAGGCTGAGAGAGTTGGGGCTGTTCAGCCTGGAGAAGAGGAGGCTCCGGGGAGACCTGATAGCGGTCTTCGAGTACCTCAAGGGGGCCTACAGGAAAGATGGGGAGAGGCTGTTCAGTAGGGCCTGTTGTGATTGGACAAGGGGTAATGGGTTTAAATTAGAAGGAGGTAGGTTTAGATTAGATATTAGAAAAAAATTTTTTACACTGAGGGTGGTGGAACACTTGTCCAGGTTGCCCAGAGAGGTGGTGGATGCCCCATCCCTGGAAACATTTGAGGCCAGGTTGGACAGTGCTCTAAGCAACCTGATCTGGTTGGAGATGTCCCTGCTCCTTGCAGGGGTGTTGGACTGGATGGCGTTCTAAGGTCCCTTCCAACCCAAACCACTCTATGATTCTATGATTCTCTAAGATTTTATAGCAGTTTCTTACAGAAAGTCTCTGTCTCTTTCCTGTGAACAATCCACAGATTTGTTGTATTCCTACACAGGTGTTCACCCAAACTACTGGACATTATGTGGTGCGGATGCTTGCTGAACTCCCGTTTGATATACTTTATTCAAAATGATTGTCAGCAGAACTAACCAGGAAGTTAAAACTAAACTAACACTTAGACCTTGGTGCCTTCAGGGACATTGAATGCAGTTGTGCACTGGGTACTTCCAGCAGGGAGTAGACCTCAAGTGGGGAATTTCAGACATTTTGGTTTATCATTGCTGTTGGCGATTTCGTAGTCTTACTAACAAGATTTACAGCAGACAAGGCTAACTCACTAAGATGTTCTCTTAGTGACAAATACAGCCATTCCTCTCCAGTAGCACCTGACCCAGTACCTGTGCAGGCATCGGAGGCAAAGAGAGGAGATACGTAATTTCAGACATACAAGGCAGCAGACTGGATCATAGGGAAATGGCAAGCCAGCTTGCCCTGCCTCCCCAGATAGCTCATCCCTTTTGGGTAGGCCTGTCCCGTGGCCATTTCACAATCCCAGTTCTGGTTCGTGTTTATTTAGTGCCAGCAGATGACTATTTGCATGCGGTTGTTCCCCCCCGACCCTGCTTTGTTTTATTCCCTCTAATCAGCTCGCTCCGATACACACGTCGTTTCTCCAGGCAGTGTGTGATCTCCTTTGGGCTGCCCTACGTTCTCTCTGATTGCAGTTCTTCTGTTTCACGCAGTGCGTTACTGTTCCTTACCATCTATAATACATTGTAACCATAGATACCGTGCACAATTCAAACATGAATCTTCAAGGCTCCACGGTTTTCTCTTGTAAATATTTTGATGAAAAGAGTGATTATATTTCAGATCAAGGCTTCAACAGAATATTAGTTAAAAACATTGATTAAGAGAATTAAAAGTACACGCTCAGCAGTGCATATCCCTAAGAGTACAGGCTGAGCTTGAATCTGAGGCTCACAACTCCTGTGTGTCAGCATGAAGTGCTACTGAAAGGTACTTTATTTTTGTATTAGTGATGTCTCAAGGCCTGATCCAAAGTCAATTGCAATGGAGGTAAGGCTTTCCATTGATTTTAATTTGCCTTGGAACATAGATATTTTATAGTTTTAATTAATAGCTTCAAAATTGTGTTCTGTGTAATTTGTAAAGTGCTCAGGATGAATATAAATGTGAAATGTTATTATTCTCTGTCCCAGACTTAGGCAGTGTTTGCATTGGCTACTCTGAGGGTATTTGACTGCAGAAGTAGTTGAACTGGTTTTTTTGAAGGGGGGGAAAAAAAAATCTCATGCTTATCGTGAGAATATTTTTGATTTAATATTGTCCTTAGGCTAAATAGGGAAATATTTTATAACGATTATTTAAAAGCAGTTCTGTCTCTGTATGTGGCTATTAAAATCATTATACATTTTTAGGAGTAAATAAATTTAGGAGAAAAGAAATGCATAATGCAGCACCCTTTTATCAAGGGCATATACCATACACCAGATGGAAAACAAACTGTGTTTACAACATTACCAGTATCGCCACTGACACTACTCGATCTACAATATGTTACAGCAGCAGCTCCATTAACCTTGCTACTTCTGTTGGGTTGCCTGGTAGTTTGCCCAATCTGTGTTTGTTGTCAGCAAATGGATAAAATTAGGAGATTTTCATTCTGTTTATTGACCTTTTCCCTCCTTCCTCAATTTAGGCCATAGTTCATTGAAAATTGTTCTACTATTGCTCTGTAAAATACTGCAAATAGATATCTCTGGATCTGTCTGCTGCTGCATATGTAAATTATACTGGCTTACCTCAGAGGTGAAACTCCAGGAGAAGAGTTGATTGCAAACATGCTGGAAAAACTCAAGTTGTTACCTGGTTGATGGCCGTGGTGTGTGATGGGACTCGCCTAAGCTGTTGACCTTTACCCGCATTAGGACACACGGCTGCCTCTCATGGCAGGTTGCTTACAGGGTCTTTCACTGTCAAATAAAAGCAATCTTCACCACGTTTACTTACTTATTTAACACAGTCATACTTATTTGGTTGAAGTTTTGGGGAGCAGGTGCTTATCTAGAAGAGTGATTCTGTTGCCCTTCCTGCAATGCCTTTGCTCCAGGCTAGTGAGAAGATGCTGAGTTTCTAACCTATGACCTGTCGCGATGGAGGTACTTTACACTGTAATTCCATCATCAGTTCAATTCAGCAGGAACTACTACAGTCCCCTATGTCACTAGACGTTGTTCCCACTCTGTGTTTGTGCTACACCAGTTCCCACACAGCCACATGACAACCCTAGACTGTGAACTGATCCGGCTCAAACTGTTTGTGCTGCTGTATTTTTCAGCTGGATACATTCCCTGCCTCACTGTGTTACTGCAGGAGCACTTCCACCATGAGAAAATGCCTTTGGGTGAGGTGAGGAGAAGAGCAGAAGGACTCCTCTTCCTAATGGTGCTTACCAGACTAAACTGATTGTGGATGTTACATTACCTAGAGAATTTGAATGCCTTAAGAAGCCATTTTCGATTAGATTATTATTTAGAATGAGGTGATGTCCTCCATACACCTACTGAAAGACACCTAAGCTATTTCTTGGCATTCTTTATATTTTTTTTTTCTTCCCCTCTTCCGCAGTTCGGTTTATTAACATTATAAAGGAAACAAAGCTGTAGGGGTAAGAAAATTATTTCCAAGACTGAGACAGAAGTAACCTGATACTGGCTTTGTGCATCCTCCCTTCCACTTCTTCCTGTTGTGTTAGTAGCAGCGATCAGGCAGTTGAGATTGAGATCAACACTGCTTGCCACAGCAAGCTGAATAACCTCCTGACCTGCCGTTCTATTGTGATACACAGGTTTCAGTTTTCTCTGAGCTAAAAGCAACTTAAACTGAAGGGAAAATAAGGCCTGCTTCTCAATTTAGACATGATTCAGGACATTGCATCGAATCAGGCAGGCTGAAATGGTAGGGCTTTTATGTATGGTATGAAATATGGCAAATGGAAAAGTTAGTTGTTATCTTCGTACCCTAATATTCACCTACATCTTGCACAGGAAAAAAAAAAGTTTATATTGCTGTATGAGGGATAATGAAGGAAAAATAAAAATTTAAGAATGTATAGTTTTCTGCGTGCATAGTTGTAATATCCCCGTTCTGCTTAAAGTGTGTATCAACATTGTGGTCTATGTAAGGACAGCCAGAGCAACACGTATGATTCTGAAAACTTACTCCCAATTTATTCTTTCAAATTTAAATAACACCTAAATCAGTTTGAGAGTCTAACAGTTGTAATAGCAATGATAGGGGTTATTTTCTCTTACCATTGAGTACTATTTTTGCATGATGCAAAGCTTATGTTGCACTGGATCTGAATTTTGTTGACTAGGCTGAAGCTATTTGGTAAAGACCTTTCTGCTTCAGACTGGTTTATGCTACTTGGAGTGTGCCTTGGCAGAACAGCTTGATGTTTTCAGGTGGAGTGTGTTCTAATCATTCTGGAAAAAGTCCATAATAACCATCACTGTTAGTAGGAGCAGAAAGGTAATAGGCTTAAATGAGGCTATATTGATTTATGAAATAGTTGGTTTATCATTGGAACTGCAGTTATTTAAGTTACCAGTACTGGTACTACCAAGAGGTAAGTTGTGACTATAGGCTTCCCTGGTTTTAGCAAGGGGCAGCATTTGGAATATAGCTTGTTCCAGTAGGAGCTGATGCATAGCTTACGGGTGTATAGAAAGGTGGTTTGAGAGCAGCCCTCCACCTCTTATCTCACAGATGGCATGGTGCCTTAGGCGGTGGGACACAGACCGCTAAGCTGGATCATATGAACTGCACTTCCCTTTGTAACGCCGGCAGCCACACGCTCTCCATCGTGTCTGTGTGCATAAGTGAGCAAAAGGGTCCGTTACCGTCAGTCAGCTGTAGTCCGTGGCTGTCCTCCTAGCAGTGTGATGCTGTACAAGGGAAGTCAAAACAGGTTTTGCAGCTTGTATTTGAGGTAAAACTCAGAGTTGTTACTAAAGTCATTCCAATTTTGCCTTTCTGGCATTTACTTTACAGACTTCTCAAGAATGCAGTATATTGGGCAGAGACCTGTCCCTCCACTGCTGTGTGTTCCTCATGTGTCCGTTCCCAAGTAAATGTGACTACTGGAGTTTGATCTGCTCTTGAGAATTAGAGAAGATACGGTGCTTAGAAATTTTTTTTTTGTTTGTCTTAAATAAAAGATTTAATAACAGCAGCAAACATTATATGCACCTTTCTTCTTAGAATTATTACAGTAAGTATGGAGTTTCTAAGATTTTAATATTATGCATATTTTCTTTTAACATGAGAAGTAATATTTCTGCCCATATTAGATATTATTCCTTCTTAATCTTTTGTAACTATTTACAAAAATTTGGTTCTACCTGAAGATATTGTGCATAGGCCGAGTGTATCTGCTATCTCTGAGGTTTCTTTTGTGCTTATTGCTGGAGCTGGCTTCTCTGCAGAGCTGTCAATGTGGGTAAAGCCAAACACTTGTGGAACAGTTGTGAAAGCCTCCATGTGAACTGTCATATTTACCTTTAATGGCTGAAAGCTTGGATGTACTGTCACAGCAAAGTTGAAATAGTGCTTTTCTGGGTACCTGATAATAGAAGAGGTCACTTTTTAGACCAGCTTAACTTATAGTAAATGGTTGAAGAGAAGCACTGGTGAGCCGTCATTCATTCCAGCCCGTTATAGACAGTTCTTTGTCTGTAACAAGACAACAGGGAAGCCCAAATTGATAGCTGAGTCCTGCCAATATCACTTGCGTATTCGTTCCTTCATGTACTTTGCCTGCAGTGTTTCCGAAAGATAAAATAGTCCTTAGGTTGATGAGGAGTGGATAGAAAGAACTCTTTTTTTTTTTTTTTTTTTTTTTTTTTTTTT